>CM037873.1:29471637-29944137 GCA_021292105.1 Anadara kagoshimensis | reverse complement strand
ATACATTTATGTCAACTTTGGAATCTTCTTCTACAAGGTTTTCATTTTTTATTTTACCTTTGCTGGATTTCCTTGAGCCAAGTTCACTTTTCTGATCAGCATCTGTTTCAGCAGAACGACTTGGTGACCAAACATTTGGAGAATAGTTCATTGATTTTTCTATTGAATTTTCTTCTGATATACCACAAGTTTCACTAAGTAAGTCATTTAAATTAAGGTCCAATATATCCTCAGAGTCTAAAGAAGTCCCACTTGTAGATGGTCTGCTATCTGCACCTAAACCATAAGAACTTGAAAATGCAACATAATTACCTCCCTTGCTAAGATGCCAATTGCTAAAAGAATGTGAATAACCTTGTTCTAAAGAGTCACTATTTAACTGATTTTCAACTCTTACACCTGATTCTTCATCAGGAAATGTTTCTTCAGATATATCATCATTAATTTCAGTTTTTGATTTTTGGCTCGACAAACTAGATAATGATGATGTGTTATTTTTCAAATCTATGGATCTTTCATTTTCTAATGACACACTCGTTTCTGATGATGATAGTTGTAAAGTTGATAAAATTGATGAAGATAAAGGATTATGTCCTTTGAAAGATGTCAATCCACTGTTAGAGGTTACCATAGAAACAGGTTCTGATTTTATTTCTAGTGCAGGAGAATTTGTTTTTGATTTGGAGCTTTTTTCCTGCCTAGCTTTACTACCTTTCTCATTGCTTTGGTGTCTCTTTTTAACATCTAACTCCTCTCCAATAACTGTGGATACATTCGTGGGAGATACGGTCTGCTGCCTTAATCCGTAGTTATTTCTCGTCACAGGTGTGTTATTTCTTGACCTACCTGAACTCTGTCGATCAGGTAAGCTATCAGGTGACAAGGATGTCTCACGTATCCCCGTCCTATAAGATTCCTGTAAATTGCTGATTTGATTGTCTTCTTCACCGGTTGCCAATAACAACGATGCATACATAGAGGTTGGCTTGTTTGCTGATTTTTTCATATGTTTGGATTTTATATTTTCAAGCTGTGACCTCAAACTGTCGGAACTATTTTGCGTTTTCTGTGACTGAGAAGATGCCACAGAGCTATGAGGTGGAAATTCCGAGTTGTTTCCTGTGGTATTGTAACTGTATGCTCTACTTTCTGTGGCTACGGAGGTTGAATCGCTACTCACATATGGTTGACCAAATGGGTTACTTAATGGAGGAAAGTCTCTCCTATCAAATTTATTTTGTTCTGGTGACTGTAGAATACCAAATACTTGTGCAGCAATCTCTGCTAACTTGTTCTTCTTGGCCTCTGTATCCACGTCCTCTCCACATAATGAAAATAAGGAGTCTATAGCTTTCTCTTCTGAAAAATGAGAGATAAATTAATTGAAATGAAAATGTTATCTTAGTCTGTTTTTAAGAATTTCTAAAAGGACAGGCTGCATATGATAGAACCACAGTCAGACCTAATACTTTGTCAATTCTATGCATGTTCAGGGGTCTTGGTGCCAAAGTGTTATAAAGTGTTGGATCACTGTGCCGTTCACCGGTTAGGTTCAAATATCACTCGGGAAGATCCTAATTTGAGTCAGTTTGCTTGCCAAAATTTGGCAGTTTTCTCAAGGCACTCCAGTTTCCTCCAACATTCCAAAGCTGACTGACTTGATATAAGTAAAAGAATCTTGACTGGAGCGATAACTACTGTTAATCCAGTCCACTCTTGTTATATGGTCATGGTGTAACTTTTAAAGGGAAATATTTAATCTTTAAGTATTCTTTGATCTAAAAATGTGACTGATTCTAAGGCCAACAATGGTCTTGTCAAAAAGCGTTATTCCCATGTTTTCATATATAGAAACCATTTTAACCCACCAGGCCCTGATTTAACAATTATTTCTTAACTAAGATTTTTCTGAACTTAAATGTAGCAAATTTAAAACCTTCATAATTTTATTAATTGTTAAGACATTGGGGAATTTAAGGTGTCATTTTAAAGATTTCATCAAACGTATGACATCTGCAATTAGTTTTGACAAAAATATTGCTTCGTAGTTCCAAAAGAGATTGTCAAAATCTTAGTTAAGGAATAATTGTGAAACTGGGGCCAGTATTTCAATTTAAATAAATAAAGACCTACTGTTATATCTTAACACATTTAGAAATTTCGCTACTAAAAATTTATAATTTGTGGAAACCTAGTTATTCTCCAGCTAGAAATATTTCAAAACAAATGCCTGAGGAAAATACAAGGAATTTTTTGGCCACAAAAGATTCGCAATGAAGATCTGTTAAAGAAATGCAAATGCCAGTCCATTGCAATGGAATTGAAAAGAAGATGATTCAGATGGCTAGGACATGTACTGAGGATGCCACAAGAACGTATTCCTTAAATAGCAATACATTGGACACCATCTGGAAAGAGAAAACCTCGGACCACCTGAAGAAGAACCATCCATCCTATCTGAACTGCAAGAACAGGGATACAGCCTAGGACAAGGACAAGCCCAGCACATAGCGCAGGACAGGGGAAAGTGGAGGGAACTAGTTATGGCCTTATGTCCCACCAGGGATGAAGAGGATAGGTGAGGTGAGGTAGTTATTCTCCATAAATTTGTTACCGTAATACATGTACATGTATTATAACTTAAAATATAACAAATGAATTTGTAGCAAATTATGATTATAAAAACAATATATTGCAATGAGAAGATAATATCAACATGAAATTATAGTTATTATACAGTACTCATTATTAATTAAAGTGAATAAAATGTCAGAAAAGAAAAAATAGGAAGAATCATACCCATAATCAATATGGTAATAGATAATAGAATTATTTACTAGCACACCAGGTATCGTTCCTACACCAAAATGAAAGATTGCATCATCTCCGATCTTATCACAAACATGGTAATAGATAATATATAATCTATTATATACATCATGAAAATAGCCATAACGTCAACATGTGCTGATCATCTCTTCAAATATCACTAAATACTGATGTATACATGTACTTGATATTATAACCTTTCATTTGATGCAAAAAAAAATGCAAATTTTATGTAAATTATGCATTACAAGATAAGTACTGTAACAGAATGTAAAAGGGCCTAAATGCTCAACTGGGAACTATAGATGCAAAAACAAACAGAATGTAAAAGGGCCTTATTGCTCACCTGGAAACTTAAGATGCAAAACAAATTTAATTATGTAACAGAATATAAAAGGGCCTAATTGCTCACCTGGGAACTTTAAATGCAAAAACAAAATAAATACTGTATGAAATGCTAAAGGGCCTAATTGCACACCTGGAAACTTAAGATGCAAAACAAATTTAATTATGTAACAGAATGTAAAAGGGCCTAATTGCTCACCTGGGAATTTAAGATGCAAAAACAACAGAATGTAAAAGGGTCTAATTGCTCACCTGGGAACATCAGATGCAAAAACAAAATAAATACTGTAACAGAATGCAAAAGGACCTAATTGCTCACCTGGAAACTTAAGATGCAAAACAAATTAAATTATGTAACAGAATTTAAAAGGGCCTTATTGCTTATTTGGGATATTGAGATGCAAAACCTCAAATCTTATGGAAATTATACATAACAAGAGAAGGGCTTTATTGTTCACCTGGGAACTTAAGAAAATTTTTGTAATGTATGCATTACAAGCTAAGTACTGTAAAAGGATGTAAATGGGCCTAATTGCTCATCTGGGATCTTTATGAAAAAAACTATTTAATTTATGCAATACAAGATAATTACTGTAACAGAATGTAAAAGAGCCTAATTGCTCACCTGTGAACTTCAGAAAAATATATAATTTAAGCATAACAAAAATTGAAACCTAAACACTTACAGTAAACATTTCAGTATTCTTTTGCATCTGTAACCTTGACCTTTGAACCCATGACGACCTTCATCTACATTATTGTATATATATCAAAATAATTGTTGTATAAATACCTACAGTATTCTAATATGCATATCTATACAAAAAGGTTATAGTTTTCTAGATAATTAACCATTTTAGAATTCTTTCCCATCTGTGGCCTTGACTATCGAAAATGTGATCTTCATCTACACAAGTATGCCATAATGATCTTTATATCAAACCAACAATATTCTAATATACATGCCTATATAGAAAGTTTACAGTTTTCAAGATAATAAAGGCAAATAGTTTAAAAAATTAGGTCATGAACTTAACAATGACCTTGGCCCCATTTAGAAGCTAATTACAACAATATATCAAAACTGAAAACCCCCATGTCAGTATCTGTTCAAATAAAAATAATCAAGATATAACAATTTGAAACCATTTTGTGATTTTTCAAAATTAAACGCAAACATGTGTAAACCATTTTTGTCTGATTTCATGAATTGAACAAATTATGGATACTTCTGACCAAGTTTCAATGAAATCTGTCTATTAAGATAAGACAAAAATGTAGATGTTGATGACTCACACATACATGTACATGTATACACACTGCTCTATGCCATAAGCTGACATGACCTTTGGTCAGGAAAGCTAGAAGTTAGAACCTAAAATCAGATTTTCAAAAAATGCAAATGTAAAAATAATGATTGAACTGTCTAGAAATAGCATTTATAAATAGTGCTATAACTTCATCGCCATGCACAAAACTAATGATAACATGCTAGTATATATTATTCAGTTTGCTTTACACTGCAAAGGCAGTTATAGCACTATAAATGCCATTTTAAGCCAGTTCAATGGTTAACTAACCAACAATGAGTGTTGTGTTTTTGCATCTAAAATCTATGTTATATGCTTCTTTCTGTCTGCCATTACACTTTGCTGTACTTAAAAGTGGTACTTTTTATCAGCAATGCAAAATATTGGCAAGTAACCATGGAAACAAATATGCATAAAATTAAACCATGACATGGGTTTCACCATTTCGTAACAATTTTCACCTTGTGCCATTTAGTCTTACCATTTTTACCACAACGTAATACTGGTAGTAAAATTTCGAACCATGGTGTGCTATCATTTTGCACCAGACCGTTTTATAAGCTTATGTTATTATATCAAGATGTTATCCACTATGCGACATTTTGTCCTGCTAGATACCATAACATAAGAATGAAAACCCTTTAGAGTGAATAAATGTCTAAATCTACATATCAATATATTTAATTGAATTCCTATTTTTTTCAATTCCTTTTTTCATTATTATCCTTGACTGTAGTCAGTTAATCTGACTGAAATTCCAACTTATCAACCATGTATTTATATGGTAATCAAGCAGTGAATGACAAGTAATGGTGACAATTACCGGTATTACTGTTGTTGCGATCATTTTTTAAATGGAAAGAAGATGCTGATTCACTGATTGTTTGAAAAATCACAATGTTCTGTTTTATTATGTTTGAAGACAAAGTTCACTTCTTTGCATCAGGTGTTTATCAAACTAATAATCATCTTTCAATTTCCTTGTATTATTGTAATTTTCAAAGCAAAAACATATTTTTTAAATGTTTTGTGTGTTTTAATCAATATTGCATGAAATAATTATAAAGAAATGTTAATGATATATTAAGGCTAAAAATGAAATTATTCATATTGACTTGTCATTTAATAGATATGGTATTCTATCGATTATATGGTTATATTAATGTAATTAGTATTTAAAATTAGATGGAACGGAGCAGTAGTATCACTGAATTATAAATTACCCATGGTTATTGCCCCCCGTATGTGGCAAAAGCACAAATGTGTTATTATGGCATATTTTTTATACCTGTATTTTGTAAATACATTACATGGGCTTTATTACTTTATGATTGGCTATAAATACATCAGTTTATTGATAATTAAAGCATAAAGAATTTAGAAATTTGTCATATTTGGGTCAAATAATAGATTACCGTATATTTTGATCAAAAACGTAAATACATTTTTAGATCCGCCTTTTTGTTTTTGCCATATATATTGCAGTTCATCACGATCAAAGATCGATCATCAATCATTTAGACAGCAACTTCTTGGAAGAATATCAATAAAATTTTAATTTAATTCTAAATTGGACTATTTAATCCTATTTAATTGATGTATGAAGTTGCATGTGTACTGTTATACTGGTATAAAAAATATGTGGTAATAACATCGGCCTATAAATGCTATCATTTTTACCTTTTCGAAAATGTCCTGCACAAGGGTTAAGAGGTATTTGTCCCATGCCATAATACAGTGGCAAAACCCTATATTGGAGCAATTTGGGCACAAAATAGAAAATTTAGTATTAAATGGTCATGGTATGAAATAAATAGTTGGGGCGTTGAAATTAAAGTTCATAGCATAACTTTGGTCAAGTTAGTATCTATTTTATTTTCTGTTCCATTACATTTATAAATTTCAAACTGCAAAATATTTTGACATTAACTTTAAATTCTTAAATTTGAAAGTGTCAAACCCTATTGTAATTTTTAAAAATATTTTTCCACCTACCCTGCCAATCAAATTCTGCCAAAACCATGTATACGACTTCGGGTTCGATTCTGCCCTCAAACATTTCCTGCACAGATTGGAAGACCCTGTCTCTTACTTCCTGCTGTTTTTCAGGACTTGTAAAATTTTGACTTGCATGGCTCGGGTGTTTTGTAGGACTTGGTCGACGACCCCGATTTGCTTTTGGCATTTTGCTTATTGAGACTGGCTCACTCCAGTCGTTTTATCTGCAACACCAGGGATCCAACAACAGACGTCTCATCGTTCTAGATGGCTGAATGTCAACTTTTGCCGTCAATGTTTACGTTCTTTCATTACCAACGTGGTTGGAAAGTACAGTGCGTAAATGGAATGCGCGTGAGAACCGAAATGTCTTTGAAATAACAGTTGCGATTGGTTGTTATTTTACGTCCATGAAATTCCAGATTCAAAATATTATACAATATATACTTGTTGTTGACAATAAAGACATTTTGGTGATTTTCAAAGTGAAAATATGATTTCCCTCATTCACAGTCATGTGTTCACGTATCCGTATTAGATAAAATAGAACGCCTAGAAAATGAAGTTTTGACCAATCAAAACAGCTTTTACAAAACCGCTATAATTCGGCAACATTGTTCAATGGTGGATGGTTTGGCGCCGTTTCTACACCACGGACAAGCGAAATAATTTAGGTATAGTTTTGAAACTCGTTTAATTAATCATGTTAATCATTCGCCAAAATGTTGATTGATTCTCAAAGCCACATAAGTCGATATATTGATGTGACCTTCACAACAAAATTGTTATGGTTGATAATCGCAATCATTGCTTCATCATTCACAGAAAGATTCAGTCATTGTTTATTTTTCTCAAAAAATATCTTACCCTGCCCCTCTTTCCCACAACAATGCTTCTTACCACCAACCGATCCAAGGTTTCTATTGTTATGTCGATTGGTATGATATAATTTTCTGCAAAACATGGGAGATCTTGAACTATTTTCCAGTTGTTCAGAAACCTGCTTGGTCATAAATTTTGCTTGGATTGACTGATGGCCACCAACTGAAGTCGAAGATTCTCTCTGTGTAAACAAAGTTTGTTGAAAGAGATATGTTCCCAGTCTTATTAAATTTAGAATTTACTTTTATTTATGTAAAAGTTAAAACACAGAAATGTCTTAATGGTGAAAACTGAAAAGTAGAAAATATTGTTAATGCACAGTTGTATAAACAGGTTGGGCCCACACCTACTGTTTATTTACCCCACTTCAGAGAAAGCAGTATTTCACAGATTTTCAATGGGATGGGTCCAAATCAATAATTTCTCCACTTGCAACACTGAGCCGTTGCTATAATTATATTCTGTTCTTGGCTCTATACTTGATTTATATCTCTTTCCTTATGACAAAATGGGTGAGCGTTTACAATGATAAAAAATATTAACCAAATGGTGGGGTATTTATGTGACGAAGGAAGAGTTGACTATTATTTACATGTTGACTATTATTTACATGGGCTAGTGTAGTTCAAGGGCAGATCGATGGCCAAAATTGATATGATAAACTTGTAAGTGAAAAGCATTACCGGTATTATCAATCAAACAGATGACATTAATTAACACAACTAAACTCAACCCAACCTTAGAGCTACCCTTTATTCTATGACTTGCACAACTATATCCTGGACCGTCTGTGATTCGAGACTCTAATAAAAAACGAACTAAATTTGCTAACACAACAAGAATTTGAGAGCTGAAAAATAGACAACTGATTTTTCTGGATAGTTTCACAGTAAATACCTAAAATTTGTCTTTAATGCATGAAATCGTCACTGCAGAGACGATACTCTCGTATAATAACTGAAAACAAAAATGGCCTCGAATCTTAGGAAGCTTTCGATTTTAGGACGGTCGACGATATTTATTTGCAAATAGTGGATTCTATGACTTGCTCAACTATATTTATTTGCAAATAGTGGATTCTATGACTTGCACAACTATATTTATTTGCAAATAGTGGATTCTATGACTTGCACAACTATATTTACTTGCAAATAGTGGATTCTATGATCTGCACAACTATATTTATTTGCAAATAGTGGATTCTATGACTTGCACAACTATATTTACTAGCAAATAGTGGATTCTATGATCTGCACAACTATATTTATTTGCAAATAGTGGACTTACACAACTATATTTACTTGCAAATAGTGGATTCTATGACTTACGCTACTATATTTACTTGCAAATAGTGGATTCTATGACTTATGCTACTATATTTACTTGCAAATAGTGGATTCTTTTGTTATCATTACAATAAAAGACTCCACCATTTTGTCAAAAACAATTTTTTTACCACTGTTAACACCTATCTTTAGTGCATTAAAGGAGATATAATCCATTGATTAGCTAGAAATCAGGGCTTTTATCAACAACTTGGTTCATGTAACATAAATACTTATTTTAGTGATGGCCAATTTGAAATCAGAAATATTTCCATTTTTGCATTTTCTCCTACAGGGTACCGTAAATAAATAATAATTGATTATTGTTTACTGATTTCCTGTATTTTGTATTCTTTAGATATACGATAGTCAGCATTTGCAAAAAATGCAATCATGAGTGCTGTAGCAAAGGCTGGGAAAAAGATTGTTATTGTGTACCCTGCTGGTTGTAAAGAGATCTCTGAAGATCTAGGCAAAGATGAGTTGGTCAAACGATTGAAGGTAGGTATTGGACATTGTCCAGTAAAATGATAAAAAATATAAACATACTATGTAAGATTACTGTATGATGAGATTGTTTTTGCAGGGTGAAAATTTCATGATTTCTGAAATCTGGCATTTCGTGTGGTTATAATTTTCACATGACCAATATAAGTGGGTGTAAATTCTATATATTATGATAGATTAACCTGTATGTAAACATTTTTGCATGTATCACATTTTTCACGGTAATATCTTCAGCGCAAAATAAGCAAAAATTTTACCCACACAAAAATTCCCCCTTTACAGTATATGTATATGAAATATGAACCTGAACATCTTAACTTTGGGTTTAAGAAATAATTTGATTTTGGTTAAGAGGACAGACAGCTTGCCTTATTCTCTCTTTATATATAAATCCTCGTAACAGTTTTCATTCTAGAAGGGGCCATTGAACCCTTATTTTGCCAAATGACCCAATCATTAGGGCCTAAGTGGATCATGTATAACATTATGTGAATAGAAAAAATATTGAAGTTGTCTGTGTCTCTTATAGGTTAGGTTTTGAAAATGTTCCTTTCTGAAAAATTCTTATATTAAAACTCTGAGGTAATAATGTCAATTTGAAGTCATTCACAAATTCATTGTTGTCAAAATAGTGGTTTTTCTATATTGATTGACATGAATGCTTGCATATAAAGATTACCTCCGACTACAGCTGCTGATTTGGCTGCAAATTACTTTTATGCTACATGTTTTAGCCCAAATTCAGTTTCGCCGAATTTTCAAAATGATTAATGGACAATCGGATTGTAAACCTAGAAACTTTACCAGACCGAAAATTCTTCAATAAAAAGAAAACGATGTTTCGATTTGTAAATATTTATTTTTTTTCCTTTAAAACGGAAAGGTTTGGGAGGTGCAAAGTAAATTATGAAGAAAAACGTGAAAGAAAATTTAAGCAGCATTGGATGGATGGGGCGACCATGGTTGCAATTTGACGAGGAGAAATGCGTAATGAAATGCACACACTGCTTTGAATTTTACGGGTCGGGAGGCGCAGCACACAATAATAATTTATTTAAAAGGCCAGAATACATTTACATGTACTTATGGAAGTAGAAATAAATCATGAATTTAGTTATATCACAAAGAGTTTTGTTTCAATATGGCTATTTAAAGTGTAAAATCTATCAAAAATTTATTGTATGGTGAAAGTTCTACAAATTCTTTTACAGTTGTTAGCGAGGGCCTTCCAGGACATGGGTCAGGATGACAATGAACAGTATTCAGGTTTAGCTATACATCTAGCCACAGATTTCTTTTTAGACCATCAGAATAAGGATGTACGTCTACTTGTGGCTTGTTGTCTGGCTGATGTCTTCAGAATTTTTGCCCCAGAAGCTCCATTCCGAGAGCCAGCACAATTAAAGGTATGTTTTATGTGTTAATGTAATGGAAATTCATTAGTCAATTTTGGTATTTCTCATTGTAAGGTCAGCTTGCAGACTTGTGTCATTATTATTTATAGCCAGTTGTTTGTCAAAGATTGATGGTTTTCTCTGTATACACCAGTTTCCTCTACTGTTTCAGAATTGGCCACTTAAGCATAAGCGAAAGAATCTTGACAGGGGTGTAAAACACCATTACTCCATTTCGCTCTAACATTTTGAAATAACTTAAGCTAGGTTTCCATAAATTAAAAATAATTAGTAGCCAAATTTCCAAAATTTGTGAAAATATAGCCCTTTTTAAAGTATTGTTCCACAAATTTGCTAAAATAGGCTACTTTTGAAAGAATTCCTCAGAAATTAGTAGCCAATGGCGATTTTGGCTACTAGGAATGGAAACATAGCTTAAGCAGGGGTTGAAAATTCTTCAAGTCCAATGCCCGGGACTAGAAAATTGGCAAGCAGGACCTGGCAAAAGTTTCACTGAAAAGCCCATCGGGCTTTAGTACTCAAAAAACAAATACATTTGATTTCCAACTGTTGCCTGGTGTCTTCAAAAAATCTTGAAAAACACATCAAACAAGCAGATTGCATTGGGCTCCAGTGGTGAGAAAAGAAAGTCACAAGACATAACAGATGCCAAATATGATAAGGAGAAACGTGTTTGATTGTTTTTACAGAGGTGGAATGACAAATTTTCATGGGCCATCAATGATGAGGATATTATGGCAGTGTATTACTAATTTGTAAATACTGTCAAAAATACCCTCTAACTACCGATAGAAATGATGCATATTGATTGGTGTCTTTCTTCTTTGATTCTGGACTTGTTAATAAAAATTGCAGGCTTTTGATTTCCTACATCAAAAAGTCCTGGGCTTAAGCTCATCTAAAAAAAATTTCAGCCCCTGTTAAGTCCATGCAAATATGAAGCTATTTCATTCAACATGTCTTAAAAAAAATGCATCAGGGATCGATTTTCCCATTTTTTATCACTTGCTAAAAAAAGCAAGTGCTGAGTTTTTCTACTTGCTAAAATAAATTTTCACTTGCTAATTTTTTAATATGTAATTAAACAATTTGCATATATTATGAACTACGATATCGATGCTTAACTCACGGCGTACTTAGCTCCTGCCCATTTATTGATACTTGTTAAAATGATCACGACACCCTGTCCTTTTTATAATCAGTTAAATGTCAAGGCTTTTATTCTTTATTCTCGGAACTCTACAACATTTATAATTTCGCGCCGATTTCAATCACACTGCGATATCTAGTCAACAGTCTCGGAGGATCAACAGGATTTTCCCATATTCAAAATTATCATATTTTCATTTTCATAACAAAATCGTCTGTGAAAATTAAAACTGCTTTCAACACTGATAGCTGTGAATATATTTGTGTTGATTATAAACTTTATTCAACTTAAAACGCTGTATAAAGAGCATATTTTGTGTTTATTTATCAATATCGCTTGGCGCAAATTTAAAAATCCAATATGGTGTCGACTGTAAACAACCACATGTAGGTTAAAAAGAAGAACGTCAGTACGAACTGACAAGATCGTCTTTTTTATTGGGTTTTCCAAGGGGCCAATACTTAATGAATTTTTATGATTTTTATCTTAAAATAATAATACAAAAGTGAAACTTGGAATTAAAAAAAACACTCGCTAAAATTTGCCGGCATGATGTAGCTTCAACATGCTAAATTGAAATTCCACTCGCATTTAGCGAGTATTTCCACTAAAAATCGATCCCTGATGCATATTTAAATATAATAAATATAATCCAAAGTTTAAATAAAATTGTGTTATTTAAAAGATGTATATGAATTTATACTGGTACTGGTACTTTTGGTGAGCTTAACGGTAAAAAAGTAAAGTACCTTTGGAAAAATAGTTAATAAAATGGGATAATATTAATGGTTTTGCCATTTGGAATAGGGCCCAATTTCAGCCCTTAATCAAGGGTAGAAAAAGCCCTGATACCAGTACCATATTTTCTGAGTACTACTCTTGATTTCCTTCATGTTTAAACACTGATATCATATGACAATTTAGTGAAGATTTAATATAAGCCTTCACAACATCTGAAATATTAGAGCTTCATTACAAAATTAATTGTCTTTATATATTTTCAGGAGATTTTTATGTTTTTAAACAAACAACTAAGAGGTCTAGAAGATCCTGATTCGCCCACATTTAAGAGATATTTTTATTTGTTAGAGGTAAGCTTTATCTAGTGATTCTGGAATGAAAAATATGTTAGAATTGTGGAAATGTGGAAAGAAAAAAATACTGTGTTAACAAAGTAAATCTATTATAAAAAGTGTTTCTTATGTACAATGTAAGTACCATCACTATGGCGTAAAAAAATCATATCTCTGTGCATTGTCCATGATAAGACAACGCCATTGAGATCCAATCCATTCATGCAAACATAACAAATCAGAATGCCTGACGCAAAGAAGAAATGAATTGTTAACAATTTCCACCAACATTACATATTTTGGAAAATATTTTCAAACAAGATTTCAACAAGACTGGAATATCAGAAGCATATATCTTAATTTTCATGTATTACCTACAAACTAACATGGTTGATATCTATGTTGTCAAGTATTGTGAAAATATAGTATTTATTTAAGTATATTTCTATACAATTGCTAGTCAAGGCATTTGAAAAAACAGTAATATATGGTGTATATACAATATGTTTAACATGTTTGGTTGTTGTGGCAAACATTGCAGGTAATACATTTGTAATAAATTATTCTCTTTACAGAATTTAGCATGGGTGAAATCATTTAACATATGTATAGAGCTGGAAGACAATCAAGAAATATTTTGCAGTTTGTTTCAGTTGATGTTTTCCATAGTGAAGTAAGTACCGGTTTTGTGTTATATACATGTAATTACTTAAAATACAGTTTACCCACCACCTATTAAAGTCAAATTCCATTCTGGAAATTTCTTAATGCGAGAAAAGTTGTCAGTGTCAGTGTCCTTGCTGAAGGACAGTGTTTTTTTCCAGGCTAAGGCACTCGTGTTTCACCACCATCCCAGAATTGACATTCTAAAAAAACATTATTGTCTCAAAAGTTTGTGTAGATATATCATTTCCATATGACATTTTGTTTTTACTGGTGTTATTTTTTTCGCAATTTATTTTTTTTACATTTTCAGTAAGATTTAGAAATGGTAGATTAGCATAAAAAAGAACAAATTAATGATTAATTATTCATTGATGAACTCTATTTTTCACTTCTGCACCTTAGGTTGTGCAACGTTTGTTTATTAAGACGTTTTATAAGAAAATTTATTTTTTACAGTGAGAAACATTCAAGTAAAGTGAGAAACTTTATGTTGGACATGATGACACCACTAATTACAGAGGCTGATGCTGTTTCACAAGAATTGTTAGATATTATTCTACAGAACATTATAGAGCCACATAAAGTAAGTAAAACAGTGAAAAAATTTCATATTCAGTTGTGCTTGATAATATTTTTCTGAAATTATGCACAGATATTACTTGTTTTAAGAATTTGTGCACCAGCCATTGTCAGTATGATTAGATTTATTACACAGAATTATAAGAAATTATTGTCATTACCAAACTTTTTTGTCCAGAGTGATTTACAAAACCTATGCAGGAGGTTAAGTCAGCTTCAACGACAGTTCTAGTTATTATGCACTATTCTTAACCACTAGGTCTAATTTTGAACATTAAATATTTGTACATTTATTATTATAATTACCTATGTTGCCCATAGAAAACATAATTACAATGTAGTGATGCAGACCTTTCAGTAAACTTATAAAAAATTAACAAATTACTAAAAGTAGACAGTATACAGTAATGTGTATTGCAATAACATTTCACTTGATATAAAATTTGTGGAAGTAGGTGACAAACTTAATCCAAATCCATACAAGTAGTAGACAACTTTTGCCAGCTTACTGGATTTATTGAGTCCACTGGTAATATCTTAACCTTTTTTCTCCACTGTTTTAGACACAAAGAAGAGTACCTTACCAGTTAGCCAAAGATTTACTTATCAGAACCAGTAATGCTATAGAACCGTACATACAGGCAGTAAGTACATTTACAAAATAGTCCAATTCTGCTTAAAAATAGAGAGAAAAAGAGAGGGGGGGGGGCAGAAAGAAAAAAAAACATGGCATGGACACACATTCTGTTTCAAACTGTTCTTAATTTTCAACATGTAGCTGGCCTTTAGTAAGTACAAGAATAGTCAAATTCTGCATTCTGGAGAGAGAGTGAGAGAGAGAATTGGCACACATTCTGTTTCAACCTGTCCTTCAGCTAATTCCTGGCATTGATTTGGGAAAAATTGAATGTTTAGTAAGTACAAGTATTGACTGACTCAAAACAGAAAAAAATGGCACACTATTTATATATGTCCTACTACCCTACTACATGTAGTTTTCAACAGTTATCAGGCAACCAGTTAGGAAGCTTTTGCATTCAGAAAATTTGAATCTTTGTACAGTCATTTATATGTACACGTAGCTTTCTGTTTATGATTTGACAATTATATATATGATATAGTTTCTAAATATTGTATCATAATATGTAATTCAACATCTTGGCATTTTGTTCTTTGATTTGTTTATTGTTGATGTAGTTTAATTTAATCTGATATACATGTATTCTTTATTTTTTAACAGTTTTTCAACAATGCTTTGATGCTTGGTAAAATGTCGGAGAGTGAAGTTGGAGATAGACTGTATGACTTGATATATGAACTCAATCAGATATCACCAAGTGTATTGTTAGCTGTACTGCCACAGCTGGAATTTAAATTAAAGGTAAATGATTATAAATCACACTTTTTAGTGAGTTAGGAGAGTAGAGTGGAGTAATGGAGTTTTATGCCCCAGACAATATTCGTCACTTATATCAAGGCAGGCAAGACAGTTCATGGATGTTGGAGAAAATCAGGGTCCCCAGAGAAAACAACCAGGGATTTTTCTGACCTTTTTGGGAAAAGAACCTTGGGATGAAATTGGGAAAATGCTCAAGAAAAATGTAATTTTGGGAAAAATCACAACAACATATTAGAAATTCTAGACCACTAGAATACTGGTAATTGAACAAATAATATTGGTTTCACAGCAAAATAGCGCTTTCTCTTTTGTCTCTATGTAAATCATCTAGCAAAATGTGGGTTAATATAGAGCGAAATCGTTATCAGAAAGAGATATCCTCCGAATATGATTTTGATGATCTTGCGATTTTTTTCTTTTCTTCAAAAAATTGATGAACGTAGCTAATTGGGAATTTTTTACTGCAAAATTGGGAAAAATGTATGTTTTTTACATTGGGAATGGGTCCCTTTACCGGACCCTGTGGATACCCAGAAAAATCCCTGACAACTGTCCTTCTGCAAGTAAACTGACCAATTTTTTTTGCACTAGGACCTGTCCAAAGTGGGATTCTAACCTAGGCAGCAAACAGCGCTGTAGTGAAAAACTTCATTTATGTTTTACATTGTAGAACTCACAAGTTTCCACAAATGTTTAATCATCAGAAGCTAAATTTACAAATATGACCATAGAGTAAAAGTAAAATGAAACAAAATACATACTTTTTAAAGTTTTTATTGACAAATTTGGTAAAATACATGTAGGTTACTCTTGGAAGAATTTCTCATTTTCCAGAAATTAGTAGCCAATGGCGATTTTGGCTACCAGGAATTGAAACATAAATCCTTTCTATGTATTGCATGTACATGTTTTATTACAGAGTAATGAAGAAAGTGAGAGGAAAGCTGTAACCAAACTTCTGGCTAAAATGTTCTCAGATGCTGGATCTAACCTGATTGAACAGAACAAACCTCTGTGGAATTGCTTTATTGGAAGGTTGGTACATGTACTGAAGCAGTGTTCGAAATAGTATAAATATTCAACCAGTTCTTGTCTTGATAATTTTAACAATTTCTATTGTGATACATGAGGCTTAAAAAAGTAACCGGTCCTGCCCAAAAGTTACCAGTTTCAAACTGAGGAACTGGCTGTTATTTTGAACACTGATTTTACATTCATAGCAATCTGTCAATAAATGCTTTAACATGCAAAAAATTCAACTTTGATATTAAGTGGTTGTAAACAGACTGATCAAAATAAATAAATAAATAAGTTACATTGAAATGCGCGATTTAAAGGTACCTGGCCCTTCCAAACACCCAAAATCAACCCCCACTTCAAGTGTCGTTACTATGGACATTATTTATTTAATTGTCTTTGCACCAGTGTTTTTTTTTTATAAAATTGTCCCTCTAATTAGGCCTTAAATTTGCAAATGAGACCCTGAAAAGACCCTAAAAAGTCCTAATATTTGGAGTCCAAATGTCTGTCAAACCCTGCATAGGGACTTCAAAACCTTTGATAAGTGAGATGTTGAATGATAATAATAAATTCTAATTGTATGATTGTATTGCAATGTTTTTATCAAGTTTTGTATCTGTTATTTTATTTTTGTACACAGCTCTAAAATCACTGGAAGGATTGCTTTGATTTTTGTAGCATTAATTGCTATGAGGTGTAGAACCACTGTTTTGATTTGTAAAATTTGTAAGAGTTATGGGACTTTGACCATATTTAGTATTAATTAACATTGACAGATCTTGTATACAATACATACATTTAACTCTGAAACTACTCATCAGATTGTTTTGATATTTAACATTTCCCACTTAAACAGTAACTATGGTAATATTTCATTGAATAAATTTGCCATGGCAGGGGATATAAGGCTACATGTAGCAATCCGTACATCTGGTGTTGCATTTGATTATTTCCATGTATATTCAATATTATTTTGCAGGTTCAATGATATTAGTATACCAGTCAGACAGACCTGTGTATCATATGCACAGCATTTCCTCATGAATCACCCAGATACCATGAAAGATATTGTAGAACAGTTAAAATCACGCCAGCATGACCCTGAAGAAACAGTTAGGATGGAGGTTGTCAATACCATACTCAGTATAGCCAAGAAAGATTTTAGTCGTGTAACTACCGAGTTGTTAGGGTTTATCAAAGAGAGAACACTGGATAAAAAGGTGTGTAATGATTGTAATGTGTTATGTACATGTGCTGTAAACATATTAGTTTAGGGGTTTACAAGTTGAAGCAATTTTAGCAATGATACGATAGCACTAATTTTTAAATACATAGCCAAACTTATTATTATCTTAATGCACAGGATAATCCGTGAGATTAACCATATTAAAGTCCATTGTGATTTGCGCTTAAATTTGTACATGCTAAAATGAATACATTTACAGTATTTTGTTTAACTCTTTTTTCACTAGAGTTACCAGTTAATTTTCTCTTAATTCTTACTTATATTTTGAGTCACAGTAATGTAAATTTAGTGATAAACTTTACAAGTATGCTTCAATGTAAACTATATGTATATACCTGTATAAACTCATATTCAAAGTTTGGAAAACAAATTTATAGCTTTAAATGATAGAGTATGCACCAGTAAGTCTCATTATGTGACAAGCATAAATTTGTGATTTTCTGATAAAAGAAAACTGAAACAGTCAAATTATTTCATTAAACCATTGATCTTTTCATGTAACTGACAGCAGCACCAATTCTTTCTCTTAACTAAATTGGTTTTTATTCATGTACAGTTTCAGATACGACGTGAAGCATTACTTGGTCTTGGAAATCTGTTCAAAACTTGTATTTACTCAGAAAGAGTAGAGAAGTCCAACATAGAGAAAATCAGTTGGGTTAAAGATAAAGTATTTCATCATTACTACCAGCATTCTAATGAAGACAGGTACAGTTTATAAAATATACAGTAAAACTTATTTATAAAGATCATCAAGAGGGCCGAAGAAATGAAATTCATGGACTGGTGGTCTTGATGTAGCATCTACATGAATGAATCTAATGAAACATGAAGGGACTTTGTAATCATTATTTTAGATGGATATGGTGATTTTGTTACATTAATTGCTGGCATGGCGCTACATGTAGAATCCTCATTGCAAAGATGTATATTGTGACAATATCTGAATTTTTTGGGGTAAAGATAACTACATGTAGGTTTAATTTGCTAACATATTAATGGAGTTTTGGGGTTTTTAGTGGTCAAATTAGGAAATTTTAGTCATTCTTTTCTTGGGTAAACTATCTACATGTATATTTGGTAGTAATCTTAGGCAAACAAAATCATTAATACATTTGGTCTTAATATAGAAGTGATTTTATTTGCCTACAATTACTGTGAACCAGTAGGGCGGCAGTCTTGGTCTGCTGAGAACTTGTAATAACCTAATGTATTTGAATGATTGAGGTTTGAATTACCGAATATCTATTGTATATATCGTTGTACGAAAGTCCTACTTACCATAAATCCTGTTGGGGCAAAGTCTTTATAGGAACTTGAACTTGAATAATATATTGGTGACTTAAATTTTATCCTCCCTTTATATTTTCCAGACTGTTAGTAGAAAGAGTGTTTAACACTTGCCTGGTGCCATATAATTCTCCTGTAGAAGAGCGTATGAGACGTCTCCTGTTGTTGTACTCAACTTTAGATGATAATGCTGTCAAGTAAGTAAATAAACCTTATAAAAATAGTTAAGAAACATGAAAGGTTTTTTTATTTCATGAATAAAGTGAATAAAGATGACATATGTTGTAGTTTTGTGTGCCTCAGTGTATGTGTACTAAAACTTAATCTTCTTTCCTAAAAAATGTTGAGACAAATAAACTAAAATTATAGTTCGTCAGTGATATTGTGGCAGTGTTTATAAATATGTAGGAGTCTATATAATGTAGACAGCATAGGATAGGGATATATAAAGGTGGCGTTGATAAATAAATGCATGATTTGGTGAATATACATATACAATAACACAATATTAATACCTATTGGTGTATAATAAACTCGCCTGCGTTTATAAACACTCTGCCACAATATCGCTGACAGACTATAAGTGAGAGAGATCCTTGATAAAACATTAACTAGATTAAAAGTTGTATCTAAAATGACATGGCTGTCAAAAAAACAAGATTACCTCTGTTACTTTAACGCAAAACTAAATTCAATGAGGAGTATGTTGATGTGGCTTTAAAAATTGCACTCTGCATGGCTGTCCAAAAACAAGATAGCCATTATTCCTACAAGTAGAAAAAAAGATACATGTACAATGTATTTAGACATTTAACATATATTTAACAGATTTTTCTGAGAATTTATCAATGACACAATTTTCACATACATGCATATTATTTAATATATAAATTTGGTTTATTATAAGCCCTTTCTTTGAACATCTTCTTTCTAACAAATGACCGTGGGCCAGGGTTGAATTATACCATTCTAATCTCACTTTAATGGCAAAATGATTAATTTAAAAAATAAAATTTTTGATGGTTTTATTTCAGGGCTTTTCATGAAATGTTGAAACACAGAAACAAGTAAGTATTCATTTGTGATCCATTAAAATGAAAGTTTCCTCTTTGAAGAGGACAGATCATGTACGTGTCCCCCTTGTATCAAATGTCACATCAGGCCTCACACATCTCCATTTGGGTGTGTAGGCTGTTTGTTTTTGCCGGAGGGGGTTATTAATTTAAATATTGACATATTCAAATTTGAAAATTTGTTTCATGAATTGCTTTATCATTCATTTATGTCCAGTGCAAAACAGGAATTATCAATTTTAATGTTTCCATTTTGAACTGGATTTGACACAAATCTGTGAAAGGTTCAATAATTTTTAAAAGATGGTTCTTAAATTGTTTGACAGATCAGAATTAACTAATAGTATAACTCAAATAGCTTAATCATCTCCAAAATGTCAGTCATTTGGAAAGGTTCGATTTTAATATTAATTAAAATGTTTCTTCTTTATTTGATTTTGTTTAGTGTCAGAAAACTTGTTACCAATTTAGTCACAGCCATAGAACAAAGCAGTCAAGGAAATGCAGTATCAGTAAATCCCAGAATAGCAGCTATTGCACGTAAGTTTATGGTTTTTTGTACATGTAATGTCGGTCTATGATTAATAAAGATAATAAAAAATTGATTGGGGTTTTCTTTACTAGGTTACCACAAATTTAAAATAAAAAGTAGATAAATTTCCAAAATTTCTGTAAAAATATTGTCACTTTTGAATTTATTTTTTTTAAAAATCTATTTTTTAAATCGATAAAAAAAATTGAAAGAATTTCTCAGAAATTTAGCCAATGGGGATTTTGGACACCCAAACATAGCTTTTACGACTATTCTTTGCTCATAAGCATACTTGTTAGATATAGTCAATATTGATTTTGAGAACAATTTAAAAATAACAAGATCAATTTTGAGAACATTCTTAATACATATGCATAAATGAATTTTGCAAATCTAAACACTGATATTTTCTTTTTGAACATGTGATACATTTATGGGTTTTGACATTCTTGATAGTACAGGAGAGTGAACTGATGGTGTTTCATGCTCCATTCAAGATTTATTCCTTTGTATCCAGACAGTCAGTTCTTGAATGGCGAAGATGACCAGAATTTCCAGAAAAATATATAAACCTTTGACAAATTAAGTGACAAACTTACCACAGTGTTTGCAAGGTGGATTTGAACCTCAAGCAGTAAGATACACTGTGGTTCATAAACGCACACTTTAGAAAACTTAGCCAATGAGGCAGTAATTTTACATGTAGAAGTCAATGTATTTTGTATATATAATAGTATAAATTTTCTGTTACAGGAACATTACCAGAAACTGGAAAATGTACTGATCATTTAAAGAAGTTTTGTCACATGTTGAAAGATGATAAAAGGATAAGGCAGTTCCTGAAGATATTGGTTAGTGATGACTGCACATCTAAACGAGCACAGGATCTAGTGGTAAGGACATGATTTGTCAGATTGCTCATACAGCCCTTACATAAGGTGGCGAATGAGATTTTGGTAAAGTAGACAGCAAGTATGGTGTAATAGTATGAATTGTAAAACATGAAAATGTAAACTTAGTAGATTGCAAACCTAATCCAAATTATAAAAAAGGGAACAGATAACTTTTATCGCTTTGCATGCTTTGTTGAAAATACTGCTCATGCTCATAATTTATTTAATTTAATACACTATTTCATAAACCAAGACTTGGTGTAAAAAAACATACTTTAATATAATTTATTTTCAATGTGTCCAATTTTGGTGGTTCTAAGGGAAAAAATTATTTCGTTGGTTGTAAATTAGGGGTTTGTAGTTTCCACTTTTGGTAAGTTTGAAATCTGTTTTATTTTGTTAACTTCAAATTTTTGTGGGTCGGGGTAAACTTTTAATTTTTGATTTTAATCCCATAGTTATAACTGTCTTAAATTTTTTAGAGAGAGATATTAAAGAAGCTAGGCGGACCAGCCCCAGGACAACAAAATCATTTCTACAACACCATCAAGTTTCTGTGTGAGAGAATAGCTCCAGTTATGATTGATTGTACAGCTATTGATATGTTAGTTAAACATGTAGATGAAACTGTACAAGGCCTCGGTATTATCACGGAAGGAATTGACAATGCTGGTGAAAAAGGTGTCCGACTTCTTTTGGTAAGTTAAATCATTTATTAATGCTTGATATGATATTCATTAAATACAGTTGATTCTCGTTGTTGCAAACACAGATATCTCAGATTTCCGGATAATCATAATTGAAATTAAAAAAAACAAAAACAAAAAAAAAACTCAGAACTATCTTATAGTTACGAATACTTAACTCCTGTGTATTGTTTGGTGTTCAAGTAACCGTAACTGTTAAGATCCATTTAAGTTACCAAGCCCAGAATGGGTAACTTTTTATATAACCAAAATAAGTCTGGTTATTTTGAACTCCATAAATCTGTAATTTTCAAGTAAATGAAATTATTTTTTTATGTCCCCTGAAAGAAAATAGTGTTCATTAACTAAAAAAAGTCATTCACTATACTAAAATCAGGGCCCCACAAATGCCTATAAGGTCATTCAGCAGTAAAAATCACCACTAAAAAAAGAAAAGAAAAAACCTCATTCATAAACACACACACACACACACACACACACACACACACACACACACACACCCCTTCTTCATTGGTTTATAGAGCTTTTTGGTGGAGCTTACATTTCGTCTGGAATGTTACACAGCAAAAATCTACTTTCAGATGCTTCCTTTCTTTCTTCATTTTATTTATGAAAAACTTTATTCATCCAAACAGCCACCACAAAGTCGGGAAAGACTACAGCCATGTGCTTTGTTTACTTTCTGTCACTATCATGATTATGTCCCTTTAATACATGTTATTCAAAGCAGAGTGGGTAACGACTATTTGTTGGGTTAAAGTAAAAAAAAAAAATGGCTGTCACATGTTTTATTGCTTACATAGTCTTAATCATTAAAATCTGGGTTTATTTAGAAGAATATTAGAGAGATCATGATTTTATTATCGTCATACAGCATTCCTATGAATAAGGAATATATAATAAGGTAATTTTGTTCATCTGCCTTGTGCAATACACATCGTTTGCCTACAGTAGCTCTGTTCCAGAACAGATGGAGATTTTCTTTTTTGTGCCGAATATTCAAAAAGGATTCAAATAACAGCCAATTAATATTCAAATGCTTAATTTGGTGTTCTTTTCAGCTCTTTTGTTTCACCTTGCTGTTTGAATCATCTCCTTAAAACATGAAACAAGGCATAAATAAAACTGAAGCCTCATAAGGTATTTTGTTTACACGGTTTGTTGAACACACGTGGTCTCGGTAATAATTAAGTGACTAGAGGATTAACTCTGGTGTTGATTATACACAGTCAATGATTAATTAATTATCACACCGATTGTACACCTGTGGAACACGTGGCTTCATCTTAAAGTCTTGTGTGATTTCTCGATTGTGAACTAATCTTAATTGACAAGACAAAATTTAGAAGGTTTATAGGGGGAAAAAACCGAATGACCGAATTTCAATTCGGTGTTTTATTTGCCAATTCGGTGATTTTTAGCCGATTTTGGCGATTTGTGGGGCCCTGACTTAGTGACTTATATCATTTAGTCCTATTAATTTGGCCTGTTTTGTAATTAATACCTGTGAATTTGATCTCAAACCACTCCAATTCTCACATGTAAGGTAAAACCTCACTTCATCAACACCATTCATCAGTTTTTTGGCATCATAAAGGGGCTTCTAGTATAGATGAAGAAAAACGTGGAAGTTACATGGCAAAATTATCATGGCGCATTTGAATGAGGTTTTACTAAATTTCATATTGATATTGGAAGTTTTTAACATGTGTAGCTGATGTTGATTTTCATAATTGATATTTTATGTTTCAGGCATTATCAGCTGTTTATCCATTCTATTTTAAATCAGAAGAAATGTTTGAGACACTACTTACATTCTTAAGACATGATGACGAATGTGTCTGTAAGTACAATAGTTTGTCAAGGTTTTGTTTTAAAACTCCCAAGATGAAATACTGTTAAGTGTATTAATTTTAGCGTACATACTACTCTACACATACTTATCCTCACCGATTTATATCTTGGAATGATAAAAGAGCAATTTGATATAGATATTAATTTTCTTGGCTTGCAATTGTGAGCTTGAGCATCAGCACTTATTATAAGTTACAATTTTTTTTAATTGATAGGACACAACATATATTTGCAATTTTTTGTTTTCATTTTCAGCTGACCTGACTCTACAGATATTTATAAACACTGGCCAGGATTTACAGACAGAATTCCCAAATATTTACTCGTAAGTTTTTGATATACATGTACTGTTAGATTTATAAATTTATGTCAACTGGGTACCAAAGTACAGTAACTATACTTTAAAAGTATAGATCGTAGTCTTGTAAGCTTTGGAAATGCCCGATATTCAAGTCTTTATGGCAGAAGTCAAGAGAATGACCATTTATTAAGTGACAAAATTTATATGTGTGGACATTAAGTATTCATATCTATTTAGAAAAGTTATCCTAGTTTTGAACAGTGTTTCAAAATATGTAACTTGAATGTTAAATTCATTTCAATACCTAAGTGGAGCCTTACAGAGCTTAAAAAAGCTAAGCCATGCTTCTGATTTAGTGAAAATCATGTCTATTTTACTATGAACTGCTTTATATAAGCACCTATGTATCTTAGCGATTTTACTTCATAGAAGGTAGTAGGAACGTTATATTCTAGAGTACATGGAGTCACTTATACTTAATTTTAGTGAAGTTTTAGTTTAGCAGAAACGTTGGACCTAACAAGCTCTAAAATAAAACTGCCTCTAAAATGTCATATTAGGTACCTAAACATTTCTGTTTGTATATTAGGACACTGATGCCAATCTTACAAAGTACAGCAAAGATAGGGAATCCCAAACAAAGCAAACATGCCATTAGATGTATCAACACTGTGTGTAAAAACAAAGAGGCTATATTTGCTCAGATTTTTGAGGTAGGTATCCATTGGCATTAGAAATAATTACATGTATTTTACATGTAACTGTAATTAAAGTTGAATGGCTGAGTATTCCAAAGCATGCACTTATGGATTACAGGAGTTCTCATGGCCCAGGTTTGAATCCAATTCTGGGTACATCCTAGTGAGAGAAAGTTTGTCAGTTCACTTGCTGAAGGTTGGAGGTTTTCTCTAGGTACTCGGGTTTCCTCTACCATCCCTGAACTTAATGCTTCAATGTGAGTGAAAATATCTCAAAACTCCATTATTTCACTTCATTTAAAATTAATTTCACATTTTATTTTGAAACAGTAATTCATTAAGTCACTAGAAAATAATTGTAACGATGTGTTTCAAATGTCTTAAAAAGCTTTGTTTTCATGTATTTATTTTTAAGATGGTTTTCACAAGATCAAAATAAAAAAAAAACCAAGATACGGTGTAACCAGAAACATATTTATTTTGATGAACTATATGTACACAAACATAATTTTTTTTTGAGATATTCATATCGACTAAGAATTCATATGTATGTACCTGTGTATTCACAGGTAATCATTGATTGTGAAAATCAAGACTTTTTCTTTGCATTTATATATCCTGAATTTTGTTATTACTTTTACTTAAAACTTTTCTGTTCCAGTTAACTTTTTCACTTAATATTTGTTAAAATTTACTCTCTTTGGCAGCATTTGAAGAAGTCTTTAAACCCAGATTCTGCTAACTACATAACAGCTATTGTGGCATTAGGACATATATCATATCTCTGTCCAGAAGAATTCAGTGCAGAAATGAAGACCATCGTATCAAAGACTATAGTGAAAGATCTCTTAATGCAAGACAAGGTTAGTGTGTTGCAGCAGGTTGTTTTTGATCACTATTGATATAAACTTCTTGTTGAAACGTTTGTCTTCAGGCTGTTGTAATTAGTCAAAGGGATAAAACTCAAAATTTAAATATTGATAGACTTTGTAGTTTGTTCTTATACAATATGCAAGCCATAAATATTTTTCGATCTGTGCAGTAAAACTTATGAATTTACTTTCTTACAGACTTCTGGTCCTGACACATTGGAGAGCTGGTATTCAGAACATCATGTGACAGAAGAAACAATGGCTAAGGTATAGCATTGAGTATTTTATTACTTTCCTTTGATTTGTACTGTTTCTCACAGAAGAAATAGATAATCAAAGCATGTAGTCTATAAAAAAAGGAAACTTTATTTAGACAGATGCTTTGTTGAATGCTTGAACAATGGTGCATATTAAAGACTTAAGCCATAACATTTGTGGAATGTTCACAATAACCAGATTGAGGAAATTGTATTCTGAAAAATAAGAAAACCAGAGAAAAAAATTATACAAATTGTCTTAAATCTACATGTAACTAACAGATTGAGAAAATTTAATTTGAATCAATATGAAAAAAACCAAGTAATTTGTTGATTGCAAGTCATACTTGAACAATGCTGCATAAAACTTGAGTCAACACAACCAAATTTGGCAAATAGTATTATGAATTCCTTATATGAACACATGATTTGTGGAATGCATGTCTCACTTGGACAATGCTACTGCTTATAATAAAACTTAAATCATATGTACAATGTTCACAAGTATAACACAATGTAGGAGTCAAATTTTTCAGGCTAGTAAAAATCCAGGCCAGTGCCAAAAAGTATTTTGAAGCATGGTGTAAACAATATATGAACATTTGAGAGTTGCTTGTAATTTACTGTTTTATATTGTTACTTTACAGCTTCAAGCTATGAAGCTTTTAGTTAGATGGCTAATGGGTCTGAAGAGTAATGTCAACAATTCTGGTACATCTACAATACGACTGCTGTATACTGTGATAATACACGAAGGTGATCTGATGGAAAAGAATTGTATAAAGTAAGTCTCTCTACCTTCTATTGACCTCTGGCTGGTCGCTCAGTTACTCCAACTAATTATAATCCCAAGATTGACAACAAGCTACTTTTCGGACAATATACTGGCATCTCTATAACAATTGGAAGTTTTAAAAAAAATATTTGTAGCTCATTTTGACCAAGTCTTCAAAGACAAATATCTGTCGATACACAGAAATTATTGTTTGAAGTTTAGTACTTACATGCTAAGTAAATGATCTGATTCGATGAACGCCTAAAATGAAGCCTCTATTAACAGTTAATATTTAGATTAATATACAATGTACTACATCCTTCCTCCAGACACTGCTTCGATTTTGAAATATAAATTACAGATCATGCGTGAAATCAATGTTCAAAATAATGAAACAACACAAATCATTTAGATGTGAATAACCTTTGACAGCAGATGCTTTGTGAAATTATGATCATGTATTTTGCAATTTTCCTTATTAGTTCTATAGCAAAAAGACCATATCTTGCTGCACCTAGTAGCACTCTTGTTAGTATTAGACAGTTTTACACATATTATTTATTACATGATTTTTATGTTTCAGTAAACCAGAATTAGCAAGATTACGATTACAGGCTGGCTGTTGTATGTTGAAATTAGCACAAGAAAAAGTTTACGCAGAACTCATAACACGTGAACAGTTTCAGGCATTAGCTTTACTTATTAATGTAAGTTAAAGGGTTGAAATAGCATAAACATGCTGCAAAATTTCCTATCAAGAATTAAGTTTTGTTAAGAATTTATTTTCATATTTATGATGTCTTTTCATAAGTATTTAACAATTTTGGGGACAATTGTGAGACCAAACCTCTGTTTGCTGAAAGAGTGACTTTGTTCAAAGTCTGTCTTCTAAATTGTATTACAGCTAAGACTTGAATTATAAATTGTTGAACCATGTACTCAAAATAGTGTATGTTGGTTTGTAGAAAGAACCAATAGAAGGGAATGGAGCAATGGTGTTTTACACCAAATTCAAGATTCTGTCACGTATATCAAGGTATCTATGTGTTCTGTATACAGTTAATCTGATGTAGCCTTTATCACTAATCAGCTTATCACCATATGTTGTAATCACATTCAACCAATCTTCAATCAATTAACACTTGTTTTTGTTTTGATTTTGCAGGATAGTTGTTACTATGTTAGATTAAATTTTTCTTTGAAATTAAACAAAGGACTTTTATCACTACGCTTACCGTTAGAATACATGAGTATATATTCACTGGCAGCTAACGATCCTCTTCGAGAAAGACGAGCACAACTGAAGCAGTTCCTTCACAATAATGTCACTAAACGACGAGAATATCTCAAAACAAATCCAATGATTGGAGGTAAGACTTGCTTGTCAGCATAAATAAATGTATGGCAAATCTGAAATTAATTGTGGATTAACCTGACATTGTAGTTCATGTTGATATATTGTATAGTCCATAACAGGTTCAATTTCATATCTGGTCCATAAAAGATTTACAATTGTATGTTATTTACCAGGCCCCTTGTAGCCTTGGTTTCCACAAATTTAAAATACTTGGTAACCAAATTTTCCAAATTTGTGAAAATGTTTAAAGTGTTTTTTTCACAAATTTGCTAAAATAGGTAACTTTTTGAAAGAATTTCTCAGAAATGAGTAGCCAATGGCAATTTTGACTACCATGAATGTAAGCATGTAAATTAGTTATTATTGGTATAAATGTGGTCACCAGTCTTCAGCATTTTGCAACTAAATGTATTGTAATGGTCTTCATGATTGATCAGAGATTTGTTATCCAACTTTACACGTTAAGATGCTGATGAAGATCACCCTAGCTTGTGTCGTGAACTACTTCTCACTGCTGTAAATTATATCTCCCAAATAATTTCAGAAGGCACCCTGGCTTTGGAAGCTAATGCTTCAACTAAATATGTATCCACCTCTTTCAAACAAATACAAATTAGCTTCATGAACAAATTATCATCTTTTAATTCTCAGGTCTCTCAACATTTGCAATTTAGGATTTTTAGGAAGGGGCCATTTGCAAAAGCTTTCCTCTAGAACACCATGACATCAATATTTTGCATTGCCTTAACAATTGGGTCATTTGACAAAATAAGAGATCAATGGCCCCTTCTAGAATGAACAATATATTTGTATTTGATAACAAGTGTGGAGTTTGGAAATGGATGTCATTTTGTTCACAGAATTTTGTAAAAGCTGTACATTTTTGGTTTTTTTATAGGGAAATTTTATCATTTCATGCCAGACTATGTGATGCCATATGTTATTCACTTACTTGCACATGATCCTGATCTGAGGACACACTACCAAGTGGACGCTTTAAAGAATATCAAGGAGTAAGTATTTACCTCCCCTTTCTTTTTTGGAGAAAGGGGAATATTAAATCTGTATAACCTTCCATCCAACCAGACACTTCTTGTATGGAGTAAATATCCAAAACTATGAAATGCTATTTTATGAAACTTGGAGCAAAGCATTAAAATTGATAGGAGATATGCATATTATTACATGGAGTTGGTTTTCTCATTGTCCTAGGGGTTATGGCCCTTTGAACATAAGTGCAAATCACAAAAAGTAACTAAGGGTTTTAGCAACTTTCTCAAAAGATGAGAAATACTAAATCAAATGTTGTGCACTGTTTTGTGAAAGAGGGTGGAATGGTGTAATGGTGTTTTATGTCCAAGCTAAGATTTTTTCATTTATATGGAGGCAGTCAGTTCTTGGACTGTGAAGGAAACCATATTATTTTAGTTCTATTAAATAGTCAAATCTTTTTTTGCTGCAAGATAATGTAATATCAATATTTTGTCAAACCTTGATAATTTTTCTAAATCTTTGTTTTCCAGATGCTTGTGGTTTATCATGGAGCCTCTGATTAGTAAAAATGAAGATTTTAATTACGCATTTTTCCGACGGATGTTAGAGAATATTAAACAAACCAAAGATGCACAAGCACCAGATGATGAAGAAATGAATAAGAAATTATATGCTGTTTGTGATGTAGCCCTGAGTATCCTAACTAGCAAATCCTCAAATATTACACTGAAAGATTCCAAAAATGAACCAGTATTACCATCCAAACTCTTCACCAAAATTGACAGGGTAAAAATATTATATTAATACATTGTGTATATTTGTTGGCGTATGCAAGTTCGAATTGTGCGTCTCTGTTGACTTGCACATAAACCAGGGTTCGCACAGAACTTGAAAAGTCATGGAATTTGACTTCTGTCTTGAAAAGTCATGGAATTGAGATTTTGCCTTGAAAAGTCATGGAATGTTGTAACATGTCATGGAAAAGTCATGAAATTTTGAATTTTAATTTAAAAAAACTTCGATTTAATCTGAAACTAAAGCAAAATAATTATTATAAAACTGTTTCTGACTTCGTGAGATACAGTTTGGTCCAAATAAACCCCAAAGACGTGAAACGGTGAAATCCGGGTTTTTTTTCTGCACCCGACTTGTAGTTTACAATCGAATGTAAACTTCAGCCTAATGTGATTCGTATCGTAAACGCATGGTTAATCATGCCACCGGCACGTAATTGTGTCCTGGAAAAAGATAAAAATGTCCTGGAAAAGTCATTAAATTTTTATTGGCAATGGTTGTATGAACCCTGTAAACATGTGACATATATAATGTATGTTTGCATGACATAACAGTATTCCTCTTAACTATTGAGAATTTCTCGAAATCATATTTTGGCAATTGTTTAAAAATAAAAAGTTGTCAACTAAAAATATGGGCAACAATCAAAGGGGGATTGATCCTACAACTAAATGACAAATGTTCTATACTTAGCTATGTTTCCATTCCTGGTTGTCTACTAATTATTTTAAATTTGTGGAAACCTAGACTTAGAATTACTTCCCTTTGTTTAAGCATTTCCAGTTGTCTGCTAGCTAGCAAAATAGTGGTTCGGTCAAAAGAATCACATTTTGAATTTCCTGTCATGGTTACAACAATAACTATGTGATTCAGAGCATATTGGTGACCGTAATATTTTTATTTGTTTCAGAGTTACAGTAACACACAGAACTATCTACCTAAGTCATTTATCACTGATGGAAAGGTAAGGGTAGCTTGTTTCTCGTTATCCCCACTGAGAAATTGGCATGGGGAACATAGTAATGCATTCCATCCGTCACCACTGCAGTAGCGCAGTTGGTTAAGTGCTCGCTCTGTAAGTGGGAGGTCATGGGTTTGACCCAAGACTTGCAAGTCGATAGTGACTGTTCTTTCGCCAAGCACTCGGCATTACGAAATGAAATGCACAGGCAAAATTTCTGCACATTTGTCTATAGCTGGTGACATCTGGATATAAGTGAAATATTCTTGAGTGGGAAGTTAAACACCATTACTCAACTTCATCTGTCCCATTTGTCTGTCACGCTTTATGACTGAACCAGTTCTCCAATGCCATCCATTAGATATTGATAGAACTTTACAGTAGTGACCATTGGGAGGTCTAGTGTATTGTTTTCCTGTTCTGGTTCAGTAATTTTTAGCTCACCTGAGCCATAGGCTCAGATGAGCTATTGCAATCTATCACCGTCCGTCGTCCGTCGTGTGTAAACTTCACATTTTAATCTTCTCCTCCAAAACTACTGGGCCATATTTGATGAAACTTGGTGATTATCATGCCTGGGTAACAGCCTTTCAAAATTGTGTTCGGGGTTTGGCCACGCCCAACAAGATGGCCGCTGTTACTAAAAATAGCAAAAAGACAAAAAAATCTTCTTCTCTGAAACCAAAAGGTGCAGGCAAATTTTGATTGGATATTTGGATTCAGCATACCTGGGAACATTAAAATTGTGTTTTTCATGAAAATTAGACGAAAAATAGGTTACGCGTTTTTTGCGTAAAATTACGTAATTTTTAAAATGAGACATTTATTGTTATAACTTCATAACGGCTGAAGATAATTGTATGGAGTTTTCACTGTTGATCTTGTCTTGCAATTTTCTTCCAATTGATGTCAAGGTCGAAGGTCAAGGTCATGTCCCAGTTTTTGACCTTTGATAAAAAATGCTATTTTTTTAACATTTCTTGTGATAATAGCGTAGGATTTTCAGTTATTTGTAGGTATTCACATGACGATCATTTTGATACATAGATCAGGGTCATGGGTTCAAAGGTCAAGGTCACAGATGTCCAAGAATACCAAAATAGTTAATTATCTGCAAAACTATGAATTTTTTTGTATAGGCATGTATATCAGAATATTGTAGGTAATGGCACAATGGTCATTTTGATATATGAATAAAGGTCATGGGTTCAAAGGTCAAGGTCACAGATGTAAACAAGTACTGAAATGATTAATTATCTCATAAACTATAAACTTTTTGTATAGGCATGTATATTGGAATATTGTAGGTATTGGCCTAACGATCATTTTGATATATGAATGAAGGTCATAGGTTCAAAGGTCAAGGTCATAGATGCAAACGAATACTTAAATGGTTAATTATCTCAAAAACTATAAACTTTTTGTATAGGCATGTATATTGCAATATTGTAGGTATTGGCCTAATGATCATTTTGATATATGAATGAAGGTCATAGGTTCAAAGGTCAAGGTCATAGAATTGAACGAATACTTAAATGGTTAATTATCTCAAAAACTATAAACTTTTTGTATAGGCATGTATATTGGAATATTGTAGGCATTTGCACAACAATCATTTTGATATATGAATAAAGGTCATAGGTTCAAAGGTCAAGGTCATAGATGCAAACGAATACTTAAATGGTTAATTATCTCAAAAACTATAAACTCTTTGTATAGGCATGTATATTGGAATATTGTAGGTATTGGCCTAATGCACATTTTAATATACAGATGTTTTAGCTGTTTATAAATAATATATTGTAGCTAGACTTTAAATACTTATATAATAATTATTATAATTAATTTGCAAAAATACTTGCATATTATTGGCCCTTACTGCTGAAAATTTTGATATTCTCTTTTATTAATGTCATTGACCATTTAACCTCTGCATAAGATATGTACTCTTCCTCAGGTGAGCGTTAAGGCCCATGGGCCTCTTGTTGTAGAAGTTATAGCCTTTTAAACTTTTAAACTTAAATTCATTCTACAAAAACCACTTGGCAGGAGATCTTGCTGTCACTGATAGTTCTGGGTTAACATTAGTCTTGAACCATTCGAGAAATTGCAATTGACTATAACTATTTTACAACAGAGCCTCCAAAATAAATTTAGCAAAAGGTGTACATGTGTAATTACACTACAGCAGTCTTTTTGTAACTAGATTCCACTGGGTCTGCCCAAGTGGGATTAGAACCTAGGTGGCAAGGTGCTGTGATCTGTAAGCACTCACATTAAACTACTTGGCCACTGAGGTCACTTTTCATGGAAGTGGGAGTTACAACACTGAATACCTTTTCATAACAGCTCATTGATAAATTGTACACATTAGTAATGGACCTTGCAGAGATGAAGCTTTACTATTTTGAGTCTGGGGCCCGGCTCACTTCAGAAAAGAAGTAATAGTAGTGAATACTGTAGCTAAAATGTGTAAAATTTAGAGGCCCAGACTTATTTTTAGGAACCGTGAGTAACTTGGCTCCTCCTAATCTTGACCCTTGCCTTGTATTATGGTAGATTTAAACAACTTAATTCAACAGTAGAGAAATTTAAAGTTAACAGCTGTATGTTTAAATGTGTATCTTTATTTCATTTCAAAGAAAAAGGGGGCTCATGGGTTGTTGGATGCCTCTGGAAAAGCTGGCGGCACTGGAAAATCTGGAGCGAACAGTATAGAGACTATCATTGTTGAGAGTCCTGGTCCTGTAGTCAATACTGCACCTGTAGCTCCTAGAGAACTGAAACAACCAAAAACTAAAAAGAAAGCAACAAAAATCCAAACAGCAAGGTAAGTGAGGGGAAAAATAAAGAATGAAAAATTAATCGGTAAAACCTACAAGACACCAACAGCATGAATAGAAAAATGAAAAAAAGGCTCAAATTAAAAGGAGTTGATTGGAGTAATGGTGTTTTATGCACTATTGAACATTCTTTCACTTACATGTACATTGATATTGATGGAGAGACGCTGTGGTCCATAAGCACACCACTCAGCTACTGGGACCCTGACGCTAGGATCTGCCTTAGTGGGTTTTAGCCTTGGTGTTGAGAGATGTTGTGATCTATAAGCACACCACTCAGCTACTGGGGCCCTGACACTAGGATCTGCCTTAGTGGGTTTTAGCGGATGGTGGAGGAAACCAGAGAAAGCCTTCAGTAAGCAAACTGACAAACTTTCTCGCACTAGAATTTCCCCAAGTTGAATTTGAACTTACATGTAAGTGATGAGAAGCACCTATAATTCACAATGCATGCTTTAAATCACTTAGCCACTGATGTCCTCTATTAAAGTTAAAAGAACAAAGTAACAAGAAACATCAATTTTGGCATCTTACACTTTTCAGTAGATCTGCGTTGTAAACATACTTTTTCAAACAATGTGCAACTTATCCTGATATGAGAAAAAGTTTCTGTGAAGACTTGTCACTAAACACTTTGTTTTCCTCACTATTCTAGTACATTCTAGCACCATTGAGGACTTCCTCAATATGAATGAAATAATTTTGACTTGGGGTTAACATGGTTAAAACACTGTTCTCCCAAACTGACACTGTTCGCCCCAACAAATCATCCAGCACAAATGCTTAACTAAAGTATGAGTCATATACAAAGATTTGACTCTGCAGTGAAAAATCTTCAATTAAAGTATTGTCCATTATGACTTCCTTTAAGCAATGAAGCAATGACATGTTCCGACAGAACTGCCATGGTTGTATTGATGTCTGGAATTTATTTCTTTTTCACAGTGATTCAGAAGAGGAAGAAGATTCTATCAGTAATATTAGTTCTCCTGCCAAATCTGACGAATCTAGCCCACCAGTCAAAACTAAAAAAAGAGGACCAAAGAAAAAGGACCAAAATGATGAAAATGTGCAAGTGAAAAAAGGCCGTGGAGGTAAAGGTGCAAAAACAAAGACTTCTAAAACACAATCAAAGTCCGCAGAATCAGAATCTGAGGATGAACAGTCCATAGAAACTTCACAGGAGATCAGAGACTCTAGTAGTTCACAAGAAAGTGTGCCGTCGACGAAGGGTCGGGGTCGATCAAAATCTAGTGATAATAAAAAATCAACAAAGACAGGTGTAAATAAAGCAGGTAAATTACCTGATAGAAAAGCCTTAGTTAACGGAACAAATAAAACTTCATCTAAAAGAACTAATGTGAAATCACCAGAAAGTGAAAAGTCAGATTCAGGGAATGCACGTAAAAGATCAGCCGCTTCATCTAATGAAAGTACACCAGCTAAAAGAGCAAAATCCTCACCAACCAAAACCAAGTAAGTATTATCATAGTGATGTTGTTGAAGAATCTTTAAATTTGCCCATAGATTGTCAGGGAAATTTGAAAAAGTACACAGAAAAGCCCAACGATAACATTGCCTCTTCCGTTATTGTGAATGCAATTTGAAGTTCCAAAATCCATTTTTATACCCCCCGCTTAAAAAGTGGGGGTTATTTAGTGATAGGGGTGTCCGTCCGTCCTTCCGTTACACCTTAGGTTACCTATCTCTTATCCACAACTCCTCCTAAACCCTTCAATAGATTTTCGTGAAACTTTCACACAATCTTTGTGATATAATGTAGATGTGAACCTCCTATTTAAAAATTTGTTCAGATGGATTTTTGGGAGTGGGGGGTATTTTTTGTGAGCTTGTGGCTCACAGTTGTTTTTCTAGTTCTATGTTTATAAGTTATATGTCTGCCTTGGCTTAATTGACAAGTTTCCCCTTTTAAAGCCAAAATATGTTTGAACAAATTAATGATGAGTGATAAATAGAGGTTTTACTGTAATTATTGACAATCTTATCAATGAAAAAGACTAATTATTCTGAATCTGATTGTTAGAATTATCTTCCTTGGGGCCAATTCGAACTGATTAACTACAACCCCATCACGTGAAGGCTTCCAGACAGAGTGGCCTATATTGGCAGCTTACAGATTATCCCCAATTAGGTTTTATACCATTCTGGAAGATTCTAGATCTAGAAGTTTTCTGGATCACTACAAGTTATGTATTTAGTTTATCTGTGCGTCTGTTTAATGTGTGTGTTTGCTTAAATTGCTACAATATATATCATATAGGGGTCTGGTGGTCGATTGGACTAAAGTGTCAGATTACATTTTACAATGCCTCTCGCAATTGATCTAGGTGAAATTTGATGATTTCTCTGAAAACTCCAGTTTCTCTATCATTTCAGAACAGACCTCAACATAAGAAAAATAACCTTCCATTACTTGCCATGAACAACAGACTGTCATAATACCCCAAAGATAATTTATCATTATCTATAAACATTTAGAGCCCTTTCTTTGGTAAGAAGCCAAAGGCATTGGCTACTAAATACATTTTCTGTGAAAGTTTTTCATGCTGAGAATTATTTAATAGTCTTGTAGGGAGGGGTATTGCAAGTGTAGGCTTAGCAAGGTCCTCAAAAAGTTTTATGACTGTCATAACAATATTTTTGATGCATATGATGTGTCTGTATCAAAAGTTATCTTGGATATATCTGATGTCTCATAGTTGCCTGTTCCTTCCTTTCTAAATTTTGAGTGGCAAGTGTAGTCAGCTGCACAGGAGGTGTTTATACCATTCCAGAGCTTAGTCTCACTATCATGGTGGAAGTTCCCATGTTTAACTTGATACATTTCCAAAGTTTTTACTTCATTTTTTTTGTATCAAAAGTTATCTTGGATATATCTGATGTCTCATAGTTGCCTGTTCCTTCCTTTCTAAATTTTGAGTGGCAAGTGTAGTCAGCTGCACAGGAGGTGTTTATACCATTCCAGAGCTTAGTCTCACTATCATGGTGGAAGTTCCCATGTTTAACTTGATACATTTCCAAAGTTTTTACTTCATTTTTCTGTATCAAAAGTTATCTTGGATATATCTGATGTCTCATAGTTGCCTGTTCCTTTCTTTCTAAATTTTGAGTGGCAAGTGTAGTCAGCTGCACAGGAGGTGTTTATATCATTCCAGAGCTTAGTCTCGCTCCAAAGTTTTTACTTCACTTTTGGGATTATGATTTAAGCATTGGGCAGTTTATTTATTTTTTGTGCCTTATTGTCTTGCTATGACAAGAGAAATGGAGGTGGAACATAGGTTTTACTTTCTAAGCACAAATACATGTATAAGATTCTTGTCGTACTTTATCAACAATTTGAAGATGAATAGACTTAATGTTTGTATAAATTTGAATTACATTTTTGACACATTTTTTTATCATCTGTTACACTTTTTTTCCAGCACATCATCAGTATCAAAGAATCTCGCAGCATCCGACCTCAGTAGTTCTCCATCATCACAGAGTTCATCAACAAGAGTATCTCCTAGAAAACGACCAACAGCTTCAGCTGATTTAAAAAGGTTGGTATTTTATCAACATGTTGGTGATGAATTAAATTAGTCAAATTTCTTGTACTCTAGGTTTCCATAAATTTAAAATAATTAGTAGCCAAATTTCCAAAATTTGTGAAAATATAGTCCTTTTTAAAGTATTTTTCCACAAATTTGCTAAAATAGGTTACTTTTTTAAAGAATTCCAGGAATTCCATAGAAATTAGTAGCCAATGGCGATTTTGGCTACCAGGAATGGAAACATAGGTACTGTAGCATCTAGTTTGATTAATCAGAATTTGGATGATAATAGTAGTATTATTCATGAATGTAATATAACACTACTGCAGTAGTGGTTTTTGCAGAATGGGCAGGCCCTTTGGCCTTTAGTTTTGAGTCATATACATTGTTTAAAACAACTTAGTCCTCTTCCCTTGTTGCAAAAGAGTTTTTTCTAGCACATCTGAGTTCTTAATATTCATGTTAAAAAAAAAATTGCAAAAACTTCTGTAAACCGACTTTTATTTACATATGATTAATTTTCGCATTTTTCGTGATGACAAAATAATTGCAAAAGTTAATCGACACAAACTTGTTTTTGAAAAGGTAATATTTATACTAAATATTCAGCTATAGTCAATATTGCGAAAGTTTATATCCGCATAATGGTTTTGGCAAGAGAATTGTGAAAGTTAATATTCGCGAATAAAAGTTGGTTTACAGTAAAACACAATACTAAATTTTCAAAAAACTGCTGTACAATTGCTTGTTTATATTGCATGGAAAAGTATCAGAATTGGGACTTAAAATTATGATACATATCATATCTTGAGGTTAGTATAATTATTCAGCTCTACAGATGATGGTGTTTAAAATCAATGTCCGGATTTTATATTCATTGTGTAAATGTTGTCTTTTCTTCATTATAGCCCTGCAGTAACCCGTAAAAAGTTAAAAGAAATTTCAGACACAGAGTCAGACTCCATTTCATCGCCTAAAAGTTCTCAGAAAACCGTAACCAGAAATTCAAAGCAGTTGAAGATTGAACAGTTTGCCACAAAAGGAGTTAAAAAGAACATGTAAGTAATTACACTATTTAGTTTCCATAGTAACAGGGGTTCTCTTGTGTACAAACTGAAGGTTATTGATGTCTGTGTGGAATTATTTCCAGTGGATGTGAAACCACATAACTTGACAATTTCCCATAAAATTTTCTTTTTTAGAAAGTATATTAATTAAACATAAACATACTGATTCATGTCCAAACTACAATTCCCAAAACAAAGCAAAAATTTGAAAAAGGTCAAAGTAGTAAAAATGTCAAGTTAGGCAATTCTATATCCAATGGAAATAACTTCTGTACAAATGTTATAGATATCACCACATAGTTAACTGGTGAACCCATTTGGTGTTTGTTGTAGTATGGTGTTTAAATGGGTAATTGGGGCATGTAGAATTGTCAATGTAGCAGATATTGTCTTGGGCCTAAAAAGGAAAATAAGTGTTTCGGCTAACCCTACCACCACTAATTTTTTTGTGTCTGTCCTAAGAATTTTTATGACAATATTTTGACAAACACTTACGAGTTTGCATCTTTGCCCCACATGGTCATTGTAACAATTTTAATAAAATTGCCTATTTTCCAAGAGCGTTAGCAAAACACTTTTTTTTCTTGGCCTTTACACATAGATAAGAAGTTTGCGCTTTATTCTTATCATAACTTGTGCTGTCTGTTTATCTAGGCTTGATTAGAATCATACATAATGTATTCATGCTTGAGTTTTCATTTCTGGTCTATCACCACTTGGTTCATGAAATGGTACCTTATTTGTTGTGTTGTCATGGAAACATTAACTAGCTTTAATCCATAGTAAATTTAGCCAAACAAAATCAGTGGAAGGTGTCATATGGGAAGAAAATTACATGTATAATATAATTTACTATGGAGTACATTTGTAATGCCTTTCTTTTGAGGGATTTTATTTGTGGGATAAATATATATTGGAGAAAATCCTCACTTTTTTAACTGCAGAAGGAGAGCTAAGATCATGTCCAATGGTAACTCGGATGTTGATTCCTCCTCAGACAATGAAATGACGCCCAAAACAAAAAGCCGGGCATTAAGTCTAGCTATCCAGTCCGCAGGTTTAGACACAGAAGATTCTGAAGATTCTGTAAGTCAAGATCAGGTTCTGATAAAGTATTCTTAGGGTTAATTATTTGTGTTTAATTTGTTTACTAACTATTCCCTTTAACTGTTTATAGGTCCTTATAAACCAATGTGCTATGTCACTTGTAGGCATGGCACACTAGAGAACCCTTATAAACCAATGTGCTATGTCACTTGTAGGCATGGCACGCTAGAGAACCCTTATAAACCAATGCGCTGTGTCACTTGTAGGCATGGCACGCTAGAGAACCCTTATAAACCAATGCGCTGTGTCACTTGTAGGCATGGCACGCTAGAGAACTCTTATAAACCAATGTGCTGTGTCACTTGTAGGCATGGCACGCTAGAGAACCCTTATAAACCAATGTGCTGTGTCACTTGTAGGCATGGCACGCTAGAGAACCCTTATAAACCAATGTGCTGTGTCACTTGTAGGCATGGCACGCTAGAGAACCCTTATAAACCAATGTGCTGTGTCACTATTAGGCATGGCACGCCAGAGAACCCTTATAAACCAATGTGCTGTGTCACTATTAGGCATGGCACGCCAGAGAACCCTTATAAACCAATGTGCTGTGTCACTATTAGGCATGGCACGCCAAAGAACCCTTATAAACCAATGTGCTGTGTCACTATTAGGCATGGCACGCCAAAGAATCCTTATAAACCAATGTGCTGTGTCACTATTAGGCATGGCACGCCAGAGAACCCTTATAAACCAATGTGCTGTGTCACTATTAGGCATGGCACGCCAGAGAACCTTATAAACCAATGTGCTGTGTCACTATTAGGCATGGCACGCCAAAGAACCCTTATTAACCAATGTGCTGTGTCACTATTAGGCATGGCACGCCAGAGAACCCTTATAAACCAATGTGCTGTGTCACTATTAGGCATGGCATGCCAGAGAACCCTTATAAACCAATGTGCTGTGTCACTATTAGGCATGGCATGCCAGAGAACCCTTATAAACCAATGTGCTGTGTCACTATTAGGCATGGCACGCCAGAGAACCCTTATAAACCAATGTGCTGTGTCACTATTAGGCATGGCATGCCAGAGAACCCTTCCTGTATGTACTAGTACATTGCCCTGAGCACATTGCAAAGTTCAAAATTTCTGTCATTTCTAATGTTGTCCTGATATAAGTTTATGACTAGGACATAAAACTCCATTCATTCAATCAATCAAACCTTGAAGCGTATTTCATATCTGTTGTTAAATAGATTTGACATGTTACCCTCACTATCCCACCATTGTATCGTCATTTTGCATGCAATTTCATTGTTACTTCTTTGTTTTATTGTATTGGGGTAAGACTTCCTTTTGTAATCCCCCTTTAAATTCTGTAAAAACAATTGCTTGATTCAATCTTGTTTTGACCTCATTTGCCAAAAATAAAATTTGGGGGGGGGGGGGGGGTGGTGGTTACAAATGGAAGTCCTTCCTTTGTTGGATTTTTGCCTTGGTACATTATTAGTTTATTCTTATTCTTTTTGTTTGAATTTATTGCATGATTTGATCTTTGCAATTTTTAAAATTTTATACAGGTATATTAATACATCTTCGTAACAAGGTATTTGTTTGTCCAGATTTGAAACTTATAAAATTGTGGCAATCAGCATTATAAGGAGGATAAAAAAGAATTCAAAGAATAGAAATAATTGTAAATGGTTTTTAGAAAGTGGAAAAACATTCACAGATTTGTTGTGCACAGTATGCATGTACAGCAGAACTTGATTTTAACCCCTTAAAATTTTGCCATAATAGCCCCATTTGTGGGATGTCAGAGTATGAATCCAACCTGGAGTCTGATTAAGACTTGAAAATAGGTAGTGAATGTTTTTTCACCAAGCACCCTGCATTTAGAAATGATAGGCACAGGGTCTGAGATCATTATAATCGATAAACCATGTCACAGTAGGTGTGGCACATTAAAGAACCCTGTTCATTGCCCTGAGCACACTTTAAAGGTTAAAATTTCTGCAACTTCGCCTATAGCTGGTGACATCTCAATATAAGTAAAATATTCTTGATTGGGAAGGGACATATATATAAAAGCCCATACAATTATCAAGCATTGCTTTAGATGTTTGATAAGTTTTGAATAGGCAGCAAGATATACAAAGATTGATATGGTACTCTTTTTCTGTTTTAGATAAAGAGAAGAGCTCGTGGAAGAGGGAAGAAGAAGTAAACAGGAACATGGATGTAAACTGTTACCATGGTTACTGTGAAACAAGTAAAGATGTTAACCTTGGTTGTACAGAGTTATGTTTTTCATGGTTGGATAGCTGAAGGAAATTATTCAAAAATGTTTACATCAAATTTTTACCTAGTAAACCTATGCAATCATATCACTTCTGGTTGTGTTTACCATTGAAAGATATCTAGCTTTTTAAAAGCAAGGCTATCAGGTTTATTTTAATGAAAAATTTGGTTTTATCAGTGAAACAGTACCAATATACTCAGTATTTTTCAGTATCAATGAAAATTTATTCCAAAAAGCTTTTTGAATGCTCCAGAGGGTTTATACCTCCTCCCCATTTTTGGAGATCACCTAAGGACCCATTGTTAAAGGCTTAGGTGGTCAATATTTAACATTGCATGAATGCAAAAATATTGTTATGATGTTTTAGACGAAGGGTTTTAGAGACACCCCCTGCAAGCTATATTAGTAGTATGAATTTCAAGACAAAAGTTTGATATTTCAATTTAATAATAAAAAAACAAAATATATGCATTACAAGTTTAAATTAATTTTGAATGATTTTATCAAAATTGTGGAGCTTTCAGCCAGTACAAATAAGGGTACAAAAAGAACCTGCTAAGTAGAGGAAAAGCACAAGTTTGAGGTATACAATGTCTTCAACTGTTGCTGTTTAAAAAACTAATGTGACTATATCGATTATACTGTAAATTGAGAAATTTTGGAGACAGTTAATTTTAGAACTTTTTTGTGGTCTGAACTTTCCACTGAATTTAAGTACAAGTGTCTAGTGTGCATATAAACTAACAGTTAATGCACTAAAAGTTTGCTTAATTCTTCTCTAAAGTAAATGACTTAGATGAGTACACGTTAATAAAAAAGCTGTTTACAATATTGTAAAACGTTTTACATGCATCTTCTCTCTTAATAAATAGGAGTATTGTATGTGTTGAAGTTGAGCTCACAGCTCTGATGGTAGTGGGGAATTGAAGTATTGTGCATAAGTAGATTTGAAATTTGTCAACTACTTTGAAGAATTTCAATTAAAGACGTTGTTTTACTTGTGAATTGAATTTTAAATTGTTTGTATTTGTATAAAGATAGATATGAACCGTTCTTTTAATTATTGATCATGGGTTTCATTCCATTCATTGTGTATTGTTTTGTATTTAAATTGTGAATTTTTTGTATTTCATTGTTAAAAATCACCCCATCACCAGGGGCGAGAATCACGTCACTGTTTATCACTCCCATACACTCAATTTGAAGGTATATTGACTTTAGTTTTGTATGATAGCGCATGAATTTGAAAATAATTCAGTTTCCATGCAAAAATACAACATTCAACTCTCCGTAGTTTCTGCAAACACGTCGACAATGTTTTGATCAAATTTGATATCTGTGTTGATGGCAACGTGATGAAAATATTGTCAGTTTTAGCAGAAACTACAGAGTTGAATGTTGTCCTTCAGCAAGGAAACTAAAACCACATATACATCTTCCGTAGGTTATATAGTGTTTTCAAATTCACTCACTGTGATATGAAAACTAAGGTCAATTTACCTGCGAAGCCAGTGTGTTGGTGTGGTCATTATAGTCACATGATTGTCACCTGTGATTACTATCATCACTTTTTATATTTATGATAAAACGTTAAATCAAGTCCAGTAATATTTTTTTTTTGTTTAAAGATGTTTAACATGGATTCACCTAACTGTTGTAATGGTACATCCCATTATAATAATACAGATCATACCAACTCTTACAGCAGGGGTAATTCATTGCATGGTTTATACATATATTATGTTCTTTTCTTTTGTTTTAATGAAAGTTATAGAACTTATATGTATTCTAATGAGGTGTTGATGAAAGACTTCCATTGCATGTTTTATACATATATTATGTTCTTTTCTTTTCTTTTAATGAAAGTTATAGAACTTATATGTATTCTAATGAGGTGTTGATGAAAGACTTCCATTTGTACCATCCACTAAAATTTCAATTTCGACTGAAAAATCCTAAAAATGACAGAATCAAGCCATTTTGAACATTTCTGTGAAAAATACTTTTTTATAAATTTTACATAGAATATATGTGTGGGGGTCGAAAGGAAGTCTTACCAATGTTAGAAGGAGCAAGACAGTTCAACTAACATTCTCTCCTGAAAAAAAAAAATTAATAGTTTCTATAGACCAAATCTTGTAAAAAACATAAAGGAAATGGATTTTTGGGGACTCCAAATAGTTTGACAGTAAGCGAGGGTGGCATAGTTTTTGAGGGGCATTATATGGTACATGTTAATATGGTTTTACTGAATGTAACAGAGAATGTCATCAGATATCTAATAAAGCCTAGAAAATTACAGATCTGCCTCAATGGTCTTTTGTAAACAAGCTAATTTATTAGAACATTCCTTATCCAATGGAGGTATACCATAGTCATAAATATTTGATTTTATAGCTGGAGAACAGATAACATGCTAATATAAATCAACTTACCAGATGAATGGTGTTACACTGATCGATTTTTATACCAACACACACACACACACACACACACACACACACACACACACACACGATCCCTGCAAACTAGTTTGAAGGGGTATATAGGAATCACCATGTCTGTCTGTCCATGTAAAATCACGTTTGGGCCATATCTCATTGCTGCTTTGGAAGACTGTGATAAAACCTAATTTCTATCTAACTTGTAACTTTCTTGTTTTCGATTTTTTTTTTTTTTTTTTTTTTTTTTTTTTTGTCTCATCGATTTAGTTATTATGGTCCCCAAATGAACTGGGAGGACACATATTGTTTACTTTATTTCTGGAGTTTTCAACATTTCCTCCCATCCCTTTTCTATAAAAAAAATATACACTGTGTAACAGATCTTTAAAATTTCAATGGGACAATCTTTTGGTGGATTAGATATGCCTTTTGCTATTCATATTTTTATCACTTACATGGTTCAGAAAACATGGATTCTCCAGTTAGGGTGTTCATTTGGGTGACACTAAAATGGCATCCAAATTCAGTTATAACTTGTTGTAACATACATAAAATGATAGCATCAGTTGATTTTATGAATATGATAATGTATAGGGCTTGACTATAATTTATTTTTCAATGATCATTGTGTTTGATATATTTTTGTTCATTATCATTTGTTAAATGACATACATCAGTGAAACATATTTTATACTCATTCTTTAAAACATGTAGATAAAGTTTTGTTATTTTTCCATCATTTTTTTCCTGACTGTTGAAATCATTTCATCCTATTTTTAATCAGTAGACAATAAAATATTGATCATTATAGATCTGAATTTTGGAGTTATTTTTAGACGGTGTAAAGTACAGAAAAATTAACAGTGTATCATCTGTCAGGTACCAAATTGTCTTAAGAGTTAGGACTTGTGGATGGGTAAATTGATGGATTGATTGATTGATTGAATGGGATTATAAGTCTTAGTCAAGAATATTTCATGTATATCGAGATGACACCAGCTATAGATAGGCAAAATGGCAGATATTTTTACTTTTGCAGTGAACTCATGGCAGTGTGTAGGGAGGGGATCTTTAATGTACCACACCTGCCGTGACACAGTGCATTGGGTTTTTGTGCTCTTCTGAAGGAACCTGTGGTTTTCATTTCTAAATACCTAGTGCTTATCGAAAGAACAGTTACTACATATTTTTAAGTTTTGATCAGTCTGACATACCTACCCAGAGTTCGAACCCACGACCTCCCACATAATTATTTTTACCCAGTGTAAAGTACAGAACAACTTGTAGTAGACCACCTGTCAGTGTGGTAGCTCATTTAGCAGAGTGCTATATTTATATGCTGGAGGGTGGGTTCAAACCGTACAGAACAACTTGTAGTAGACCACCTGTCAGTGTGGTAGCTCATTTGGTAGAGTGCTATATTTATATGTTGGAGGTCGTGGGTTCAAACCGTACAGAACAACTTGTAGTAGACCACCTGTCAGTGTGGTAGCTCATTTGGTAGAGTGCTATATTTATATGTTGGAGGTCGTGGGTTCAAACCGTACAGAACAACTTGTAGTAGACCACCTGTCAGTGTGGTAGCTCATTTGGTAGAGTGCTATATTTATATGTTGGAGGTCGTGGGTTCAAACCGTACAGAACAACTTGTAGTAGACCACCTGTCAGTGTGATAGCTCATTTGGTAGAGTGCTATATTTATATTTTGGAGGTCGTGGGTTCAAACCGTACAGAACAACTTGTAGTAGACCACCTGTCAGTGTGGTAGCTCATTTAGCAGAGTGCTATATTTATATTTTGGAGGTCGTGGGTTCAAACCGTACAGAACAACTTGTAGTAGACCACCTGTCAGTGTGGTAGCTCATTTGGTAGAGTGCTATATTTATATGTTGGAGGTCGTGGGTTCAAACCGTACAGAACAACTTGTAGTAGACCACCTGTCAGTGTGGTAGCTCATTTGGTAGAGTGCTATATTTATATGCTGGAGGTCGTGGGTTCAAACCGTACAGAACAACTTGTAGTAGACCACCTGTCAGTGTGGTAGCTCATTTGGTAGAGTGGTATATTTATATGTTGGAGGTCGTGGGTTCAAACCGTACAGAACAACTTGTAGTAGACCACCTGTCAGTGTGGTAGCTCATTTGGTAGAGTGCTATATTTATATGTTGGAGGTCGTGGGTTCAAACCGTACAGAACAACTTGTAGTAGACCACCTGTCAGTGTGGTAGCTCATTTGGTAGAGTGCTATATTTATATGTTGGAGGTTGTGGGTTCAAACCGTACAGAACAACTTGTAGTAGACCACCTGTCAGTGTGGTAGCTCATTTGGCAGAGTGCTATATTTATATGTTGGAGGTCGTGGGTTCAAACCGTACAGAACAACTTGTAGTAGACCACCTGTCAGTGTGGTAGCTCATTTGGCAGAGTGCTATATTTATATGTTGGAGGTCGTGGGTTCAAACCGTACAGAACAACTTGTAGTAGACCACCTGTCAGTGTGGTAGCTCATTTGGTAGAGTGCTATATTTATATGTTGGAGGTCGTGGGTTCAAACCGTACAGAACAACTTGTAGTAGACCACCTGTCAGTGTGGTAGCTCATTTGGTAGAGTGCTATATTTATATGTTGGAGGTCGTGGGTTCAAACCGTACAGAACAACTTGTAGTAGACCACCTGTCAGTGTGGTAGCTCATTTGGCAGAGTGCTATATTTATATGTTGGAGGTCGTGGGTTCGAACCTGGCTTGGTCTGACAAAAACTGGAGAATGGGTAATGAAGCACTGGGCAATTAGAAACGGAAGTCATGGAGTCCTTCTGAAGAGACCTTAAAAACCAATGTACCATTTCATGGCATGTAAGAGAACCCTCCCTGCACATTGGTAATAAAAATTCTGCCACTCATCCTATAGCTGGTAATGTATCATTACTGGGACATTAACATCGTCTGATCAAGTGTCGACATCCATTGTTAATGTTTTTGGTAACATTTTATACCCCACCACTAAGTACATCGTGGTGATTATGTTGATATCATCTGTCGGCATACATGTACATTTGCGTCTAGCTTGAAGTTTGTACAATAAAAACTCCTCTTGGGAAATTTTCTTTAAAAAAAAATCAAAAACAAATTTTATAATGTGTAATCCCATGATTTTACAACGTTACTGATTTGTTTGGACGTTATGCCCCTTTTGTGACTAAAGCAATCGCATGTGAAACGGACCTTGGCCATCAAACTGATCAGTTTTGAAGATTAAAAGTTTCTTGTGGTCTGCAGAGGGACTCGAATATTGGTGTTGCTGGGAGGAGGTAATGCCCCTTGGTGACTTCAAAAATTACCAATGTGCATGGGACTTCTAGGGTATTGTGCAGATTATTTTAAAACAGTACAGGCTTCAGTCATACCAACTATTGGCCCCATCATTTTAAGCTTACCTGAGTAAATACTAGAGTTGAGCTGTTCAAATGGTCTTTATTTTGGTATTTACAGTACGGACCTGTCGAAAGTTTAACATTGAGCTTACGTATTCAGACCTAATCCACAGCTATTTCGGCTTCTCATTACCTTTATCTAAGCAGGTTTTCGGCATATGCTATCAATCTAACGACAGCTTTGTTAAGTACTATCTTTCCACATCTCGGATAATCAGCAGTTGACCCCTTTCCTTTAGCTCAGTGTTTAATTTTCCACAGGCCTGTACTGTATTTCCAGTCTTGGATTTAAGTGACGCGTGTTATTTTCTGTGATGTCAAAATTTCAGAACCTTTAATGTAACAACCATTGTTATTTTTCTAGGAGAAAGATCGTTACTTAGTGACCCATTTGGATCTGATCATAAATGGCTTTTTAGCTCGTATTATTGTCCATCGAAGATCATATGCAGTGGCGGATTTTAAAAAGGGGGGGGGGGCTTTGAAAATTTTAAAAAAGAGAGAGAGATATTGACTGATATGACCCCCATATGTTAATATAACAACCCATTTCTGTATACGCGTAGATCCCTCGTCTCTGGAAGCTTGCACCTAGCATAGATATAATTCTCAACCCCCCCCCCCCCTCCCTTTCAAAAATCCAGGATCCGCCCCTGATTTGTTGCCAAGCCCAAACCTTTTCAAGTTTGCAAGGTTGGTCGACATTGTCGCACTTTCACAATGATCGTATATAGTGAAAGCTTTTAACATCTTGTCAATAACACCAGGAAGGACCAGGCGCTTGAAATCTCATATATTTGACGGACGTTTCTTTCATTTTCAATTGTAGACATGGCGGACATAGCTAGCTACACATGATGTGTTTACACATCCAGAACACCCGATCTCACTTATCTGCGGTAGTTCTCGTGTTTAACTTAATTTTGCTAGTTTTCAAAGTTTTTACTTTGCTTTGAGATTGTAATTTGGACATGGATGTATATGTTTGTTTTTAATATATTGCTATTGGCGCATTTTGGTTTCCCGTGTTTGCGAAGCTGGATCAACTTGACCAAGGACACGGTGACCTGACGTATCAAAACCTGTAAACCTCTTGTTGTCGTTGACCAAAAACACAGAAGCTTAAAATTTCATATATAGCAACAACGCACTAAACTCTACAAATTTTGCGAAGCTGGTTGACCTTGACCAAATACCAAGGCCACAGTGATCTGAAGTATCAATACCTTCGTAAACCCCTTGCTGTCATGGACCAAAATAACAGAAGCTTAAAATTTCATATATGGGAACAACACACCAAGCTCTACAAATTTTGCGAATCTGGATAACCTTTACCAAACATCAAGGACACAATTGAGTCAGTGACCTGATGGATCAATACTTTTAAACCTCTTGCTGTCATGAACCAAAGGCACACAAGCTTAAAATTTCATATATGTCAACAACGCACCGAGTTCTACCAATTCTGCGAAGCTGGTTGACCTTGACCTATATACAGAAACCTCATGTAGGAAAACCTTTAAACTTCTTCTGATCATGAATCAAAAGGTCTAGAAGTTTGAAACTTCTTGTATAGCATTACTGTATAAAACTCTACTAATCTTGCGAAGTTGGTTAGCCTTGACCCACATTCAAGGTAACAGTGTTCTGGGGTATTTATAACTTTTGAACACTTTTAACCCATTAAGAACTTCATTTATACTATCAGTAGGTGAAGTACTTTTATGAGAAAGTAGTGGGTTTGATATTCAAATGACCCCTAACCGGTGTTTTTAAGATCATCTTCAGATATCCTCAGATGAGTGATTTAAGACTCGTGTACCTCTTGTTTACCTAAATACGCCATTAAAACCATTATATTTTCCCTATGTCATGGCCATTTAGTTTTGCACTTCGCACTTGCTATGACACTTCTACAATATTCAAATATACATGCCTTTACAAATAATTTAGTTTTCCAGTTAATTAACCATTTCAGATGGTCCTTCACTGAAAAACCGCTGCCCCGTGTCACGACAGGCGTGACACGTTAAAGATCTTTCCCTGCACATTGTCCTAAGCGCACTGCAAAGGTAAAAAAAATACAGCTGGTGAAGTCTCAGTATATGTAAAATATTCTTGACTAGGACCCTAACACCCAAGTCGATCAACCAATGACCATTTCAGTATTCTTTCGCGTCTGTGACTTTGACTTCTAAACCCATGACTTCCATCTATATCAAAATGATCATTACAGGAATACCTACAATATTCTAATATATATGCCTATATAAAAAGTTTATAGTTTTTGTACAGCGTGAACAAAGTGAACCTGTACTTTGTCATCACTTTCTTCCAAGATATCGAGCTTCTTTGCTATAAAATTATAAGATATGAGTACACCTGGAAATAGTGCGCCTGATAAATGAGCGTGAAAGAAGTATATCTGTTTTATCGTGAGATATGTATTCTGAGACGGGTAATGCATTTGGTTACATATGCACATTTGGAATAAATTTTCGGAATACATTTCAGAATCTAGTAAAATATTGCGACGGGATGCATCTAATAATTTCTGCAATTTGGCGAACTGATCTCATGTTTACAATAAAAAGTAGTTCGAGAAGTTTGCGTCCTACGATGTAAAATCATAACTTTTTAAGAAATGAACAGCAACGGCAGGTTGTTTAATTAATCCTTCGTGAAATCTACGGAAATTTAAATTTATTTTGAAGGTTATGATAACGTATTTTAATGTTGAGGCAATTGTGTCATATTTTAAAATGTTTATCGATTAGATTTTACTTTCGTGAAAGGGAGATAATTCGTACAGTGTTGTATGCAAATTTTAAATACAGTCGTTTTACCAGTCCCGAACAGGGTTTCATATAAGCGCTGCTGCAGACGTCATCCACAAGCAGAGGAAATAAAATTTATGTGGTGTAATAATACAAATGTTTACTGATTCCAAAATATCGACACCTGTCCTCAAATGTTTTCTTGAAAAAAGCATTTCCGTGATCACGATTTGTTTACATCGTTAAACTAGGTCACCAACAATCTGTCGTACATTTAGGAAGTGGTTGAAGAAACAGCAAATTGAGAAAGTTATTTTGCGATTCCTTTAATTGAACGGGATTGAAATTTTAGATTATTCGGTAGTAAAAATTCGGAACTGGTAACACAACTAAATGATCCAGTTATGCATACAACCGCTAGAATGTACCCCCTCATAGCGACGGTAGGATCTGCAAAACTCTACTTTCTCTCTATCCGAAATGACAAAACGATCGGGTACAACTTTTTTAAATTTTAATTACCGATTGTCTTTTTCATATATTTATGAAATTAATTTTTTCTACCATTTAATTCAGCAATACATGGTTTGGTACATAAAAATTTGTTTCTTTTTCCAAAAAAAAAAAACCCCATCCGTCGGACTATATGCATAGATCAACGACACCCCCCCCCCCCCCCCGAATTTTCGGTTATATTCTGTCTTGCCACAACACAATTTTCCCAACTACGCTGTACAGCAGCACGACAGTGCTATGTTTAAGATTATTAACAAAATAAAAAAGGTAAAAAATTAAGTCACGACCTTGACCTTTGACCGTATTTCGAAAGTTTCAACAAGAATATATTAAACCTAAAAACCCTTTTCGTTATCTTTTCAAATAAGTCTAGTTACAACAATTTGAAGCTTATTGCGTTTTTTTTCTTCAAAATCGCGTGACTCATTTTGTCTGAATTTTACGAAATGAATTAACTATAGGACTAAGATGCTAGAGAAGCCAAAATGTCGCATCATATTTGTTTTCCAATTGTAGATTTCGGAAAAGATTTTTTTTCAGATTTGGCACCCTTAGGTCACCTTGACCTAAATTTGGTGGTCATGACAACGCCACGAACAAATCTGAATTGCACTGACCAATGGATACATCTGACCAAATTTTGTTGAAATCCATTCAGTAGTTTGAGGGAAGAAGTTCAAAACAGGCGTTAACGTTTTAACGACGCAAACACTCACACACGCGTCAAGTGAGCTAAAATGGAACCCCTCTTTCAGGAATTACTGGGTCCACCACTGCCTACTTTAATGTTTGTGAAATCGGACCTTGACCGATGGAGTGCCTTACCTGATTGTCACAACTGAGAGGCCGCGGTGGCCTAATTGATAAGACGTCAGTCTACAAATCCAGTGTCTCTCACCATTGTCAGTTCCGATTCTCACTCAGACTGCATTTGGGAAAGTGAATTTTCCTTGCCGCTGGACTCTACAGGTTCACCTGGTATCAGTATAATGTGGCTGGGGGAGTGGTACGCGTGTTTGTGGCGTACTGACTCGGTGAGCTAGCACCTTAAAGTCGCCCAGATTGCGCGCTAGATACAACACACTAGCACTTCACATGCATACACGAACTTGTTCATAGATTAATCCATAGAGATTAATGAAATAGTTCTCGTCGCGAAAAGCTGAAACATTGTTGATGCGACGTTATGCAACATTAAACTAACCAACCATGATTGTCAACTCAAATAAATATATCGGGGGAAAAATGACATACAGGACAGTGGCGGATTTAGGGGAGGGGTTGCGGGGGTTGCACCCCCCCCCCCCCTTTGAAAAATTTAAAGAGAGAGAGAGAGTGAGATATTGACTGATTAAAATTATTTTCTTGGCCCCCATCGGCCCTAGACTCATCGTCTCTGGAAGCTCGCGCCTTCGGCGCTCGCATCTAGCATTGATATAATTCTCATCACCCTTTAAAAAAATCCTGTATAGTTCTCAACCCCCCCCCCCTTTCAAAAAATCTTGGATCCGCCCCTGCAGGAAATGTCTGAAAATATAGGTAATCAATTTTCTTGTGATGTTCCATATGTAGAGGTTTTACATGCACAATGTATTATGCATAAGGGCCAATACAATATGTCCCGCGAAATGACGTCTCGTCGATACGCATGCTCTCGGAATCGCTATGCATGTGTCCCTGTGCAATGTTACAATAGACTGACCTACATTTAAAAGCATTTTCTGAAAATCTATAGTCAACCTGGGCGACAAACAGGTATTTTTCTCAACTAATTGCACAAATTTAATCACGACCCGAAACATTTGAATGATGTAAGATTAAAATAAATAAATAAATATTTATCCCTGCATGGTACATTTGAACTTTTAAAAAGCCATTGAATTTATGTAATAAAATAGTATGGCCGTATCACCTATCCTAAATGAGCCCCATTTGTAGAAAATCTGTTTATAACAAACACGTTCCGACGAGCGCATTGTATAAATTTGACAAAATGTCTAGGTATTTTCTGGCGTTGGCTTTTGTGCTTTACATTGGTAAGTATTTTATTACTAAGCTTTTAGATCTACACATGAAATAAGGAGGAAATTTGACAGGCCTAATCTGACAAGTTGACAACCAATTATTGATGCGCTCGTCAGTGCGTTTATACATTTGAAATTCAAAGTACCGATTTTATCATTTTTATTAATTAGTATATGTGTACAGTAATTATATAGATCTAACATGTATTCGTATAAACAACAGTGTTCATTCTAGAAAGGGACTATGGGGCCATTGATCCCTTTTGCTAAATGACCCCTTTGTACGCAGAATCTATATTAATATGGCGGGGCAGTTAGGTCATCATGAATGGAGCAGAACGACCAGTCTGAGACTGAAGTCATGGAGTTATATTTTGTGTTAAAATTTTACAAGAACTTAAAAAATTACATTTTAATACCGCACATTCATGACTGCCGTAATTTAGTGAACTGTTACAGGGTCAACTTACATATAAAATATATTCTGCTGTTAAAAAAAAACGATTTTAGGGTAGGCCTACTCTAAAATCGATTTATGCATATACTAAATTTAAGCACGTTAAACATGAGCTTAATTTTATTCTCGCATACCCTGAAATGAATCAAGCACATGCATAAATGATTCACCATATATATTTTAGGTTAGATCTACCCTAAAATAAAATTACATGCACAAGTGATTTTAGGATGTCCGTAAATATTATTTAGCATATGCACTTTAAATATTTTAGGAAACCCTAAAAATGAGTCATATTTTGACAAGAAATTTTAATTTTCCATATTATCACAGTTTAGAGGGTGCGGCGATGATAAGGAGTCACGACATGAAGACTAAATATAACACAATCAATGGTTGAGCTGGCCCCAGTTTCACATTCCTTAGCTAAGATTTTCCTTAACTTAAATCTTGCAAATTTTCAAATCTTTATAGTTTTGTGGCACGTTTTCACTACGCGTGTATCATTACTTAACAACCATGCAATATAATTTCAAGATATTGAGGAATTTAAGGTATCATTTTTAAGATCACTTTTAGATTAAAACATTTGCATTTAATTTTGACAAAAATATTCACCAGTAGTTCCAAAAAAAAAAAAAAAAAAAAAAAAAAAAAAAAAAAAAAATTACAAAATTTTGCTAAATTTAAGTTAAGGAAAATCTTAGCTAAGGAATGATTGTGAAACTGGGGTCTGTTAATTAGCCTGTTATGCACAAGTGTATAAACTAACTATTGGCTCCAATTAATGTCTGTGGATAACACTCAGAATTTGTTCAGATTTGAAAAAAGTACGTCGTATTTTCAAAAGAAATGTCATTTAAATGGACGTTTTGACTAGATTTTTGTACAGCGTGAACAAAGTGAACGTGTACTTTGCTGTCGCTTTCTTCCAAGATATCGAGCTTCTTTGCTATGAAATTATAAGATATGAGTACATCTGGAAATAGTGCGCCTGGTAAATGAGCGTGAAAGAAGTATATCTGTTTTATCGTGAGATATGTATTCTGAGACGGGTAATGCATTTGGTTACATATGCACATTTGGAATAAATTTTCGGAATACATTTCGGAATCTAGTAAAATATTGCGACGGGATGCATCTAATAATTTCTGCAATTTGGCGAACTGATCTCATGTTTACAATAAAAAGTAGTTCGAGAAGTTTGCGTCCTACGATGTAAAATCATAACTTTTTATGAAATGAACAGCAACGACAGGTTGTTTAATTAATTCTTCGTGAAATCTACGGAAATTTAAATTTATTTTGAAGGTTATGATAACGTATTTTGGTGTTGAGGCAATTGTGTCATATTTTAAAATGTTTATCGATTAGATTTTACTTTCGTGAAAGGGAGATAATTCGTACAGTGTTGTGTTCAAACAGTCGTTTTACCAGTTCCGAACAGGGTTTCATATAAGCGCTGCTGCAGACGTCATCCACAAGCAGAGGAAATAAAATTTATGTGGTGTAATAATACAAATGTTTACTGATTCCAAAATATCGACACCTTTCCTCAAAAACACGTGGAAGTATGTTTTCTTGAAAAAAGCATTTCCGTGATCACGATTTGTTTACATCGTTAAACTAGGTCACCAACAATCTGTCGACCTGTCCTGCACATACATTTAGGAAGCGGTTGAAGTTTATATTATTTAAACAATTAATGCCCATACATTCAAGTAGAAGCAAATTTAGAAAGTTATTTTGCGATTCCATTAATTGAACGGGATTGAAATTTTAGATTATTCGGTAGTAAAAATTCGGAACTGCTTCAACTGGTAAAACAACTGTACTTCACCATTAACATGAAACGGGAATATTGTGAGTGATAATCAGCAGTTAATTAAAACCCAGATTAACAGCAAATGATCCAGTTACATACAACCGCTAGAATGTACCCCCTCATAGCGACGGTAGGATCTGCAAAACTCTACTTTCTCTCTATCCGAAATGACAAAACGATCGGGTACAACTTTTTTAAATTTTAATTACCGATTGTCTTTTTCATATATTTATGAAATTATTATTTTCTACCGTTTAATTCAGCAATACTTGGTTTGGTACATTGTTTCTTTTTTCTTTTTCCAAAAAAAAAACCAAAAAAACAACTATCCGTCGGACTATGCATAGATCGTGATCACGATTTGTTTACATCGTTAAACTAGGTCACCAACAATCTGTCGACCTGTCCTGCACATACATTTAGGAAGCGGTTGAAGTTTATATTATTTAAACAATTAATGCCCATACATTCAAGTAGAAGCAAATTTAGAAAGTTATTTTGCGATTCCATTAATTGAACGGGATTGAAATTTTAGATTATTCGGTAGTAAAAATTCGGAACTGCTTCAACTGGTAAAACAACTGTACTTCACCATTAACATGAAACGGGAATATTGTGAGTGATAATCAGCAGTTAATTAAAACCCAGATTAACAGCAAATGATCCAGTTACATACAACCGCTAGAATGTACCCCCTCATAGCGACGGTAGGATCTGCAAAACTCTACTTTCTCTCTATCCGAAATGACAAAACGATCGGGTACAACTTTTTTAAATTTTAATTACCGATTGTCTTTTTCATATATTTATGAAATTATTATTTTCTACCGTTTAATTCAGCAATACTTGGTTTGGTACATTGTTTCTTTTTTCTTTTTCCAAAAAAAAAAAACAAAAAACAACTATCCGTCGGACTATGCATAGATACACCCCCCCCCCCCCCCGAATTTTCGGTTATATTCTGTCTTGCCACAAAACAATTTTTTTCAACTACGCTGTACAACAGCACGACAGTGCTATGTTTTTATATAAAACTATCTTTTTACGCTCTAGATAGCATACATGTATTGATTCCGCCCTGGACTATAAATCCGTTCTGGATGCTGCGGGATAATCCGTTAGCTCCAGCTAATATTATGTTTATGTCGCTGTTGTAGCACCAAAACAATGCCAATACACAGCCACGGTAACACACACACACACACACACACACACACACACTATTACTCTGGTTGTGGTAAATTTTAAGCATGTATGAAATTCTTTATCTCCTTTTAGGAAGGCACAACACTGAACTAGGTTTTAATTTTCAAGATTTTGACCGTTTATTAAAAATTTTATCTAGACCACTTATAAAGTTTTGGAGTGTTGTGTAAATAACTTCAGTTGGATAACGATACATTTTTATTAAATAAAACTTCCTTTAAAGCAAAATATTTAAACATAGGAAACACTTGATTAACGGGTGTAAAGGGCACTCATTCAGATTATGTCACATCTCTCATTACGAGGTTCAAACCCCACTCTGGCATATTTTGAGTGTGAGGAAGTTTGTCAGGTCACTTGTTAAAGCTCGATATAGTTTTGTACTCCGATGAAACGTAGGCACGACACATCTATCCTCGGGATATGCTAAAGAACCACCACTTTCCTTTATTTCCATACCAGGGAACGCGTTACAAAGATAAAAAACCTCTGTTCTTTATAGCTGGTTATGTACTGATGTAAATTAAATATTCTTGACATGAACGTAAAAGCACAATAAATAAATAAATACATTAAAAAACGGCCTCGATGTGTCATTTTGCCTCCACTTTATCATAATTGCACGTCCCCGCCTCTCTCTCTCTCTCTCTCTCTCTCTCTCTCTCTCTCTCTCTCTCTCTCACACACACACATTATTCAGTAGTTTGTTTTACTGGTTGGGAGATGAGATCTGATCTGAACAGTCAATGATCACACCACTAGATGTTCATTTAAACAGTATGCACAGTGATCGTCCAAAGTCGGGAGTTATGATAATTTATGTGATTTTAACACGCGTGTGCCTGTAGTCATGACGTTGGCTGTTTTGACTATAAATTGAAATGTGTACTAATGCATTCAATTTCTTTGTTAAAATTTCGTTTTTTGGTTGATTAACGGTTTTTAACTAATATGAAGAAGCAATGGATTTTTATACGCCAAAATCAAGATTCTCTCTCTTATATCAAGGTGGTCAGTTTTGGGATGATGGAGAAAAACTGTAATAACCCTCGAAAATAACAGGCGAACTGAAAAAAGTTTTTTGTACTAGGATCTGCCCATATTCGCGGCGAGAGGCTCTCTGGCCATTGAGCGCGTTCTTAAGACCACACGACCAACAGTACCGTAACTACCTATGAGGCAACCGAGGCAACTGCCTCGGTAAAAAAAAATAACCAAGTACTTTAAAGAGAAACTTGACACACAGTATTACAAAAATAGATCGGAATTCGCGAAACCCCTAAAATGATGACTTGATTTTGTCCAATAATTTCGAGCCACCCAGTAAAAGTTATACTAGTATTTAGTTCCTTAAATGAACAAGGCAGGCGTTTCAGTAAAATGCTGATATAACTACGGACATAAAGCAAGAGCTCCAAAACGAATTGCCAGATCTAGAAACATTTGACCAGAAATTACAAAAATCGCTAAGTTTTGTAAGGACCAGAACGAACGTCACAATGATTATTAAACTTTTAGCAACTTTGTCCGTTGGATCGTGCATCTGCGAACGATCTTATCAGCAAAACGCAGAAATATTCTGCAAAATCCAGGTTACTAACTGAAATGATAGATACCCGCCCACATACAATTTAAACTTTTAAACTATCCTCTAACCTGGATAACGTGGTTTAGTGGTGTGGTTAAACTAGTTTTCATGGTACAAAACCATCCCACATATTTTTACAACAGCTGGTCTAGTTCTGAGCTTTTCTGTTATACTTTATCATAATACCCTTAAAAACTTGACTGTTGGTACTGTATGCCGTTAATAATTTATATGAATTGATCTTCAATTCTTGCCTCGGTTTATTTAAGGACCTAGTTACGGTACTGACCAATGTGGCTCTATGAAGGTCAAAGGGAAATAAAGACGGTGTTTTGAATTGAAATTGGCAACGAAGAAAATACGTTACTTTCCCATGTTTATTCATAGAGGATCTTGCATGAGTGTTTATGTAATATTGAATTTATTAAATGAGTTGAATAATTTTGTTTGCAACGAGCCTTGGCGAGTTGCATAAAACATTATTCAACGAGTTTAATAAATTCAATATTGTATAAACACGAATGCAAGATTCTATTTATTATATAATCCCATAAAAACGGGGTTTTCGTAGATTTAACACTTAAGAAAACAGCTGATTGACCGAAACACAGTAGTTTACGTAAATGTGTACATGCGCCAAAAGTAATCCTGCTGAAATATTAAAAGTAAACAATAGTCTGTCCGCAGGATACAAATTTTCAATTTAAATACAATGTATCTTTTTTTAAGAAGAAAAGTACAAAAATATCAGCTTAAATTAGAATCAACAAACAGCGTCAAATGAAACAAATAACTGTGAACAAGGTCAATTGTGTGACGTCACTCTGGAATGACTTTTATGCTTTTATGACGTTGCACTCATTCAATACGATTTTTATTGTATGACCGTATTACAAGATTATATAATAAATAGAGGATCTTGCATGAGTGGTTATGTAATATTGAATTTATTAAACGAGTTGAATAATTTTTTATGCAACGAGCCTTGGCGAGTTGCATAAAACATTATTCAACGAGTTTAATTAATTCAATATTGCATAAACACGAATGCAAGATTCTATTTATTATATAATCCCATAAAAAACGGGGTTTCCATAGATTTAAAACTTGTCTTCTCGTTATAAGAAAACAGCAGATTGACCGAAACACAACAAGTTCACGTAACTGTACATCCGCAAAAAATATTAAAAGTAAACAATAGTCTGTCTGCAGGATACAAAAACAAAACAAACATTTTCAATTTAAATACAATGTATCTTCTTTTTAAAAGAAAAGTACAAAAGTATCAGTTAAAACAAACAACTGTGAACTGGGTCAATTGTGTGACGTCACTCTGGAATGACTTTTATGCTTTTATGACGTCACACTCATTCAATACGATTTTTATTGTATGACCGTATTACATGGATTATTGAGTAGATTATATAATAAAAGCATTTACCGAACAGCTAATTATAAAAGCAGGCAGGGTAAAATTGCAGTATGTTGGGCATTACTGGCGAGGATGCAAAATAACATTGAACAATAAACCAAGTTTGATGGAAGAGGGCGAGGTGGTAAAATAATTATGGAATAATAAGCAAGCTCGCAAATTAATGATGACATTATAACGGTGTTATGTTGTGGCAATTAGTAAGATGACAAAGTAGGATAACTTTTTAGAGAGGTGGTAAGGTGATGGTTGTATTTTATAAGTCACATGACAAATTATAATACAGTTTTTTGTGACAGTGAAGTGGCATAGTAATGATGGATCTATAACAAGGGGTTTCTCTGGTAGTAAGTAAGGTGTCTAAATAATGATGATACATGTATGACAGAGTATGGCGGCATTATAATAAGGTTTTTCTGTGGCAAATAATGATTGTGGCAAAATATTAATGGGGTTATAACAAGGTTTTACTGTAGCAATAAGTATGGTTGTTAAGTAATGATACACGCGTAGCGACAACGTAGTGATGCCATTATAACAAGGTTTTACCGTGGCAGTAAGATGGCAAAGAGACAGTGGTATCGTTACAAGGTTATAGCATGGCAGTAAATATGGTGATAAAGCAATATCATAAGCGAGGTGGCAAAGTAATGTTGTCATTATAACAGGGGTTTTCTGTGGCAGTAAGTAGGGCTGCAAAGTAATGATGTCATTAGAACTTTTTTACTATGGCAGTAATTAAGGTGGCAAAGAAATGGCATAAGCATAGTGGCAATGTAACAGTGGCATTATAACAAGGCGTTACTGTGACATTGAGTAAGGTGGCAAAGTAACGGTGGCATTATAACAAGGCGTTTAGGGCTGCAAAGTAATGATGTCATTAGAACTTTTTTACTGTGGCAGTAATTAAGGTGGCAAAGAAATGACATAAGCATAGTTGCAATGTAACAGTGGCATTGTATCAAGATTTTACTGTGGCAGTAAATAAGGTGGCAAAGTTAGTAAGTTACGATGGCATTTTAACAAGATTTTACTGTGGCAGTAAATAAGGCGGCAAAGAGATGATATAAGCATAGTGGCAATGTAACAGTGGCATTGTATCAAGATTTTACTGTGGCAGTAAATAAGGTGGCAAAGTTACGATGGCATTTTAACAAGATTTTACTGTGGCAGTAAATAAGGCGGCAAAGAGATGACATAAGCATAGTGGCAATGTAACAGTGGCATTATATCAAGATTTTACTGTGGCAGTAAATAAGGTGGCAAAGTTACGATGGCATTATAACATGATTTTACTGTGACAGTTAATAAGATGGGAAAGTAATGACATGGGCGTAGTGGCAATGTAACAGTGGCATTATTACAAGTATATTCTCTTGCAGTAAATAAGGTGGCAATGTAATGACATAAGCAAAGTGGCAAAGTAACGATGACATCATAACAAGGCTTACTGTGGCAATAAGTAAGTGACAAAGTGATGATATAAGCAAAGTGGCAAAGTAACGATGACATCATAACAAGGCTTACTGTGGCAATAAATAAGTGACAAAGTGATGATATAAGCAAAGTGGCAAAGTAACGATGACATCATAACAAGGCTTACTGTGGCAATAAATAAGTGACAAAGTGATGATATAAGCAAAGTGGCAAAGTAACGATGGCATCATAACAAGATTTTACTGTGACAGTAAGGTGGAAAAGTAATGATGACATAAGCGAGGTGGCAAAGTAACAGTGGCATTATAAAAAGGTTTTACTGTGGCAATTAGTAAGTGATAAAGTGATGATATAAGCGTAGTGGCAAAGTTACGGTGGCATTATAACATAGTTTTATTGTGGCAGTAAATAAGGCGGCAACGTTATGACATAAGTGTGGTGGCAAAGTAACAGTGAAATTATAACAGTTTATACTGTGACTGTTAGTTTGCAAAGTGATGACATAATCGAGGTGACGAAGTAACGGTGGCATAATAACAAGGTTTTACTGTGACACACTAAGTAAGATGGCAAAGCAATAATAGGTATTATGAATTTATGACAATGTTAACTTAGTATATTTATTTTAATTTTCAGTTAAAGAAGCTGAGTGTGGAGAATGTTGTAAACCACATTATAGTATTAGTCTGACTGTCAGTGAACAATCGGAGAAATGGTGCCCAAATTACTGCTGCTTAAACATACCCAACTTGTACGATTGTTGTGACGACATACTATTTCGGGCACCAGAAGATTCCCGGGAGGATTTCTGTTTGGCCTTTTTCACCAGCAATGTGTAAGTTGTTGAACGATTTTATTAGTTCAAATGCCTAGAGCTTGTAACGACATGGCGAAGCGTTAATGCGTCTGTGCATGTATAAATAAATTTCAGCATTCTTCTCTAAAATCCCTCGACCAAATGAAACCAAATTTGTATACATAGATGGTCCTAAGTGAAGTAGATTAAAGTTTGTGATTTTCGGGCGATTATGTTTCCATGAAGGTCTCAGTAACTATAAATAGCAAAAATGTGAAAGTAGCTGTTTTGCATTCAATTTCCAACCGACTTTATTCAAACTTGAAATACAGAGAGAAGATATTGGACCATTCAACATAAGTAACAGACTTTTTAAGAGATATTTCACATGACTTGCTGTAAATGAAATGCGTAAATTGATTGCCAGTTGAGCACTACAGGCCCGATTATGCCTCTTGTTCTGGATTTTTTCATTTGTTTGAAACATGGTACATTTGGGTACATGATGCTCCATATTTAAGTTTGGAAAATTTGAGCGAATTGTGATTTATTTTTACCGATGTAAAAATATATACTGTTCTTTTTTCGTATTTCTTTATGGTTTGATGTGATGCGATAACTCACAACTATAGTGAAAGCGGCAAAGGTCGCGGCCTAATTCAGGATCATGAGTTCGAGCTTAAGCTAAACTTGCGTGGTAAACTCTTGAAAAATGGTTTAACAGTGTTCTAATACAACAAGATGATATACCTGATTCCATGTGAAAGGTTGGGGTTAACTTTGCTTTGCGGTAGGCTTGCATGAAAGACGAGGCTTGTATTTTCTGTCATTTTCAAAATGAATCCGAGACTCTAGTAATACCCGATCCAAATAGCATATAAGCTAGAAAGCATGTTGCTACTAATTAACAAATAATGCGATATGAAAGAACCAAATCCTAGTATAGCCATGGGTGGACATGGCCGAGTTGCACTCTCACTGGCTTTCTAAGTCAAGGGTTGTGGGTTCGAACCTCACTCAGGACTTGGGAATTTTCTGAGATGTTTCATCTCCTACCGATACTACAGCTGTTAAAAGCTGAATACTAGAATAGACTTATGGATGAGATTCAAATCCGAGGTCCCGTGTCTCAGTGCACGCTAAAGACACATCTGTAGTTTTCGAAAAAAGAGTAGGCCACCTGTTGCCACTACAGAGGACGCTTTCATCTACAAGTGATCGAAGCTTACAGATTGTGAACAGTAGATTAAATAGTATAACCACAGGGAACTGTAACATTTTTTTTTTTTTGAAAATACGGTCAAATCACTATAAACATTGCAAGTATTACATTGTCATTTTATATTGTAGCTGGGCTCCCATAATTGGAGCTGTAGCGACCATACTCCTGATTGTTGGATGTTGTGTTTGCTGTTGTAAATATTATATTGTCATTTTATATTGTAGCTGGGCTCCCATAATTGGAGCTGTAGCGACCATACTCCTGATTGTTGGATGCTGTGTTTGTTGTTGTAAATATTATATTGTCATTTTATATTGTAGCTGGGCTCCCATAATTGGAGCTGTAGCGACCATACTCCTGATTGTTGGATGTTGTGTTTGTTGTTGTAAATATTATATTGTCATTTTATATTGTAGCTGGGCTCCCATAATTGGAGCTGTAGCGACCATACTCCTGATTGTTGGATGCTGTGTTTGTTGTTGTAAATATTATATTGTCATTTTATATTGTAGCTGGGCTCCCATAATTGGAGCTGTAGCGACCATACTCCTGATTGTTGGATGCTGTGTTTGTTGTTGTAAATATTATATTGTCATTTTATATTGTAGCTGGGATCCCATAATTGGAGCTGTAGCTATCATACTCCTGATTGTTGGATGTTGTGTTTGTTGTTGTAAATATTATATTGTCATTTTATATTGTAGCTGGGCTCCCATAATTGGAGCTGTAGCGACCATACTCCTGATTGTTGGATGCTGTGTTTGTTGTTGTAAATATTATATTGTCATTTTATATTGTAGCTGGGCTCCCATAATTGGAGCTGTAGCGACCATACTCCTGATTGTTGGATGTTGTGTTTGCTGTTGTAAATATTATATTGTCATTTTATATTGTAGCTGGGCTCCCATAATTGGAGCTGTAGTGACCATACTCCTGATTGTTGGATGCTGTGTTTGCTGTTGTAAATATTATATTGTCATTTTATATTGTAGCTGGGCTCCCATAATTGGAGCTGTAGCTATCATACTCCTGATTGTTGGATGCTGTGTTTGCTGTTGTAAATATTATATTGTCATTTTATATTGTAGCTGGGCTCCCATAATTGGAGCTGTAGCTATCATACTCCTGATTGTTGGATGCTGTGTTTGTTGTTGTAAATATTATATTGTCACTTTATATTGTAGCTGGGCTCCCATAATTGGAGCTGTAGCGACAATACTCCTGATTGTTGGATGTTGTGTTTGCTGTTGTAAATATTATATTGTCATTTTATATTGTAGCTGGGCTCCCTTAATTGGAGCTGTAGTGACCATACTCCTGATTGTTGGATGCTGTGTTTGCTGTTGTAAATATTATATTGTCATTTTATATTGTAGCTGGGATCCCATAATTGGAGCTGTAGCTATCATACTCCTGATTGTTTGGATGCTGTGTTTGCTGTTGTAAATATTATATTGTCATTTTATATTGTAGCTGGGCTCCCATAATTGGAGCTGTAGCGACCATACTCCTGATTGTTGATGTTGTGTTTGCTGTTGTAAATATTACATTGTCATTTTATATTGTAGCTGGGCTCCCATAATTGGAGCTGTAGCGACCATACTCCTGATTGTTGGATGCTGTGTTTGCTGTTGTAAATATTATATTGTCATTTTATATTGTAGCTGGGCTCCCATAATTGGAGCTGTAGCGACCATACTCCTGATTGTTGGATGTTGTGTTTGCTGTTGTAAATATTACATTGTCATTTTATATTGTAGCTGGGCTCCCATAATTGGAGCTGTAGCGACCATACTCCTGATTGTTGGATGTTGTGTTTGCTGTTGTAAATATTATATTGTCATTTTATATTGTAGCTGGGCTCCCATAATTGGAGCTGTAGCTATCATACTCCTGATTGTTGGATGCTGTGTTTGCTGTTGTAAATATTATATTGTCATTTTATATTGTAGCTGGGCTCCCATAATTGGAGCTGTAGCTATCATACTCCTGATTGTTGGATGCTGTGTTTGCTGTTGTAAATATTATATTGTCATTTTATATTGTAGCTGGGCTCCCATAATTGGAGCTGTAGCGACCATACTCCTGATTGTTGGATGCTGTGTTTGCTGTTGTAAATATTATATTGTCATTTTATATTGTAGCTGGGCTCCCATAATTGGAGCTGTATCGACCATACTCCTGATTGTTGGATGCTGTGTTTGCTGTTGTAAATATTATATTGTCATTTTATATTGTAGCTGGGCTCCCATAATTGGAGCTGTAGCGACCATACTCCTGATTGTTGGATGCTGTGTTTGCTGTTGTAAATATTATATTGTCATTTTATATTGTAGCTGGGCTCCCATAATTGGAGCTGTAGCGACCATACTCCTGATTGTTGGATGCTGTGTTTGCTGTTGTAAATATTATATTGTCATTTTATATTGTAGCTGGGCTCCCATAATTGGAGCTGTAGCTATCATACTCCTGATTGTTGGATGCTGTGTTTGCTGTTGTAAATATTATATTGTCATTTTATATTGTAGCTGGGCTCCCATAATTGGAGCTGTAGCGATCATACTCCTGATTGTTGGATGCTGTGTTTGCTGTTGTAAATATTATATTGTCATTTTATATTGTAGCTGGGCTCCCATAATTGGAGCTGTAGCGACCATACTCCTGATTGTTGGATGCTGTGTTTGCTGTTGTAAATATTATATTGTCATTTTATATTGTAGCTGGGCTCCATAATTGGAGCTGTAGCGACCATACTCCTGATTGTTGGATGCTGTGTTTGCTGTTGTAAATATTATATTGTCATTTTATATTGTAGCTGGGCTCCCATAATTGGAGCTGTAGCTATCATACTCCTGATTGTTGGATGCTGTGTTTGCTGTTGTAAATATTATATTGTCATTTTATATTGTAGCTGGGCTCCCATAATTGGAGCTGTAGCGACCATACTCCTGATTGTTGGATGCTGTGTTTGCTGTTGTAAATATTATATTGTCATTTTATATTGTAGCTGGGCTCCCATAATTGGAGCTGTAGCGACCATACTCCTGATTGTTGGATGCTGTGTTTGCTGTTGTAAATATTATATTGTCATTTTATATTGTAGCTGGGCTCCCATAATTGGAGCTGTAGCTATCATACTCCTGATTGTTGGATGCTGTGTTTGCTGTTGCAAATGCTGCTGTGGAAGTCGAAGGTCTCAAAGCGTGATTGTACAAACACCACAACAGCCTAGTAAGTCTCTCTCTCTCTCTCTCTCTCTCTCTCTCTCTCTCTCTCTCTCTCTCTCTCTCTTTCTCTCTCTCTCTCATTGTCATTATAATATCATATGCCACCTACTTTAGATATACTAGTTATTTGATTTTTGTTACAACAGAAGTGTTTAACTTTATTCATTTAACTATTAATAATTGTGAAAATTTAAACAATTTATTATCTTTTATCGCTTGCAAAAGAGGTATGGCGGGTTTGATGAGATTTTGTCCTAAATGGACCGTTTTGGTTTTTGAAAAATAAAAGTCTAAATATTCTTGCACTTAAATAATAAAGCAGCAGTATTCTATGTGGACTTTCAGATTTTGGCTCATACAAAGGTATATTTTATTGGTTTTTGTTCTTAATAAGCTCATCTTTGTGCTCATTTATGCTAAAATATGAAAAATGAAGGGTTTTCCCGTCTTTGATAATTATTATCAAAGTGTTCTCCTCGGAAGACCATTTTTTACGTTATTGTTTCTGAAAATATTTTTAAAATGCAATCATTACGAGTTTTCAAAAAATTGGTCCTCTTAGGAGAAAATGGTCAATTTTTGAAAATTAGGGAAAATTAAAACTGACCACTGCACATATAAGTGATGTTGCATTTCAACACGCCTGGAACTAACTGCTGTGGTTAGCTCAGTGGGTAGCGAGGATGCTTTGCAACCTGTACGGCATGGGTTCGAATCCCATCCGGGATTATCCTTTTATTTATGCTTCTTCTTATTTTTTTTTTATTTTTATCTTTATTAAATACTATTGTAAAAATTTTCCTTTACAAATATTAGTTTTTAAAAATGAGCGTTATCTTCTTTCAAAACACTACTAGCAGATCAAGCCAGGTTACATTTTTATACACTTAACAGTGATTAATCTACACACATCACCCGTGAATTCTTAGCGAAGCGTGATGTAAGTTAAAACTTTATTGTTCAAGTTTTTCTGTTTATTGTATAAAGATGAAGAATAAAGATTATGGATGTAAAGGTTTGTTCAATATCAACGGCTCTTTAAGGAAAAACAAGTTTACACAAACGAAGCGCTTGTGTTTCATAGACCTGGTCTAATAATAGAACTCGAAATCCTCAGGTGTTTAAAAATACACCGTTACGTCATTCATCCATTCAAGCAGGGGGCAATGTGAAAAGCGCCTATCAAACCCGCCATACCTCTTTATAAATTCAAGATGAAACTCAGTCTAGAACAATAAAACAATGATCCATACTGGAAAAAAAGAACTGTGACAATACAGTCCAACCTGCCTTAAAGGCCACCTCTATATAAGGGTCACCTACTTATAAAACCCAATATAATTGTATCCTAATTGTTCTTTATTCATATTATTTGAACCTGTATATAAAGACCACCTGCCCATAAAGGCCACGTTTACTGGTCCCCTCGGGTGACCTTTATAGACAGGCTTGACTGTATTATCAAGTGTTATGTAAAACGTCATTCAATACAGATTCAGATTAACGTTTTTTTCTGACAAAATTATAGATCTTGATTTATGATAAATTTCACTTCTGTTGCATTTCAACATTATCACATTTTGCAATATATGAAAATATATTCTTACATAAATATACATGTATATATTTTGACACATTTTGGTATGTATAATATAAGGTTTCTTTTGTAATAGAGATTGTGACGGGAAGGTACGACGGGGCTTTTGTATTCATGTGTTTGTGCACCATTTTATTCTTAGTTATTATTGGTAGATCATGCAATCATGGTTTAAGCGATTTTAAGCTTTCTTTTGGTAAAAGTCGTCACAGAAATTGTTAAAAATAAATGGTGATGACAGAATGACAGAAACGATAGACAATTATTTTTCAAAATTGCTTTCTGATGGCGGTAGGTTGCTGTGCTTATTTTAAAAATAAATTGCTTTCAGTAGTTTGCTCGGCCTATTTTGACACCATTTTAATGGGATACCTTTTATAAATTTTATTTTTTATTAATATTTTACCAGGTAGTTTGGTGGTGATGAGCCAGCAGTCTACCACAGTCAATCAAGCTGCGGCGGCACCGACTCCATACAACGCTGGGTATAACCAAGTACCGACCAATCCTTACAGTGCAGGATATGACCAGCCTCCAAAATATAACTAGTCCACACACACACACACACACACACACACGGCTAATCCTTACAGTGCAGGATATGACCAGCCTCCAAAATATAACTAGTCCACACACACACACACACACACACACACACACACAGATACAGTGTAGGATATGACCAGCCTCCAAAATATAGCTAGTCCACACACACACACACACACACACACAGACACACACACACACAGATACAGTGTAGGATATGACCAGCCTCCAAAATATAACTAGTCCACACACACACACACACACACACACACACACACACACACACACACACGGCTAATCCTTACAGTGCAGGATATGACCAGCCTCCAAAATATAATTAGTCCACACACACACACACACACACACACACACACACACACGGCTAATCCTTACAGTGCAGGATATGACCAGCCTCCAAAATATAACTAGTTCACACACACACACACACACGGCTAATCCTTACAGTGCAGGATATGACCAGCCTCCAAAATATAACTAGTTCACACACACACACCACACACACACACACACACACACACACACACACACACACACACGGCTAATCCTTACAGTGCAGGATATGACCAGCCTCCAAAATATAACTAGTTCACACACACACACACACACACACGGCTAATCCTTACAGTGCAGGATATGACCAGCCTCCAAAATATAACTAGTTCACACACACACACACACACACACACACACACACACCACACACACACACGGCTAATCCTTACAGTGCAGGATATGACCAGCCTCCAAAATATAACTAGTCCACACCACACACACACACACACCCACACATACACACACGGCCATTCCCTACTGAGTACAGGGTATGACCAGCCTCCAAAAATAACTACTAGTTCACACACACACACACACACACACACACACACACACACACACACACACACACACACTTTGTACATATCAAGTAGTGGTTTTTCTTTGTTTGCACATGTGTATAAAGCACTTTTTGTCATAATATTGTAAGTTTTGTTTTTAACAAATACTATATGCAGTAAAAGCTTGATTCACCACCCCATTTGTTCTTTCAAATTTTGGCGGGAATTTAATGTTTGGCAATAAACTAGGACAGGCTCACAAAAAAAGAAAAATGTATTGGAAATGGGGTTTAGGACTTCAAAATATTTTGGCTGAGAAGAAAAGTTACCAAGTGGCAATAAAAAGAGGTTTTACTGTATATAAATGTATTTTAATATATGTCTTCTTATTTTCTATATGGTACAGCAATACCTTTTTTTTGCAATTAATAATGAACCAAATTGTGAGTTTAATGAATCCTTTACACTGATTGAATTGATGAATATTTATTATAAACCAAAATATGGGCGTGATGTTCTGGGTTTTTTAAGAGTCATAGTAATCATTCTGGAGTAATTCAGCATTTTTTTTAGTTTTTTAAAAATAATTGACTCAAAAGTTTTGAATTATAAAGTCCAAACAATTCAATTATCAGTGAAAATAACTGACTTTTATTTTTTGTAATTTTCAAAAATAATGAATGTTTTAATGACAAATCTCAGATATTTTTATTGTTTTTTAAATGTGTAATATTATATAATATTTCAATAATGCATTTGCACTTTATTAACATTTCACTTTTGTTAAAAAGCTAGAACTTAGCTTGTATATAAGCACAGTGTTGCCCTTAAACGGCGTTTTGCATTTGCGCCGATTTGCTTTTCATTTGCGCCGAATTTTTTTTCATTTGCGCCGATTTTTTTTTCTTTTGCGCCGATTTTTTTACAGGTAAATCTCAGATAAAATAGGCAATTTTTTATTATTTCATTGCCTGTTCGAAATCAGTGTGAATAACATCAGGTGCAAAAGATAGTTGTTTTTCACGACAGATACTGATAATCATTTGCCACATTACTTCATAGCACTGTTGATCTTTAGCTGGCAAGAGGGCATACATGAGTGGCACGTAGTTGCCATTTTTGCATCCATGTATGGTATATAACTGATAAAAGTATTTCGTACAACACTTAAAAGTACCATCTATAAATAATGAAGACATGTCATTACTTAAAATATTATACCTAAAACATTTTACAGGTAATTACAGGTAAATCAGCAAATAATAAAAAAAATAATCGGCGCAAATGAAAAAAATGAAATCGGCGCAAATAAATAAAATGGAATTTTCAAAAATCGGCGCAAATGTCATACGCCCGCCCTTAAATGCTTAAATTTGTTGTTTTATAAAGTAACAGTAAGGGAAATTCCTATTTTTAGAGGTGATATAGTTTTGTGGGAAATTCATTTTTTTTATAGATTTTATGGTGTTTTTATTTGCTAATTAACTAATACAGTTAGTATTATATTTATAGGAATGTATGTTTTATTTCAAGATCTGGTAATAATAAATGTACACATCAATATACGCATATCCACTAATTCATACATATTTTGGAAATTCATTTTTTTTTAAATTCTGAAGTACAAGTTAAAATGTGAATGTATTAATAATAACAATCATTATATATACATCCTTCACAATTATCATATACGCATATCCACTTATTTATACACATTTTGGAAATTCAATTTTTTTTAAATTCTGAAGTACGAGTTTAAATGCGAATGTATTAATAATAATACTCATAATATATACATCCTTCACAATTATCATATATGTGAACGTAATTTCTGAAAATTTCTAAATACTTTTTCCAACAGATGATATTTTTAATAAAATCATATTGAGTTGACTTTTACGCATAGATATTTTTCACTGATGTGTGTGCAAAGTAACTGTCTACAATTTGCATATAAAGTGAATCTCTCATATACTCCAGCTTTTGAAATTAAGGATTTTTTCACTAGATGGCAGCACTAGTAAGCTGGGTGAAAACAAACCAGGATGTGTATAGTATTACCGATCTATCTATAATTTAGCGTATTTACATGTCTTATTGAAATTCAAACTTTGTTCATTTTTTTACAATTTTGAATCAGCCTTTTTCTCGGTGGTGTGCCTTAAATTTTGTTTTTTGAATTTTTACATCGAAAATAGCAAAAATATTGCGATAATTTTGTATGTAATAGTGATATGTTAGGTCAAAGTTTCTGCCATGTTGATTTTATTTTACTTCATTTCGTCCATTTTTACAAAAAAATTCAAAAAGTGAAATAAGACAAAATGGCATATATTTCGGCCTAGAAGTATTTACAGTAGGAATCTGGTATTTCACCCATTGCATTTAATTCCGATTATATTGGTGTCCAGTGTTTACATTTTTCAACTTTTAAAATAAAAAAAATTAGACTATAGACTTAAGGTCAATTTGTTTCTTATAATTTATTAATTCAACTTTTTTTCTTTGGAATGGATATGCTTACCCTACCGGAGCACCTGGCCTTACTTTCCTGATAGAAGTGCACGTGTTTAACATAATTCGCCAGTCTTCAAAGTTTTATACTTTGTCTTTGTATTTGAGATTCACGGTGATGTGGAGGTACATTTGGGATTGTGATTTTGAGGTGATTATGCTTCCGGAGCACCGAGCCTCGCTTCCCTTGCAGAAATTTACGCGTTTAACTTAATTTGGCGGTGTTAAAGTACTTTGTATTTGGGACATGGGTTGGTATGTTTGTTTATGTTCCACCACCATCAAGTGGTGGGTGTATGTGCATTTATCATGTAGAGTGGACCCAAAAGGTTCGAGGTCCACTTTTCATTATGAAAACTAAAATGGTATTAGTTGCCACAGTCCCATATACTCGGGATTAAGATACACATTCAGACTACCCACTAAAACGCGTTTTAAGCAGCAAGAGCGAGACGCAGCTAGCATTGAAGTGAAATTTTAGATGTGGATGTAAGGGTTACCCCCCACCCCCTCAAAATTTTCTTGAAAAACATCACTGCCCGGTTTTGATACTAGTTGATGACCATGGTCATGCAAACTTTGACTTTTACCAGTAAGAGAAACTAACATTCTCGTCATTATGTCCCAACATTTTCCATAGTCAGAAAATTTACAGCATCGAGAAACAGTAGCATGTGTATTTTTGTGATCCCCTGTGCTGTAAACGATTAATTTTCATTAAGACGAGGCAATCTAAGTAAGAGCGATCTCCACTTGAGACAAAGGATTTTTACCTTGCAATGCCTACTGTTTCACTCTTACTCTAAGAATAAGGTGTTTCATGTTTGGTCAAGATCCTTTCACCTAAATATCAAGATAGTGAGTTCTATGTTGGTGGGCAAAAATAAGTCCCCTATCGTGTCACTTTAACTCTTGTGACGTCATTAATAACAGACCAATCAAGGCGAAATAGTTTTGTTTTTTTCACCCTTTTTAAATGTCGATTTCTCGTCCTTGATATTGCGTCTCGAAACGAAGAAAAAGCTGCAGATCATCAACCTTAATAAAATTATCTCCAGACACCGACTACATCCACATTTCCAAAAATGTGCGATCGGTTTACTGGTCAAAGAATCTTTTCATTCATTGATACCGAGTGTTTGATCACGACCAAGCCCGGTTGGGATTTGAACCACCAACCTTCCATTCACGAAACGATCATTGAATTTTACACAATCATCTTAGTTATAGATAAAAAATAGACACTATAAACACGATACAATAAAAGCCTGTCGAAAGTTTAACACTAAGCTAGTGAATAACTGCCAAATCGAAAGGCCATCTCGGTCCTCGTTAGCTATCGACAGTTTTTTTGGCAAATGTTACATATATAGCTCGGCAGCGTTTCGTCCACTAGCTATTTATATCATTGCTATTTGGAAGCCGAGCGTCGACTCCTTTTCGTCGGCTCAGTGTTAAACTTTCGACAGGTCCGTACTGTATTAATATAGGATTCCTACCGCCACATTGCTTTGATTTATGTAAATTTCTACACGTTGAAGTGTGTATCTCTCAGCAAGGAGTTCGTAAATATTTTATGAAACAAACATTCTGATAAGGAACAACACATAGTATTGGTAGACCGAATTATCTGCCTTACGGCGGTATGTTATTATTTTTTTTTTTACATTGCTACCATCATAAAAAACGTACCATTGTTAGGGCAGATAATTCGGCCTACGTGCTTCCAGGAACTATTCACGCTATCATCTGCATTATATATCCAACCTTGCCAAAATTCACACTTAACTGAAATTTATCAGTAACTTAATTTATTCATTTCTTCCTCTCAAAGTACATAAACCTGTCGACAGTTTGGGGATCGCAATGTAAGATGATGATCAATTCCTATACATGATTTTCATTTTAAGGCATTTTTAAAACATCTTTAATCACGTTATAAGGGTTAAAAACATAGACATTTTATGCTGGTTATGAGAATTAATTTTTATATGGAACTAAAGAAAATAGAAAAGAACTCCCTCCCTACGCCCCCCTCCACATCAATAATATATATTTCAAGATAATTCAGTACATAAAGCTAAACGATTGCATGGTTTATAGAAGGAAAGTCAGGTTATAATTTAAAATTCAACTTGAATCGGGCATCATGGAACCCCATTTTTCACCATGACAAAAGAATTACTCTTGATTGTCACATTAGTGTTGTGTCTGGGTAAGTAGTTTTATAAATTAATTCTGTTATTCTGATTTTTATTTATTTATTTATTTATTTATTTATTTATTTTATTTATTTTTTTGACATTTAACTTTTATTTACAGATTTTGCACACATCAAAAATTGTTCTTTCATCTTTAAATTTTCCATTTCATTTTTGTCTGAATATATATTTTTCTCTTTATGCAATTGTTCAAAGCTGAAGAAAAAACCTAATGTGTTCAAACCATCCTCTTGACATCAGTGTGGGCCTTAAGCGTCTAAATGGTCTGAAGCGTGCCTCTTACAGTCTAGGCTCAAACCCCACTAGGGGCATATCTTGACTGTGGCTTCAAACCCCACTACTCCTACTTAATATTTTGTAAGCGAAGGTCAAACAAAAACCACTCAGCTCACATTTCTTATATGTTACTACTGATTAACCATAAAACTGACTATTAATTAGACCATCGTTTGAAAAAATAAGGCGGCATAATATTCTATACATCTTATTTATTACAGTTAAATGTACGATTGTTATTTGGTTATTGAGTTTTCAAACACTTTTGGGCAGAGAGTAGTCATGGACTTCATATTACACACCTGGTGGTTAATGTAGCTAGCTAGCACCCGGCCTCACTTCCCTGGTGGAAGATCACGTGTTTAACATAATTTGTCAGTTTCAAAGTTTTTATTTTGCTTCTGGATTGTGATTCGGACATGGATTAGTATGTTTGTATTTGATTTAGTTAAATGGTGCGATGGTGGTGAATGTTGCTGGACTAATGGACATACCGCCGAAGTGTGGTGCGACAAGTATTGCTGTATCAACATGTGTTGTGATAATGAACTTCTACGGAAGCCTGCTAGTGACAGACAGTTTATTTGTCCGGCATTCTTTGCCAGCAATTTGTAAGTATAATAAACTTCTATGGAAGCTCAGTACTAATTGAGCGCACCATATATTTCGAAATTTTATTCACAATGTGTTTTGTAAATTCACATGTGCATTTTGTATACGTACACCAGATATTGCTGAACTTTTTCACAATAAATGTATTCAGTAACTCTGTGAATGTAAAACGTACAGAAGGTAATGCTGAACTTGTTTTCACAATGTATGTATTTAGTAACTTTGTGAAACGTACACCGGGTATTGTGAAGTTTAATTCACATGCGTATTTAGTAACTCTGTGAAACGTACACTAGGTTTTGTAAAGTTTATTTTGCAATTCACAATGTCTATTTTACTTTAGAAAAATGTATACCAGATGTTCCGGAGATTAATTCACATCAGTACTTTCTAATGTACACCAGATATTGCTGAGCTTTTTTCACAATGAATGTTATTAGTAACTCTATGAAATGTACATCATATATTGCAGTTTTTTCACAATGTATATATTTAGTAACTTTGTGAAATGTACACCAGATATTGTGAATTTTGTTTCAAAATGTATGTTTTAATTACTATGAAACGTACACCAGAGATTGTAAATTTTAATTTACATTGTGTAATTAGTAACTCTATGAAATGTACACCAGATGTTAATGAGTTTGTTTAAAAATGTATGTATAAAGTAAATTTGTGAAACGTAAATCAGAGATTGTGGAGTTTAATTCACATGTGTAATTAGTAACTCTGTGAAACATGATCAGATATTGATAAATTTGTTTCACAATCTATGTATTTAGTAAGGTTTGTGAAACGTACACCAGATATTGTGGAGTTTGATTCACATGTCTATATTCTTACTCTGAAGCGTATAACAGTCTTGCTGAGATTGTATCACAATGCATGCATTTAATCACTTTATGGAACAAACACCGATTGATATGTATGTGTTTTTCATAATTACAAAATATGTAGTTTATATCTTATTTTCATAATTTTGCTTTTGCTATAATTTCAGATGGGCACCTGTTGTAGTTATTTTTGCCGCCGTAGCCATGTTTTTTGGATGTTGTATGTTTTGTTTAAAATGTAGTTATTGGTAGATAAATCACCAGTAAGTTTTAGCTATGAGAGAGAGAGAGAGAGAGAGAGAGAGAGAGAGAGAGAGAGAGAGAGAGAGAGAGAGAAAGAGAGAGAGAGAGAGAGAGAGAGAGAGAGAGAGAGATTATCCATTATCTGACCCTTTCACTTGTACATGTAATTTGAAATCTTCACGACATTATGTGCTTTAAAACGGAGAGAGATTGGTTATGGAAAGACATTCGATGTGTCGCCACATAAGATAATTCAGTATGCAGGATTATGACTAAATAATCTCTTATATCTCTATATTGCACTCATTTCTTTTGTTCTCAACCACCACTGCGGTTGCTCAGTTGGTAGGTAGAGTGCTGGCTCCGTAAGTGGGAGGTCGTGAGTTCTAACACCGACCGGATCAGACCAAAGACTTGAAAGTTGGTAGTAACTGTTCTTTCGCCAAACACTCGGCATTATGAAATGAAAGTCACATTTTATTCAGATGGGAGGTCCTGTGTTACGATGGGCATGGCTCGGTAAAGAACCCTGCTGTATAATGCCATCAGCGCAATGCACAGGCAAAATATTTTCATCTTCGCCTAATAGCTGGCGACGTCTCGATATAAGTGAAATAGTATTTACTGAGACGTTAAACAACATTACTCAACTCAACGGTTATGTAGGAGAGAAGGGGGAGGTGGGGTTCTCATGTTTTTGTAGCTTTTATGGTGTTGATAGGGGGCAGTCAAACCCGCCTTACAGACCTCCTGTATATAAGGGCTACCTACTTATAAAGGCCAGTAGAATTGTACCCCTATTGTTCTTTATTCATAATATTTCAACTTGTATATAAAGGTCATCTGTTCATAAAGGTCCCTTTTACTGGTTCCCTTTTGGGCGGCCTTTATAGACAGGTTTGACTGTATTTCACATGAGGAGTTACAATAGAATGCATGTTACCGGGAAGATGGATTTTATTAATTAGTATATTACTGAGTTATGTCCCTTTGTTGATTGATTTTGAAACGTCCTTGCTTTATTTAGCAATTATGAAACATTGTGTCGACTTTGATGTTTTTTAACTTACTATATGTTGATCTTGAGGTTATATTTATACTTTTATATTTTTATACATATTAATTAATATTTTACAGATTGACGACAAGAACTTATTACCAGCAACAGCAAGAAGACATCATCATCAATAACAACGTTCGATGAACATAATGAATGGGAAACAACAGAAACTACCAAAATCAGATGGGAATTGAGAAACAAACAACATGATATGAGTATTTGTATTCGGGGGACAGCTGTTCATGCAGATGTTATTCCAGTCTCTAGAATACTTTAAATACTTTAAATAACGGATGGAAACATATTTTTCACGAAACCGTATCGCATGGGAATTTTGGGTGCGAATTTTACAAGAGTAGAAGTATAGTACTATGGGTATTGTTAATTGACACTTAACAACATGAATACCTGATTGATAAAAATAAAAAGTGGTAAATCACTGACAAAAACCTCCATTCCAGGACTTTCAGATCCGAACAATTTGGAAAGTAAAAACAGCCAAAAATGTCCAGTTTCTTTGGTAAAAATGCATAGAAAACTCAGATTTAAATTTATCGAAGAATTACTTTAATTTCACGACACTTAATGTTCGCAAATTGTTACCGTGTCGCGAATATCGCGAAAATAAACTGATTAAGTGAAAATTAAGTATGTAACATCAAAAAAGCGATCTATTGTACATGACTTAAAGACCACCTCTATATAAGGGACACCTGCTTTTACAGGCCAGGGAAATTTAATCCCAATTGTTTTTTATTCGTATTATTTGAACTTGTATATAATAGCCATTTGCTAATAAAGGCCGGTAAAAATTTACTAGTAACAAAAAATGCTCTTTATTCTTGTTAACTGAACCGATAAATGTCAACTGTCAATAAAGGCCACTTTTACTGGATCACTTGGGCGGCCTTTATAGACAGGTGAGACTGTCTAAAATTATGATTCCCAATGACCTGTTATCGAAGTGTTATGCTGCTTTCTGGCCATATAATTTACTTAGGTTTTCTTTAACAATAGCACCTACATTTAATAACTATTAAATACGCAATAAGATGCAAACCAGTTTCAACAATTCATTCTTATCTAAAGCTGGGTGTTGTAGGTCTAAAAGTCGGACTCCAACTACATTTGTACTTCAATACATGTGGGAATGTGAGGTTTCCTTGCTGTTGGCCTTTACTGATTCACCTGGTATCAGTATAATTGACTTGGAGAGTGGTATGCTTGTCTGCGGTGTACTGACTCTGTGAGCTAGCACGTTAAAGTCGCCCTGAGTGCTCGCTAGTACAAGACACACCATACAACACACTCGCACTTCACATGCATACACAAAATTGTTCATAGATTAAAAATCCATAGAGATTAATAAAATAGTTATCGTCGCGAATAGCTGAAAAATTGGTAATGCGACGTTAAGCAACATTCAACCAACCACTACTTAAACAGCTGGTTCATTAAACAAGATGTCATACAAACAGCAACAATAATTTGATAATATTTGATATAAAACAAAAAGGAAATAGGTAAAACAACATTAACTTAATTTGAGACAGAAGTGTTCATTACTAAGTTTCATGTTGCTTTGTCCACCCTGTCCACCAATGGTTCACCACCAGCATCAACATCCCGTCAACCTCTTAAACAGAGACCGGGAAACAAGCGAAAGTCCAAGGAAGGAATTAAGAAACCACAAAGGTATACAAGAACCCGCCAGTCACGTATGAAATAGTGTCCTTAAATCAGACTAATGACTTAAGGAAAAAACTTTGATCGTAAGCTTGTTGTCCAAACGATAAATTCATATTAAGAATAATTACAACGTGTACACTCTTTAAGACAATGGGTTTTATTTGGAATACTATGTATTATCTATTAAAGTTTTAATTAATATTTGAATTTTTAAATTATTAAAAAGTCCGAAAATAACAGTCTGTTAATTTTACACCATGTTTTAGTGCTAAATTGACAGGAAAGCAACATGGAGCAATTTTCTTGGCGTTTTCCTAATTATATCATTTTAGTATTATGTTAATTCTTATAATGCAATATTTTTTTTTTTTGTATTTCAAATTGTTTATGTTGACCAACTGTTAGGCAGTTTGAATCGGACAACACCCAACATTACATCAGAATAAATTGCTAAAACTGGTTTTGCACTCTTATTGCGGATTTATTAGTACACGTAGTTAAATTTAAGGAAGAAACTATAGAAAAAGTACGAGCAAAGTTTATGAGAACCTTGATTATTTTATGACGAGATAGCGGTATTACATAAATCCACACTTGTGCAAAGTATGCATGTTTTCATGAAGTAGACGGAAAAACCTATTGAACTTAGCCGCGATTTCGTAATCTTTCGGAACACTTGAAGGATAGTTTGATTAAATAATAATATAATAATAATAATAATATAAAATAATAATAATAAAATAAAAGACAAATAAGTAATCAATAAATAAAATAAAAAAAGTAAAAAATAAAAATGAATCGGTGAATATATATAATTTAATATTTGAAATATAAATGTACTATGTCGATTGTTCCGAACAAGTATCATGCTAATTGTCAGGAAAAGGATCATTTAATATTTTTGTCTCAAATATGCATTTGTCATGATACTGAATTGTGCACTTTAAAGTGAACTTTAAGTGACACCTACTCGTTTTACCGGGAAACTATATAACTAATAACGAAATAAAATTTAAACCACATTCAATATGGAGAAGGCACGTTACAAAGTTTCTGGCACAGAAAATCCAAATACATGTGCCGGTATTTGCCATGGACATAGAGTTATGTCAGTTTTAGCTGTATTAACGGTGTGTATCTTCGTATTACTGGCATTATTTATCCCGCTGATAAGCTTTTACATAATGTCACAAAATCCAAATCATGGAGGTATTCAGCGCCTGGGTAACGTACTACCGACATCTTTTTCCATGGAACTTGACATCTACAGCCGACAAGAAAATAAATGGTTGAAAGATGCAGACGTTAAATATTTCATGGAAAGTGATTTCGAGACTTTTGATTTCCGTTACACAAAATCGGCGGATTTACACGATCTAATAGTTGATGTACACCTGAACATCACCATTGTGAACGACCAGGCAATATCGTCTGCTTTTGATGGCGTCGCTGTGACGACGTCATGTCACTCGGACGTGTACGCTGAAGGATTCTTTTATATCATGATGATGGCTTCAAATGCAACTCTGAAATCAGATTTGGGAACGGTTAAAGATAAGTGCGCTGGACGAATATGGTCTATACCAAACTGTAATGGAGAAATTTATTTTTGTGAAAATAACTCTATACTCGTCTGGGTGATACAAGAAGATATGAGAGCAGACGTGATGAAATGGGAGTCAAAATCAGCGAAAACCATCCAACTTCCGCAACATAATGACTCTTGTCATATAGTGTATCCGGAGCAATATAAGGACACAAACTGTCTTGGTGACGAAACACTTAACGTGTCTGATGAGACAAAACCACAACAACTGAATGCTAAAAAAGACTGTTTTTTCATGCATGGAGTTGGCATCGAACCACAAGGGGACCCGTATGTTGTAGCCAGTTCTCACGCAAATTATTGGGGAAACATTCAGAGTAAAACTCCACAATGCAAATCTCACAACTTTATAATAATGGATACCATAAATTTTGGTTGGGATAATAAGGTTTTGCATGATAATGTATGCGACATCCTCGGGGACGGAGACAAACGAATACGAAACAAAGTTATATTTTCTCATTCAATGGGGAATCTCATAGTAGGTGGCGCTCTTTTCAGGAACGTTTGCTCGCTCGACAAAGACTCTAGTAGATGGTACACGATTCAAGCTCCCTGGAGAGGCAGTAAAGCAGCCGATTTTTTGAGTAAGTTTTGTTCAGGTAGCTTCAGTAGCGGATTCCTCAACTTTGTATCCCATCATGCAAGAAATCTTCTGGTTTCGCTTAACTATTGTACCACATCCAGAAAATCTACAATGGCATTTGAATCACTTAAAACGAACTATGTATCTACAAGAAATATAACATTCCAAGATGTCGTAAACACTGCAAAAAGGCTATCGCATGGAGCCATGTGTGGGGACTCTGCTGGAGGTTTATGGAAAAATTGGTTAACAAGTATTGTATTAAAGTTTGTTCAGGACGCTGTTAAATTACCAAAACCTAATGATGGCGTTGTATCGGGTGACAGTTGTAGAATCGGTAGTAATTATGGAGGCAGTATTGAAAACAATTACTATTCAACACGTGCTAACCACTTGGAAGGAACGTGTCGCTATGGTGATTTAGGGTGGGCACCACCAGGATGGAAAATGGACAAGCCATGCAGCTGGTACACACGGCGCCAAACATAAATAAATGGTTTTATGCGATATAGCCTATTATGACTAGATGTCACTGATGAACACCTTGTAAAGAATTGTCCAGAAACGTATTTTCGTTTTTAATTGCTTTAAACAAAGATTATGTGATAATTGTAATAAAACGTTATGAAATTGGAAATCATTTTTAAAAGTATCAACCAGACAAAACACCAATACAAAGGAACATCTCAAAAGCACGTGCACGATCAGATACGAATCTACTCCACTCAAAGACTGAATATCTGAATTGTCATGTGCTACTTTTCATAAAATCCAAAAGTAGCACATGACAGGGGTGTTAAATTTGACATTTTCGAGTTGCTTAATTTTCGCAAGGAGCGACATGCAATTGATAAGAGATTATTGCAATCTATCTGTTTTACCCATGTAAAATCGCAGTATTTTCTATTGTATAGGTAAACAACAATAACCTGTCTGTTTGACCTTTAATTAGGAATATTCACATAGAAGGATCCAACAATAAATGGGTAGTAGTAGGATTCACTGTTAATGTAGTGTTCACATTATGTAGACAAAATAAGCACCCGTGCTCCCTATACATAGATGAACTTGGTCCGTGATAAAAATTTAAATCAAAGGTCAAGCGGACAGGTCAAAGTCGTTTGCCTATATCGCATGTAAAATGTTTATATCGGCAAACAGTATTGACCTGCCCGTTTGACCTTAAATGTAGAGTAATCATGGATCAGTACATTTATGAATATGAGCTCAAAGTGTTAATTTAGTCTGCATCATGAGGATCGCACATTTCAAAGACTAAACACGTGTATCGTGTAGTAATAAACCTCGAATCCCAACACTACCCATATACCACTGCGGTAGCTCAGTTGGTAGAGTGCTCGCTCCGTAAGTGGGAGGTCGTAGGTTCAAACCCCGACCGGGACTGACCAAACATGATATATTCTTGACTGGGACGTTAAACACCACAGGGATAAAGATTAGCAGGGGCCCAGTAGCCCAGTAGCCCTTGGCTCCTAAAAATCAGTCTGGGCCCCTAAATGTTTACATGTTTTAGCTATTTATCACTATTGGAACTTCTTTTCTAGAGTGAGCTGGGCCCCTAACTAAAAATAGTTAAGCTTCATCCCTGCACCATAACTCATCTCAACTCCTATATGAATATTTCACACGAAAGGTCAAACGGACAGGTCAATATTGTTTGTCTATACTTGTATAGTGTCATTCTCAATAACAATCTACAATGAAGTAATTAAAATTTAAAGTTTAAAGTTTCTCTTGGATTAATTTGGTAAAATATACATGTGTATTTTTGTTCTTTTGGATATTTGTTCGACCCACTAGAAAAAAATTAAGTTTCACAATTTTTGTGGTAAAATGTATAGAAATGTAGAAAATTGTTAAATACTATGATCGGTTACAATTTGTTCATTTGCACCTAGAATAATGGTTTTATGAAAATAAAGTGTAGTGTATGTTTTCAAACATTGCACAATTAGAAGTTTTTAGTTTACATTTACGGCATTTGATAAAAGTTCTAATTATTTCATATTACGTTTTACAATTTTATAGTTTTGTCATACTCTCTCTCTCGGCTCTCTCTCACACACACATAGAGGCGGATATAAAGTGGAGGTGTTTTACCCCAGTCAAGATTCTTTTACTTATATCGAGCCAGTAATTTCATGGTTTCGTGATGGTGAAAGAAACTGGAGTGTGTGGAGAAAAACACCGACCTTCAGCAAGCGAACTGACAAATTTTCTCACGATCTGTAAGACGGTTACTATGATCAGTAAACGATCAAACACCGAGGTTCTGTAAAGGTGTACGATGACTGTACCTCAAGAAGTAATTGACGGATCGCCGGTCACGCCCACAATGTTCCGACAAAGGCCCAGCATGCTTGAATTGCCCACAAAAGAATGAAAACTCGGCCTGAATTATGATATTTAATAACGTCACTGACACAAAAACGTCATTAGTTGCCGTGGCGCTGCTTCGGTACCATGATGGGACCAGTGTCGGAACATTGTGGGCGTGGTCGCGATACGTCAATTAATTGGAAACATTTAGAAGTTTCGTGCTGTCGCTTAAGATTTGCACCAGGCTCAAGTTTCACACTAGTTTCTTAACCAAGTTCTCTTCCACTTGAAGTTTAGTAATTTTAGCTTATTTTGGAATTATAAATAAACATTTTAACAACACTAATAAAAAGCTTTAAGCGTGAAATGATCTTCAAAATTATCTCTTAAATTTTTTATACCTTAAAAAGTAAAAAAAATATTATTTCATATTTGCTTGATTTAAATTAAGGAAAATCTTGGTTAAGGAACGATTGTAGAATTGAAAAATGTAAAACAGATGTATAATGTGTTTAAATATTTCGTCATTTTATATACGTGTATAATGAACAGGTCATAACCAAGATATTGCAACATTTCAAAAAAATCAGCCGAGTTTGGTTGAAAGGCTTTTATCAATTTTATTCAATAAAAAACCAAACGTATCATTTCATCTCCAAATCACAATCCCAAAGGAAAGAAAAACCTTTGAAGCTAACACACACGGACTTCCACCAGGTAATGAGGCCGGGTGCTACGGAAGGGTAAGCACCTCCTATTTAGCTTGCTATACCGACTTGTGTAATCAAAATTTGGAATGAAATTAACATAGAACTTTTGGATACAGAGACATCATACTTGTCAACAATATTGTGATGATGGCCATAAAACGTTTGAGGGCCTTGATAAACCTAGGTTTGCAATATTCTTGCATCAAAACAGCTTGTTTCTGTGTATTACGTTCCATTAGTGAGAACAAACTCTACCATAGCGTATTTTGACACAAAAACACCATAAGCACAAGAAGTAGGATTATATTGCTGCATAGAAAAGAAAAGTAGAGAATAGGAAAAATGGAGTCATCACGTTTGTCATACAGCTTTAAATGTAGCCTTTCGTTGGTGGCATTATTGAGGTATACATAAGTCTAAAGGATTTAGACAAATATTAAAAGAATTTAGACTTATATAAATTATTTAGATTTATTTTAAGTAAAATCAATCTAATCTAAATATTTAGACCCAGACGGCTTTAATTTATGCAAAAAGCTCTAGTTTCATGGTAGTAGGATAAATATATGTGACGTATTGATCGAAACAATCAGAGCTGAACAAGGTTTTAATCCTTACCATGTGTTATTTATATGATACGTGTGGCGGAATAGCTGTATGAATACGAAACAGAAACAAAGACTGGTATTGTATTTTGGTTACTTTATTTCTTTTTGTAGTATGTACATAGTTTATATTTCGAATTAAAACCCTTTTAATTTCATGCTCGTTGTAAAGCTAGATGTCAAGTTCCACCACGGACAGTACATGGCCTACTCGCTCTTATTTCTAATACCAGTTTTCCTACTTCATAACCGGGTTAAATTCTTATGTATAGGCAAGCTCCGAACATTCGTATCTCATTTATGACATACGGAGCTAGCAGGTGGGCGCTGTTTCGGAGCTTGATGTATAGCTTCCTTTTATTATGTAGGTATCAACAATGAACATTCGGCAAGAGAAACTCTGTTTCTTTTGGACCCCTAACGAGAACCATTTAAATGTACCGGGTATGTTCAGTCAATCCTGTGTTAAAGGCTACCTCTATATAAGGGACACCTTCCTATAGAGACCAATTAATTTTATACCAATTGCTCTTTATTCATATTTTTGAACTTGTGTATAAGGACCATCTGCCTATAAAAGCCTCATTTACTGGTTTCGTTGAGTGGCCATTATAGATAGGTTTGACTGTACATGTATTTCAAAATAATTTTACACAAAAACATTTAGTCAGTTAGTTTTCAGTAAAGTAATAATTAAAATTACAGTGAAATAAATTGAAGCTTAGCTAGATAAAACAAAATTTTACTCCAAGGAAGAGAGAGAGAGAGAGAGAGAGAGAGAGAGAGAGAGAGAGAGATTTTTTTACTTGCGGTCGATCTGATTACATTCATATTGGATTTTCTGCAGCAGACCTAAACCATTACGGTAGCTAAGTTGGTAGAGTGCTCGCTCTGTAAGTGGGAGGTCGTGGGTCCGAACCCCGATGGTCTGACACAATACTTAAAAGTGAGTAGTGACTGTTCTTTCGCCAAGCACTCAGCATTACGAAATGAAAGTCATGTTTCTTCCGGATGGGAACTTAAAATAAACGAGGTCCCGTGTCACAATAAAGAACTCTGCTGTATAATGTCATCAGCGATACGCACAGGCAAAATTTCTGCACCTTCGCCTATAGCTGGCGACGTCTCGAAATAAGTGAAATAATCTCGACTGGGACCTTAAACACCATGACCCAACTCAACGCCGGTAAACCTAACAGCAAAATATCTTGCATGTAATTGAACTATAGGGCATAAACGTTAACTCTTCATCAGAAATTAGAAATGTCGCCGTTTTTTCTGGTTGACTTTTTGGGGTAAAACCTTGCAATTTCTAGTATCCTCTTTCATTGCCTAGGCAATCTGTATTTGGTTTCACTTACGTGTAAATATCCCTTAATAAGATTTTTTATGAATTCAACTACCCTAAACCAAATCATTTTCGAAGAAAAAAATGGAAGGCATGTATATGCCAATAATTAAACCAGGAATGTTTTTAATAGCCTTGCCAATTATTTTGATGATATAAGACGAAAACAAATGCACATGTACAATATTCTTGTAAACGGACAGTACATACAATACTACGACACAATGGACGTAAATGACAAAACAGTTACACTGTTCAACCCAGGATTTTTCAGAGAGGATCATTTTCAAAAACTTCCTCCTAAAATTCCATAACAGTTTTGCATTTAGATCATATTCGCACAATATGAACAACTATGGCTTCAGCAATAGGGCCATTTGGCAAAATAAGATATCAAAGGTCCCATGAACACTTATGGAATGAACAGTACAGTCAAACAAGAAATTACACTAATTATAAAACTCTAATTTGCAATAAATTTTTAATGAAAAGTTAAAGAATTTGTTATGATTGTAGATCTGACCGCATTCCATTCATGCAAATTCTACTTCATCTGAACCTCTTTATTTTATTATTCAGAAAAATGACAAAAAGGTCATATAACCACTCTGATATACTAGAACTGGCTGGGAGGTTAGAGGAAATATCGAAGCCTACAAGACGTGATGAAGAGCATGCTACTATAGCATATTACCTAAATATTCTGGTAGAGAAATTTGGAAAAGAGGGATGCATGATAGTTGGTAGCACTGCCGAACGCACTCGAGTTCGGACTGAACGTGATGAGGCCGACTCCGATTTTATTATAATATCTGGGAAAACAGACATTCCTACATCATGTTTAGAATACCATAAAGACTGTCCTTGTTTTGTTTCCGTCAAAGGAAAGGAACTTCAACGCCATTTTAATGTAGAACTTGTCGATGGATTATATCTTCCCGCGGACTTACTTCGCAGTGTAAGTCCTGAGGCATTTTCGTTGATGCGGATTATCAACAAAGCTCTGACGAAGACTGTTCACGCGATTGGAGAACATACACCACGTGATCTGATACCAAGACAAGCGAAGGTAGGAACCGAGCTAAAAGAATATTTTGACGCAGATATTAATCCCGAAGCTGCAGGTTCCGGTTCGACAGGTAGTGACGTAAACATCCGCTACAGATCAGTTGATAGTAAAGATTATGTTCCAAGCTTCCGTTTGTCAGGTCTCCCAAACGGTCTCGACGACTGGATTCACAGAAACCGTGTGTGGCCAAACGACGATGTTGTGAGACAAATATCCAATTGTCAATTCTTCATTGTGGCGAAAACTGCTCTTATTAACGGTCGCGAGGATATCGACTTCTGTCTTTCATATTCGTCAGCTGAAAAGCTATTGTTTGATGAAGTCTATAGAGTTCCTGTTCAGAGAAAGTGTTATTTGGCTATAAAAGCCATTCATATCACAGAATTTAAACAACAAAATATTCTTAAAACGTTCTATTGGAAAACCGCATTCTTTTGGATCAGTGAAAAACGAAAAAACTGGACGGACGACGAGTTTTTAGTGGCAGTGATTGACATTTTAGAACTTATGATTACGAGTCTTAAAACACGCGAATTAAAGCATTTCTTCATAAACAGTAACTTATTTGAGCATTTGAAAGAAGACTCACTAAAACCGGAAATAGACAATCTAATATCAAAACTGAAACGCGTAAAGAATGATCCGACTTCGGTCATAGAACACTTCTTCCAAATGGATCAAACAGGTGAATTTGATGTTGCAGCACTACCAACAGGCGAAGCACGTGTAGGTAAACGAGCAAATAGACAGAAAGCCAACAAGGTAGGGTCACAGAGATTGAAAGAAATCTTCTCGGATTTCTGGAAGGAAGTGACGTCAAGCAAAAGTGGCGATCTGTCGGGTCGACCCGTTTTCAACATAACAAAATTGTTCAGAATTATCATAGAAGTAGCCGAACAATTGGTAGAGGATGGTCGTAAAAAGAGGTATTTTCTGACACCATTGGAAAAACCGCTTTTGTCCGAAAGGGAACTTAATCAAACGAGCTTAGTTGCTAGATGCCTAAAAGTTCCTGTCTGGTTGTTGACTGTTGTTTCTTCAAGATCGTTTCTAGTGACAATGTCAATGATTTTGTTATTTTGGGGGGTTGGTCAATTCAGGTCAGAATAGATGATTATCCTTAGATATGTATTGTTGTAAGACTATTAGTATGATCTGTATATATTAAAAATTATCCTGGATATATTTGGCGTTCCATGTTTCATGTTCTTTTCTCAATTTTCATTGCACACGTGACAGGTGTATTTAGAAAGACAGATGGTGATTACCCTTCCGGAGTACCAAGAACCAGCGCCATTGGACACAGAATGGCGCTGCTTTAAACATTGTGACACTTTGGACTACAGTGTTTCCCCCACCATCTTGTTTATTAAAAGATTATAGGCGATTTCCATATTCTAAAAATATATGTTATACAACGGGTTTGTTTTTGATAATCCAATGTGCATCAGGTGATATTCAAACGGAATATCCAGATTCTAAAAATACATTTTAATATACATAGAACTTTCCGGAAATCCCTTTGTATGTCAGATGAGATGAAAATAGTATGATATAGACACATTCGTTGTTCGCCGACACACCGGAAATACTCAATTGGATGTTGGATAAAGATTGTTTTTCCATATTACGCAGCCTGGAGTGTGTATGTATGTCACGTTGCCTCCGAATATCGCATTCATGTAAGTTATAGATTAAAAACTGATAATTTATTATTATTTTTTTATCCAATATTATGATAATTTACAAGAAACACGACTTACTCCGTTTGTGTCAGCGGTTTCCTTTTCTATGCAGCAACAAACTTGCTTCTTCTGCACACCGTATCCAATAGGTTATGGTAGAGCTTGTTCCCACTACGGGAACCTTATACATGCTTCTCCTGCTTATGGTGCATTAATTTCACAATTAATCTGCCATGGTAGAGCTTGTTCCCGCTACTGAAACTTTATACAACAAAGCAAACTGCTTACAAATGAATTGTTGACTCTGGGATATTGCAAGCCCAGGCTTACCAAGCCCCTCAAAAAGTCAAGATATATAGCTGCCGTCACAATATTGTTGATAAGTATGATGGCTCGATCATGACCACTGTTAAGACGGAGTTAGGTATTTTAGAAAAATAATGGTTTATGTCATAGGAAGGCTGTTTTAGCAATTATTTCTTTTCTTTCTGTTATTTTTTTTTTTTTGCTTTATGAAGTAAGGTAAGGTGCATATGCCAAAAAAAACCAAAGTTCATTTGACTCCTTATATTAAATGATTTTAAAAGTTCCAAAATGAAAGAGTTGGGTTGAGTAATGGTGTTTAACGTCCCAGTCAAGAATATTTCACTTATATCGAGACGTCGCCAGTTATAGGCGAAGGTGCAGAAATTTTGCCTGTGCGTTGCGCTGATGGCATTATACAGCATGGTTCTTTAACGTACCAAGCTCACGTGACACGGGACCTCGTTTATTTTAAGTTCCCATCCGAAAGAACCGCGACTTTCATTTCGTAATGCCGAGTGTTTGGCGAAATAACAGTCACTACCCACTTTCAAGTCCTGGGTCAGACCCGTCGGGAATCGAACCCACGACCTCCCACATACGGAGCAAGCACTCTAACAACTGAGCTACCGCAGTGGTCCAAAATGAAAGAGAAGAGATGTGAGGCTCATCATTAATTCTTTATGATCCAAATGCATACATCTATAGTCATCATTATCAATCCATCCTGAAATATCGATCATATACTTTAAAATGACTCATAATCACTGAAAATATATCACTATAGCAACATTTATGTATACAAAGAAGGATTATCTTATAAACAACATACTTTTAATTTTATAGAAATCTTTAAAAATTAAAATCGATGCAGATTTCAACCTTTTCCGAGGATATAATCACACACACACACACACACACACGCGCACGCACACACACTTTTATCATGAGTATTACATTCTACGTTCAAAACACACACACACACACACACACACACACACACACACACTTTTATCATGAGTATTATATTCTACGTTCAAAACACACACACACACACACACACACACACACACACACACACACACACACACACTTTTATCATGAGTATTACATTCTACGTTCAAAACACACACACACACACACACACACACACACACACACTTTTATCATGAGTATTATATTCTACGTTCAAAACACACACACACACACACACACACACACCACACACACACACATTCTATATGTGAGTGTTATACTATACTTGACTATTTAAACATTATACTAAGAAGAATTAAATTCGCTCTAATAATTTCCGATAGACATATATAATAGAAGTTATTTATAGATGTTGTGAAATCCCGGTATGGCATTTCCAGATAATCGACTATTCCGATCTGGACGTTAGTGACAGCCATAATCACTGTGAGTATCATATATATTCTTAGTTCATAATAATGATAATAATAATGGTTCCTTATTTTAAGCCTATAAATTTATCCTTTTCGTTTTATTAAATGTATATTCTTAAAAGGAGTACGACGCCATAAACCCTATAGTATGTTTTCGTTCTTCAGATTTGACACTGCATATTGGTATTTGAAAAAAAAATGGTTCTTACATACCATCATCGTTTGTTCAGTTTAAATTTCATAAAACTAATGTTTCACTGAGAAAATACCCAGACTTTATTTGTATCTGTCCTTGATTCTTTTATATTCGGGGGGGGGGGGGGGGGGGGGTGTGGTGGTGTCTCGGTCAGCGCCTCGGTCTCCACATGCACCGTCTTGTCTCTCAAACTCTTTAGTTATGTATTCTTTGTCAAACATAAGTGGTTGGTTAAAAGGATCAATTTAATGTAGCATGAAATGACCATTTCTCCGCCCCTTTTTAAGAATCCGGGCTTGTCTATAAAGTGAGTGGTCATGGTCTCAATTAATATTTTAATCTTCAGCATTTTTTGAACTTGAGATTGTCTCCTTTTTGATGGATTTGGGTTCAATATTAAATAAAATAGAACTTCATAATTGCTTTATACTATTTTATATTCTAAACTACAACTACATGTGGATACAAAGACAATCAACTTACAAGTGACCTGATATAACCTAAAGAGATATAATATAATACACAGACAAAGGTCTGCCCTCTCTATCTACAGAGTCTGCATTCTAGATAAACTGTCACCAACATGGTCATCTTGTTTATATCATTATATACAATAATACTACATCTCCCCCTTGAGTTCCTAAACTAATTAAGATAACATTTTAATAGTAACCATATTAATGGTTTGCACATGCACACTAAATCTACTGAATGAAATAGTTTCATTTTACGTTTGGGCATACTGTACAATAAAGACAGTCTACAAATCCAGTCGGTCTGGTTTTTTTTATGACACGCCCAAATCGATTAATATATCCACCAGATTCGGTCTTGGTTCCGGAAGGGGTATTTTCTAATAAACTTTTGTCATTAACACTTTGTCCATTTGTTGAACTTTGTTCATTATTGTTCGACATTTCATTTCCTTTTTCACTTGCGCTCTCTTTATGTCCAAGTGTTTCTGTATTTAAATTTACACTTGTCTCACTCTCTCCCTCATTTACTTTCGGTAAAGAAATTAAATCGCGGCGATTCCTTCGTAGATCACCTTGCGGCGTTTCGATAACATATGATCGCGGAGTTTCTGCTTTCGCGTTGACAATTCCAGATCGTTTCATATCTTTTACATAAACGGTATCACCCTTTTCCAGTTCAGGAAGTGACTTTGCCCTATGTCGAGAATCATACAACTCTTTGGACTTTCCCCTAGACATAGCCTCAAACCTTTTCACTTTATCTAAATACGACCATTGAGGGTTTAGGGTTGAAACTGCAGTTGGAACAACAGTTCTGAGCTTCCTTCCCATAAGAAGTTCAGATGGACTAAACCCATTTTTAAGAGGAGTTGCTCTATAAGCCAACAAAGCCAAATATGGATCATCTGATTTTTGAAGTAGTTTTTTAACTGTCTGAACACACCTTTCAGCCTCACCATTACTTTGCGGATACCTCGGACTGCTTGTAATATGTTTAAACTCATATTCCTTACTAAACCGTCTAAACATGTCTGATGAAAACTGCGGCCCATTATCAGAAATAAATATTTCTGGAATGCCATGTCTAGAAAATATTGACTTCAAGTGCAATATAACCATAGCAGAACTAGAACTTGTCAACTTAGCAATTTCTATATATCTAGAAAAATAGTCCACAACTAACAAAAACTGTTCACCTTTAAGTTCAAACAAATCTGAACCTAACTTCTCCCAAGGACGAGTTGGAAATTCAGTCGGAATTAATGGTTCACACCTGTCTGGCAAATGTATTAAACACTGCTGACAGTCCTTGACTAAATCTTCCAGCTGTTTGGAAATGCCCAACCACCAAACCGATGACTTGGCCAATTCCCTACTTTTTGTAATGCCCTGATGGCCAACATGCAATTTATGCAAAATTTCTGTTTGCAGTGATAAAGGAATAACAAGCCTAATGCCTTTCATCAGTAACCCATCTTGTACTGAAAATTGACCTCTCATCACCCAGTATGACTTAAGAGTTTTTTTAATTTGAAATTTATCCGGCCATCCTGATTGACAGTATTCAATGATATCTCTACAAATGGGATCTAACTTTTGTTTTTCCCTTATTTCCTGTAATTTACCTCTTGAAGCAGGTAAACCTTTAATAACTTGATCAACAAAGGCTTCAGTTTCATCTTCAAAATTTACCTCACTGGGAGTAATATTATCTACAGGAGCCCTTGACAAGGCATCTGCAGAAACTAAACTTTTACCTGGAACATGAGATATAGTGTAATAATACCTCATCAACCTTATTCTGAACCTTTGTATTCTAGGAGGTAAACTCTCTAGTGATTTTGAACTAAGCAATGGCACCAAAGGTTTATGGTCCGTTTCCACATGAAATTTTAAACCAATTAAATACATGCTAAATTTTTCACATGCCCATGTGGTTGCTAATGCCTCTTTTTCTATTTGAGCATACCTTTGCTCTGTTTCGCTCATTGCTCTAGAAGCATAAGCTACAGGTTGCCAGAATTCATTACCCTCAGGTTGCTTTTGTAGGAGGACAGCTCCTAACCCATAAGACGAAGCATCTGCTGAAACCTTTGTTTCATATTCTGGACAATAATGTGCTAGCACAGGAGTTGAACTCAGTTCTCCTTGATTTCATTAAAAGCTTTATCTTGATCTGGCCCCCACAACCACACACTACGTTTGCTCAGCAAATCCCTTAGTGGTTTGGTTTTGTCAGCTAAAGTTGAAGTGAACTTATTCATTTGATTCACCATACCTAAAAACTGTCTCAACTGAGAGATATTTTTCGGCACCTTCATGCCTTGAACTGCTCTTACTTTATCGGGGTCTGGCCTAATGCCTTCAGAATCAATAACATGACCTACAAACTTGATTGACCTCTTATTGAATTCACATTTCTCATTCAGAGTCAAACCAGATTTTTCAATAGCACTTAAAACTAGCTTCAAATTTCTATCGTGCTCATCTTGAGTACGCCCATAGACTAAAACATCATCCATATGACAAATAACACCTTTATAACCCTCTAAAATCTGAGACATTCTTTTTACATAGACTTCTGGTGCACTGGATATCCCAAATGGAACCCTATTAAAACAATACCTACCAAAGGGTGTAATGAATGTTGTAAGCGAACGTGATTCAGGATGTAATTGCAATTGCCAAAAACCTGAATTAGCATCTAATTTACTAAAGAATTTTGCACCTGCCAACTGAGAGAGGGTTTGGTCTACTGAAGGAATAGGGTGATTTTCGCGAAGAACCGATTCATTCAATTTTGTTAAATCAACACAAATTCTAACCTTACCGCTTGCTTTCTTAGGAACAACGACAATTCCCGCGCACCAATCCGTTGGGTGATCTACTCTAGATATTACACCACACTTTTCCATTCTCTCAAGTTCTTCTTTCACACTGTTCATTAATGGTATAGGAATTTTCCTGGGTGCACTTATTGAATATGGTATAGCATTTTGTTTAAGTTTAATCTTGTATTCTCCTGCGATTTTCCCCAGTCCTTTAAATAAATTTGGATATTTCTCGGTAACACTTTCAACATTATCTACTAACTTAACGATGTTAAGTTCCTCAATAGATGGTCGTCCAAGTAAACTTTGTTTTAATCCGCGCACAACATAAACACTTTGTAATGATGTTTTCTTATCGGTTTTAAGATTACATTTTATTTGTCCGACAACATGTAACTTTTTCTGTCCTGGACCATAGAGAATTTTGTCTGGTTTCCGTAGTTTAACTCCATTTAATTTCTGGAATATGTGTTCTGGAATTACTGTAACGTCTGCTCCCGTGTCAATTTTCATCAATATATAGTAACCATTAATTGCAATCTTTTTCATCCATGGCTTTGTTCCTGAATATATCACCTATGAATCCATAATAATCTGGGTCTTCTTCTATTTCCGATACAGTTTTCTTTGATTGGCATTTTAATGCCCAATGTCCCTTTTTCTTGCATTTGTTGCACACCGAATCTTTAGCAGGGCATTTGTCTTTTGGATGTGGTGACTTTCCGCATCTATGGCAATTTTATCAAATTTCCCCTTCATTCTTGAAGTGGTTTTAGCTCTCTGGCTATGCTTATAGCGCACTGCATCCGTATTCAAATTTGGACTCTCATTAATGACGCCTCTTATTAAGGGCTGCTGTCTTTTGACAGCCTCGGATTGTCGCGCTCTATCTGTGGCTTTTTGTAATGTCAGCTCACTATCTAGCTGTAATTTTTCCGATAAATTTTTATCAGCTAAGCCCACAACAATCCTGTCTCTGATCATTTGATCTGAAAGAGCTCCAAAATTACAATGTTCTGCTAATGTATGCAGTGATGTTATAAATTTGTCCACAGGTTCATCCGGACCTTGACAGCGCTGATTGAACTTAGCTCGTTCAAAAATCACATTTCGTTTGGTAATAAAATGATTTTCAAATTTATTTTTCACGACATCATATTTTTTGGCATCACCTGCATTTAATTTAAATGAAGATAAAATTTCATCAGCCTGTTCTCCCATAGAATATATTAACGTACTGATTTGCAGCTCTTCACTCTTTTCATTTAGTTCTGATGCTTGTCTAAAACGTTCAAAACGCTGTATCCATTTTGTCCATGACACTGGATTACGAAAATTGAATTTCTCCGGACTTGCCACCTGAAATGTTGCCATAGTGCCTTGTTTAAATTAATTGTCCATTATGTAATTATTTTAGTCCATCCACAATCACCGAGTATCCCACTTCTGACACCATGATGGATTTGGGTTCAATATTAAATAAAATAGAACTTCATAATTGCTTTATACTATTTTATATTCTAAACTACAACTACATGTGGATACAAAGACAATCAACTTACAAGTGACCTGATATAACCTAAAGAGATATAATATAATACACAGACAAAGGTCTGCCCTCTCTATCTACAGAGTCTGCATTCTAGATAAACTGTCACCAACATGGTCATCTTGTTTATATCATTATATACAATAATACTACACTTTTTTACTTGCAAGCCCAGTACAGGATAACAGCATTGAGCTGGCTGCTTGACCTTTGATAAGGAATCGCCATACCGGATACATGGGTAATGTTAGGATTCGTAGTTAATAGTTTCACATGGTGTTGACGAAATAACTCCTTTGCTTACTAAACATAATAACTGCAGTCCAACATGTCTATAAAGGCCGCATTTTAAAAGAACAAGTAAAAGTGTCCTCTATGGGCAGGTGACATTTATATACATGTTCAAATAAAGACCGATTGGGATATAATTTTACTGGCCTATAAAAGCAGGCGGTCCTTATACAGAGGTGACCCTTAAAGCAGGTTGGACTGTTTTAATTTAAGGTCAAGCGGACAGGTCAAAGTTGTTTGCCTATAAAGCATGCGTCTTAAACAATGTCTACAATATATTTTAGGTAACATGGCCAAGAAATTGAAAAAGGACGATTTTTTGGAGCTTGTTAAAAAACTTGAGGAACTTGCTGCACCAACAAGACGTGACGAAGAACATGCTACAATTGCTCATTACATAAATTTGTTTCTAAGTAAACTTAACGGAAATGAAGGGTGTGGGTATGCCGGTAGCACCGTGGAATATACCAGGCTTCACACAGAACGGGATGAAGGAGACTCGGATTTTATCCTGATAAGCGGAAAAACAATAATACCAACGTCATGTTTGGAATACAACCCGGAGTGTCCATGTTTTGTCAAAGTCCGCGGAGAAAGTTTACGTCAGGATTTTAATGTTGACCTTGTTAATGGACTATATCTTCCCGCGGATTTACTTCGCAACGCTCGCCCAGAGGCGTTTTCTATGTTACGGGTAATTCATAAAGCATTGACGAAAACCTTTCATACTATTGGAAGAAACACACCGAGAGATTTGATACCAAGACAGTCACAAGTAGGAATAGAGATGAGAGAATATGTCCGCACTGGTAGCCATGGTTACGAGTCATCAGACGATGATGACGGAGATAGTTTATTGGACACTAATGTTAGGGGTATCTTTAGAGCTATCGGAGGATTTTTAGGACCTGTGAACCTATTTAATGGTGATTCAAGTGATGACAGTGACACGCCAGATGAATCGGATTTCAGTACAACACCTTTGCACAACAGAACTGAAGCCGGATCTTCAGGAAACTCTAATTCGGCAAATAATCCACGAGCATATGTTTCAATTGCTACAAAGGACTATGTTGCTTACTTTCGGATATCTGGACCTCCCAAAGGATTAGAATGGTTTCGTGAAAGAAAACAGCGAAAATGGCCCCAACAAAAAGTCGTTGATGAAATTATGTCTAGTAATTTTTATCTTGTCGCTAAACCAGCTTTGATAAATGGGCGTGAGGATACCGACTTTTGTTTCTCCTTTACTGAAGCTGAAAGGAAGCTGTTTGAAGAAATTTACAGAAATGCAGATCCAACGCAAAGAAGGTGCTATCTGGTGCTCAAAGCAATCAACAAATCGGCGCTGAAGGACCAAAACATTCTGAAAACCTTCCACTGGAAAACGGCGTTTTTCTGGATAAGCGAAAATCGAAGTGCCTGGAACGCCGGATTGCTCGAAGAATCCGTTTTAGAGGCGCTTGGTTACATGATTAAATGTTTGGAGAAAGGTGAACTTATGCACTTTTTTGTGAAAAGCAACTTATTCGCCGCTCTAAAGAAGCCTGAAATGAATACCCAAATCAACAGTGTAATTCAGCAAATAAAGAAAGTCCAAAACAATCTAAATTCAAGTCTTCGCGAATTTTTCGACAATATCGAAAACTCCGGATATGAAGTCGATAATACGTCACCTGCTACACTACAACCAGTGGCTCGCGTGAGACGTCTATGGGCCGACTCAGTAGGATCAAGGAGGATACTGGATATTGTCACCGATGTATACAGGGAAATCAAAAGTGAGGACGGTGACCTTTCCACATACGGGACACAAGGGATCATGGAAGCTATTGTAGAAGTGGCTAGGCAAGCCGTTGTTGACGCACGGAACAGAAGATGGTTTCTAACACGTCTAGACAAGCCGTTACTGTCTGATAGCGAGACAGATATGATAGAAACGGCAGTTGATATAGGAGCTGTCTTAGGACAAGTGCCCTTAATATTTGAAAAGATCGCAGAATTTTATTCAAACTTAACAAGTTGAAACGTAAAACCGTGTGTAATGAATTTTACGACTCATCTTGGCCGATCGAATTATATAAAACAATCGCAACAAAGTAAACTTTACCTAATCCAGAGTTTGTTTTGTCCGGTTTATTGGTCATTTTCGAATGATGCGGCTACTGTGTAGTAACGCAATCTGAGGTCTGTGTGATATTGTAGTAGTTTTTATAAAACTGATTTTTAATACTATATATGCATTGTACTTTCATTTTGTTGTACTTTTTTTTCTTTTTCAGAAGATATTTCCATCATTAAAAGTCTTTTCAACTTTTCTTTTTTTATCAATTTTTAAAGTACATGTATATTTATAATGTACAATTCGTTTTACTGTTTATATATCCCAGTCAGGAATATTTCACTTATATCGAGAAATCTCCAGTTATAGGTGAAATGACATATTTTGACTTATGCAGTACCTCGGCAATATACATTGATGGATCTTTTAAAGAGTGTCACGCCTACCATTGCACGGAACATTGGTTTTAAGGTGTCTTTGCGAAGGATGCTGTACCTCGGCATATATATACATTGATGGATCTTTTAAAGAGTGTCACGCCTACCGTTACACGGAACATCGGTTTTAAGGTGTCTTCGCGAAGGATCCTGCGATTTTCTTTTCTAAACACCGAGTTCTTGGCGAAAAAACAGTCACTCCCATTGTTCAAGTCATGGCCAGATACCGGTCTGGATTCGAACCGCAACCTCCCACATACGGAACGAACTCTCTACCAACTGAGCTATCGTAATGTCATGTGCTACTTTTGAATTTTTATGAAATAATTGTCATGTGCTACTTTTGAATTGTATTATTTCATAAAAATTCAAAAGTAGCACATGACAGTAATGGTAATGTTACCTTCATTAGGCGCCGGGCTTCATTAGGAGTTGTTGCATACCATTCACTTTTTAATGAGCACACTTTAAAACTGCTAATTTCATAAATGCCATTTGTGTATTATTCTTATAACTCCAAATACGTTACGTATAACATGTTACAGGAATCTTAATATGTTTCATCCTGCTTCCATAATTAGTTTTTAAAAATCAAAATTTTCATGTAAATATTGTCAATTGTGGTGGTTTTTAAATATAGGTGGTCGCTATACCAGATTTTATTTTCAGACAGGTGGTCTTTATATACAGATGGTCGCTATACCAGGTTTTTTCAGACAGGTGGTCTCTATATAGAGGTGGTCGCTATACCAGGTTTCAGACAGATGGTCTCTATATAGAGGTGGTCGCTATACCACGTTTTATTTTCAGACAGGCGGTTTCTATATATAGGTGGTCGCTATACCAGGTTTTATTTTCTGACAGGTGGTCTTTAAATATGGGTGGTTGCTATACCAGGTTTTATTTTTAGACAGGTGGTCTTTAAATATGGGTGGTCGCTATACCAGGTTTTATTTTCAGACAGGTGGTCTCTATATAGAGGTGATCGTATATCAAGTTTTAATTTCAGACAGGTGGTCTCTATATAGAGGTGGTCGCTAAACAGATTTCATGTTTCTGCATGGAGGCGGTCGCTAAAGGACATGTGGTCTTTATATGGAGATGTTCACTAAGCAGGTTTTTCATATAGTCAAGTGGTCTTTATAATGAATGAAGTCACTATGATCGGTTTATCTTTACTTATCATCTGTATAAATATATAGCATATATAAATTAAAGCCGCATGGTTGCATTTTACATGATTAAGGTTATGAAGCGCAAAAGTCCACAATAAACATGCACAGTATTGTTTAAATTGCGCAGGTTGAACAGCCTGTATCTATGTGTGACGTCAACTGACTGTGACTCCAGAATTTAAGCAGAACTTGCTATAAATAGCCGATTAATACACAACTATAAATAGACATTACCTTTATATAAACCAGTACAACATGGATTTTCCAAGTAATTGAGGTTTTCCAAGTATTTGTCCGAAAGTGGCATAGATCTATAGAGAATCAACTGGGGTACATCGGTAAGTTTTAGGAACGGGAAAATAATGGTAACAAATAGCGTTTATATTATATTTTCTTTGTTTAGATTGTTTGTGGAGTGGATTAATGTGGTTTTATGCCCCAGTCGAGAGTTTTCCCTCATGTCGAGGCTGTCATTTCATGGATGACGAAGAAAACGGCAATGTCCTTTTTCATGTTTTATTGCTTAAAACTAATGGTATTGTCATATAGTATAATACCATTTTTTGAATGTATTTAATGATTAAATTCAAAAAATGGTATATGACAGTATTGTAAGAGTGATATTACCCCGGCTCAGAGACACACAGTGCCGATGGATTTAAGTTAATGTCCGACATTGACCTCTTATTTTTGGGGCCATTTTATCTAGGCTATTATTTGACATGCTTATACACGACGATATTCACTAACGGTAATCTTGTTTGATTGATCTTTATAGTCTATAAAATATTATGGACGAGTATATTTATGTATAGGGAATACACGTGCATAATGGGAAACACTAAGCACGAACACTTCATGTATGAGCTGTGAATTTTAATACTGTCATATACCATTTTTTGAATGCATTTTATGATTAAATTAAAAAAATGGTATATGACAATACTAACTACGTAATAGGTGGATTCTCCTATGATGAAAGGTCAAGCGGACAGGTTTATGTTGTTTTACAACAACAACAACAACAACAATAATAATAAAATAATAATAATAATACATTATTATTTTTTTTACTGGAGAAAAAAGAGTTTTTACGCCCCAGCCAAGATTTCTTTCACTTATAGCGAGTGGGGGCAGTTCTGGGATGGTGAGAAACCAGAGTGCCCGGAGAAAACCACCGAACTTCGGCAAGCAAACTGGCAAACATTCTCACACTTGTATCTGTTTCGAGTGAGATTCGAAGGCTGGTCTGTTAAATGTGTGGTCATCCGTAATCGCTCGTTTTAGAACACTCGGTCACATCTGCATGTGTCTCCTTGAGGACCTATTATTATAAGAGGTTTGTTGATGCGTTTTCTGTCTCCGTTTTCATTCTTGATGATTAAAATTCAGTTTTCAAGCTGTTTCATGTCGGTTAATAAAATACCGATAATGTATCAAGTTTTATTTATAACACACGGGGATTTCCGTCCTGCATGTTGCAATGTGTCATAAAATCAAATACTAGTATTAAGAAAACTAGCCCGAGATTCCTCTGGCCCGAATTTTTTTTTTTTTTTCAATTTCGGGCCAGAGATCGGGCTTCATTATTTTACATAACGTGATGCCGTTGAAATCCTACGGCAGGGTAAGATTTAATGTGGCGGATATGTTAACTTTATTTTCACGGGCATTGGGTAATGAACCAGTCAGATCGCCTACCTGAACCTTTATAAACAAGAATCCATCGAAAAAACTACGTGACAACTCCGTTTTATATCCATTCCAGCCATATAAATCCAACACTTGTGTATCAGAAAAGGGAGACTTTAACCCGCGAGATCTCGCGTTATTTGAATATCATAACATCGAGATGATGAAGGATTTTACACAAGTATTGGATTTATATGGCTGGAATCAGTCGAAAGGCCAGCTTCCAATATGGCTGATTTTTAATCACTTTAGTCACGTGATTTTCAGTTCAAATTTTGGTACGCAATCGGAAATGGTAGTAGGTCTCGAAAATTTAAGTATACTTTTAAATGGGATCGTTATTACTTAAAATCATCAAATATTTTGAACAATAAATATTTTTTCCTTCAATTTATGTAAAAAAGAACCAATTATATACAGAAAATTACGAGTAATACGTCTTGAAAGTGGAGGTTGTGTCACAGCTGTCGGCCGACGATCTCGCTTCAGACACATTTTTTGAAAATATTAGGGCGAGTGATGGGTTCTAATAATTATTTTCTAAAAATTTATTCATTTCTGAACACATCCACATGAAAGACATGTTCGAAATCGGTGTGGGATGCGATTCTGTCAGTTGAGAAAACGGCAGGTGTGGCTCCTTTTGCGGGGTTTGGTTCACATCTGTCGGCCGACATTCGTGCTTCAGACACAAATTATTAAATATTAGGACAAGTGATGGGTTCTAATAATTCAATTCTGAAAATATATTCATTTCTGAACATATTCATATGAAAGACATGTCCGAAATCGATGCGGGATGCGATTCTGTCAGTTAAGAAATCAGCAGGTGTTGCTTCTGTTTTGTTTTGTTTTTCGTATGATGATTATCTCCCTTGTTTACACTGTCTCTCGCATGTATGCGAATAAAAATAAAGTGATTTTACTGTCTTATTGATTGATATTTGTTTTAATGTAGGGAAATTAAAAAAAAAATAAAATAAAAATAAAAAAACCAAATAAAATCTAAAAAAAATTGGCTTCATTTAACATTTTAATCTTAATCAAATAAAATTATTTCCCATGGGAAATATTTCTTCAAATTTGATACACAAGAGAAAGTTATATAATTTTCTTTTCAGTGGTGTCATGTGCTGATTTTAAATTTTTATTAAAATAATGAATTTAAAATCAGCATATGACAACTAGTTGCTATGTGCTGATTTTGAATGCAGTATTTAAATAAAAATTCAACAGCAGCACCATGACAGTGGAACAGGAAGAAATACTGTTTCCACACCCCAAGTTAATAACTAGAAATTAAAATCTCTTTCTATAAGATGGTCAGGTCAGTTTTACCGGGTGTAACAGTTAATTCTTTAGTATCTGTGGTTCATTTTTTCACAGATCAAGTGCTGCTGGTAGACTTTTTGCAGCTAAAGTACTAATGCACAGATGCAATATTAATCTAATTCTGACTGTCTCCAAAATGACATGGATCAAGTTCATGTATCTACCTTCAGTCCAGAGGATGCTTCATGTCTTTTAGGGTAAGGAGTAGAGTAAAAGTCAAGATTCTTTCACTATCAAACATATTTAGACATGGGGAGAAAACTGTAGAGCCCAAAGAAAACCAACGACATTCCACAACAAACTGACTAACTTTCTCACACAAAAACTGTCCTGAATGAGATTCAAACCTATACAGTAAGAGGCCATGCCCTACCAATATTTCAAATGTTATGTTGGACAGGTGCCAGTGTAATGCACAAAAATAATTATGCATTTATTATGTCAATTAGCATTTATTTTTCCTTAAAGTAATGATAATTTTAAAATGCAAGCAAAACATCTTTATTGACATTGTACTGTGTGTTGACCATGTAATGTTATCTGCAATAAAAAAAACCAAACAAACATAGTCATTGTTTATTCTGTAGTCTCTGTCTTGTTTTTAGCATAGCAATAGCATTAATAATATTTAATCTACAAATAAAAATGTTATCTATGAATAATCTGAAAATACAATGTTGGCAAATTTGTAAATAAAATTTGAAATATGCATTTCACCTGTCAATAAATATAAAAAAAGTTATCTGTAAATAAAATGAACTAAAAATTAACTTGTAGGAATGCATAATCTGAAAATAAACTGTATAGGTATTGGTAATCTGAAAATCAACTGAAATGATTATACATGTATGATGTCAATGTTTCCATTCCTGGTAGCCAAAATTGCCATTGGCTACTAATTTCTGAGGAATTCTTTCAAAAAGTAACCTATTTTAGCAAATCTGTGGAGAGATACTTTAAAAAGGACTATATTTTCACAAATTTTGGAAATTTGGCTACTAATTATTTCAAATTTATGGAAACCTAGTGATGTATCATAAAATCATATGAAAATACATATATTCTGCATTCTTGAAAATAAAAAAAGAAGTTAATTAAAACAGAATAATTTAATGTAGTACCAGTATAACATCATTCACCACACAAGAATGACACTGTGGGACTGTCAGAACTAGCCATGATGTGTGCAGCAATGATCCATGATTTAAAGTTTGGCTCAAATTAAAATATGGTAAAAGATATTTACATAGATTCTTGCACAATAAAAGTGAATGGGTTATATTGTGATAAATTTCATAAAAAGCTCAAATACATGTACATGTATCAACTTTAAAAATATGAAATGTTTGAACAGTAAATCTAATACATGTAGTACAAGAATCTTTGTGATCCATTTCTGAATTTTCTGTGTTATCAAGTATGTTTTCTGCTGGTACATCCATACTTGCTGTGGTTACTGTGGAGAGAAAACATTCAAAATTAGCATCAATGTTTTAAAAACCTATTCATAGGTATTTGTAGCTGTGGAATCATCAGCAACAGTAGCAGTAGTGATAGCTGAAGGATCTAGAATTGCATTAATTACAACATTTTTGCAATTTGTGCATTTGCAACCTGTACCTCAATATCTGCCAACACCATCACCAGTTTCTGAATAACTAAACTGAACTTTGGCATTTAAAATCCATCTTCAACCCCTTGAAGTGGCAAAACTTTTCAAATTACTAAAAAAATTAAAAAAAATAAAGTTATATTCAGTCTGAAAAGTGTAATTGAAAACATTTTATGTAATTTTCCATATCATGACTTCTCCTCTTCTGCAAACTTTCTGAAATTTAACAAACTATAATTTTGCTCTTTGTCAGCCTGCCTACCTGTAAATATGTGATACAACTGCCAACTTCTGATCTGAAACATTAAAATTACAGTTTTAAAATTTGCATGCACTGCAGCAGTTAAATCAACACCAGATAATTGTTGTTCAGATGGTTTTCTAGCAAACTGTCCCTCTTGTGACTCTAAATGTAATGAAAGTGTAAAAAAAATCCAATATCAGCTGATTTCTGAGTCACATAGTGACTACATGGGGCCAGCTGGGCGATCTGGATGTTTGATTTTCGTGGGATTTTTTCTACAAAATTGAACTAAAATTAAACAAAATGTTTAAAGGTTATATTAAAAACACACCAACAAATATCTAGAGTAAAAATAAACAAATTAGAAGATGTCTAGACGCAATAAATAGCAAGTTTTGTTTTCCAAATCATCGGCACGCAGGGTCAACTTGACAATCTTTCTGTGCAATAACCGGTGCGAGTGATGGTTTCTATCCGGTATCAAAATGACCGGTGTTCTAAATGCTACCGATTACGACTATAATTTTTAACCCAATCGGTGTGGGATGCGATTCTGTCAATTCAATTTACCGGGCATAAACTCCGAATGCACCGCCCACTTGATTTTGACCTTTCACGATACCGCAGTTTATGTCTATGATTCCAGCATTTTAATTAGTTATAAGGAGTGTTTAATTGTTGTGATCGTCTAGAAAAATCAATTTTCTATCAAACGGATACAAAAATATATATAGTTTAAGTTAAAAACACCATTTAATTAATGATTTATTGCGTCAACCCTAAAATGCAAATTCTTCGAGGTGACGACAAAGCGCCATCTGCCGACCAAATTTGAATTACCCCCCTTGAACGGCCCTGAAGATTAAATCGCGGGTTTAACGGAAAAAATCGAAGCTGGCCTTTCAACTGGAATGGATATAAAACGGAGTTGCCACGTAGTTTTTTCGATGGATTCTTGTGAATAAAGGTTCAGGTAAGCGATCTGACTGGTTCATTACCCAATGCCCGTGAAAATAAAGTGAACATATCCGCCAAATTAAATCTTACCCTGCCGTAGGATTTCAACGGCATCACGTTATGTAAATTAATGAAGCCCGATCTCTGGCCCGAAATTGATAATAAAAAAAAAAAAAATTTCGGGCCAGAGGAATCTCGGGCTATAAGAAAACCTGTCATGTATAGATTTTTTTGAAATATTAATTAAAAAATTTTAAAAATCACGACTGGAGTCTATTTTTAATATATATTGTATATATATATATCTTTGATTGATTGGATGGGGTTTTACGTCTCAGTCAAGAATACTGAGAGTTTTTTTAACGTGCCACGCCTGTTGCCACACGAGGCATATGTTTTTAAAGTCTCTTCCGAAGGACCCCGTGACTTTCACTTCTAAATGCCGAATGTTTGTCGAAAGAACATTCGCTACCTATGTTCAAGTCTTGGTCATGCCCGGCGGCTGGAGTTCGAACCCACGACCTCCTACATACGGAGTGAGCACCCTGCAAACTGAGATACCGTAGTGGCATAATTATCCCCTTTCAGTATTGCTCGAGTAAAACGCTATTGAATATTGGACACATTATATCACCAGGTCCCGGTTTCACAATCATTCCTTAGCTAAGGTTTTCCCTAACTTAAATTTTGCAAAATTGCAAATCTTTATAATTTTGTTAATTCTTAAGATATTCAGGAATTTAAGGTGTCATTTTTAAGATCACTGCTAGATTAAAACATTTGCATTAGTTTTGACAAAAAAATCCATCAGAAGTTCCAAAAATAGATTAGCAAAATTTGCTTAATTTAAGATAAGGGCCTGTCTCAAGTTTCACAATCTTTCCTTAACCTCATTTTGAATCTGGCAAAATTTCAAATGTTTATTATTTCTTTTTGATTTTTATGATATTCAGGAATTTATGGTGTCATTTTGAAGATAATTTCTTACTGAAAGTATTTGCATTTAGTTTTGTCAAAATATATGAAAAAAAAGTTTTGCCGTTTAACTGACACATTAATGTAGATGCGACGTGATGTTTAAGAAATACATGCAAATATTTATTATTTATAAATTTACTTGTATATTTCAGAGAGTAAAATGGCAGCTCAACAACGAGGCTTTCTAGACCTGGTTAAACTTATAGAGGAAAAATCGGCACCAAACAGAAGGGACGAAGAACATGCATCTATAACGCATTATGTCAATATGTTTCTGGGAAAGTTTGGTAAAGAGGGATGTTTGCTTGCCGGAAGTACCGCAGAACGCACAAGAGTACGTCTAAACAGAAACGACGCTGATTCAGATTTCCTTCTTATTTGTGGAAAAGCGGAAATTCCGTCGACATGTTTGGTGTATAATAAGGAATGTCCGTGTTTTGTTCAGATTAAAGGAGATGAACTCAAACAGCATTTTGACGACGTCGATCTTGTTGATGGACTTTATGTTCCGGCGGATTTATTGCGTGATGTCCGTCCCGAAGCCTTTTCTCTGCTGCGTATTATACACAAAGCACTCACACGATCTATACATTCTGTAGGAGACGAAACACCAATAGATGAAATCCCAACAAAGTCTAAAGTTGGTATTGAATTGATAGGAATCCGCGGAGCCAATATGTATGAAAAAAGGAAGTCAGCTTCCGGGCATACATGCGTAAAAGAACTGAACAGCAGAGAAAGAAAAGTTGCAGACGTTTTCAAGGTTATATGTGAAATTCTTATGAATTTGAAAAACCCAGAAGCGTCGAAAGATATGCTGAAAAGAAATATTCCACTATTATTCCAGTCGTTTGTTCTAGGGCAGTTGGATCTAGTTGAGGGTCAGGATGATATTAACCAAATAACACAACATGTTGAAGAAGAAATTAACCTGCAAGACGATCGACAGGCCGGAAGTAACCCGGGAAGTAGCAGTCAAAACAAGAAAAACGTCAATGTCCGTTATGAGTCGGTAACGAGCAAAGATTACGTACCGTGTTTTCGTTTAGCTGGGACCCCAGCGGGGTTTGAAGGGTGGGTTTACAGAGAGCGCGAATGGCCTAGAAATGAAATCGTAGAGGATATCGCAAAAAGTGATTTTTTTCTCGTCGCCAAACCAGCACTTGTGAATACACGCCTTTATGCTGATTTTTGTCTTTCATTCACAATTCCCGAGAAGAAACTGTTTGACGAAGTTTATAAGGTTCCAATACAGAGAAAATGCTATCTAGCAATAAAAGCTATCCATAAAGCGGGTTTAAATGACCAAAAAATCTTGAAAACATTCCACTGGAAAACAGCATTTTTCTGGATAAGCGAAAGACAGCGAACCTGGAACGATGATTGCCTTTTGATAGCTGTTTTAGATATCATTGATCTCATGATGACAAGTCTAGAAAAACGTGAACTCAATCACTTTTTCCTCAAGAGTAACTTGTTTGTACACCTGAAAGCCGCAGACCTGAACCAAGAAGTTGAAAGTTTGATTTCCACTTTGCGTAAAATACGTGCTGACCCGACATCGTCTTTGAGACGTTTTTTGAAAATCGATGAATCAAGCGATGAAGCTGAAACCACTTTGTCTAAGTCTGCCGTCGATGAAGCTAGGAAAGCTAGACGCATTCAGGCTGGATCAGCAGGAGCCAAACGATTCAACGAAGCAGTAACCGGCATTGTTCACGAGAAATCACGTAGTTCCGGTCAAAGTGGTGAAGCAGGCGGAACAGGAAATAACAATTCTGACATGAGCGAATTTGTAGATGTTGTCGCCGACGTAGGCAAGCAAATTGGAAAAGACGCGAAAGACAATAAAGTATTTTTGACATCATTAGAAAAGCCCTTGCTTACTGGTCAAGAAGCTGATTTAATCAGTAGAGCAGCGGCGTTATTGTCGACACACACAGGAGACCAGTCATCCTCGGCATCGCAAATAGAACAACTTTCGAAAGATATTGCTGAGCATGTAGTACCCAAAAAGAAAAGACCAACAGAGATGGAAGACTTCGATTTGGATTAATTTATAGACGTATATAAGATGAAAACTTTGGCTTCTATAAACTACGATCATGTAAATGATAATTATGATAGGTTATTTTGCAGTTTTATTTTATTTTGATATTACGTTGTAATTCCGTTATATGTTTTGGTGTAAAGTCGTTTTAGACTTTAATTTGTTAAACGTAATTTACTTTATTGTTATTTGGTAGTAGTTTAAATGTGTAACACGATGTCAGGTATCTGTGGGACAGAAGTAACATGGAATAGATATTATATATATTACGTGTGCACACGTGTATTACCTATTTCATGCGCATATGTTAACCTATTACATGTAATTGCTTACGTAGTTTTTACTATCACGTTCATAAGTAATATGTAATAGTAAATATGTCACTTCTGAGACACTGTGTCGCATATAAAACCAATAGATAACAATTAGAACATCCGAGGGAAAGTATTGTCGTCAGCTGATGACGTCATTTTTGAGGTCGTCCGAGGGAAAAATATTTTTGTGGTTACTGTTTTAGGTATTTGTTATACTATTTCGATGACATATTTACTTGCTGGTCAGGTTGCCCTCGAAAACAACGAAAAATAGGATACCGCGAAAATTAATGATTTCACAGTACATTGTATTTGTGAGTGTGCTATCTTTATTGAAGTATCTATTTCACAATTTTGTTTTATAAACAAAATAGGTTGTTTAGAAAAAAAAACATAATTAAAAATACATGTATGCTGTAAAATAAGGCGTTGTTATAATAAATTTGTAACGTGAAATATTGGAAAAAGCCCCGTTCTGGTGGACCAAAAACAATGAATTAATTCTGGTTTTATTGAAGATGTCCATCTAGTTAGATATTTTATATCTTGTCGGAATCAGACAATCGGCCCAGAACAGTAATCATTTTCTTTGGAGACGCTCATCTAGCCAGCCACTGAAACAAAAACAGTGAAAAGTCTGCTTTTATTTGAGAGTTCATCTAGTTAGTTATTGTAATAGGTTATGGAATCAATCAGACCAGAACAGTAGACATCTCCTTTAGATCGGAGATGGTCATCTAGTCAGCCACTAGAAAAAAAAGCAGTGAAAAGTCTGCTTTTGTTGGAGACGTTCATCGAGTTAGTTATTTTGGTATCTTATCGGAATCAATCGAACCAGAACAGTAAACATCTCCTTTAGGTTGGAGATGTTCATTTAACAAGTCACTGTTCGAACAGAACATTAAAAATTAGAAAATCTATTATTGGATATGTTCATCTTATCAGTCACTTCGACTTATGGATGGTACATAATAGTAAAAAGTTACAATATCCGGTATTATTGGATATGTTCATCTTATCAGTCACTTCGACTTATGGATGGTACATAATAGTAAAAAGTTTACAATATCCGGTATTATTGGATATGTTCATCTTATCAGTCACTGCGACTTATGGATGGTACATAATAGTAAAAAGTTTACAATATCCGGTATTATTGGATATGTTCATCTTATCAGTCACTTCGACTTATGGATGGTACATAATAGTAAAAAGTTTACAATATCCGGTATTATTGGAGATGTTCATCTTATCAGTCACTGCGACTTATGGATGGTACATAATAGTAAAAAGTTTACAATATACGGTATTATTGGAGATGTTCATCTTATCAGTCACTGCGACTTATGGCTGGTACATAATAGTAAAACGTTTACAATATCCGGTATTATTGGAGATGTTCATCTTATCAGTCACTGCGACTTATGGCTGGTACATATTAGTAAAAAGTTTACAATATCCGGTATTATTGGAGATGTTCATCCAGTAAGGTAATCATGGAATATGTTAAATCATATAATAGATCCAAATAGGTGACTTAAAATCGTCGGTTATTTGGCCATGGTTTCTGTTTATTGATATTGATATACATGTATAATCTTAATCATATATACAGTCCAACCTGCCTTATGGCTACCTCTATATAAGGACCAACTGCTTATAAAGGTCACCTCTATATAAGGACCAACTGCTTATAAAGGCCATCTCTATATAAGGGCCACCTGCTTATAAAGCCCAGTAGAATTGTATCCCAATTGCTCTTTATTCATATTATTTGAACCTGTATATAAAGGCCACCTGTCCATAAAAGCCCCTTTTACTGGTTCCCTTGGGTGGCCTTTATAGACAGGTGTGACTGTACAATATGAAATCCTATTACCCAACCTCTATATTCATCTAGTCGTCTGCTATGGAAACTTCAATTTGTGGACACGTAAATTTATGTTATACTCGACAGGAAGATGCTGTCTTGCGAATTGTAGGCGAAAAAAACAAAAGTAAACCTGGATTCAGATCATTGTCAAAATTTGGCGTTATAAAGCGGTTTGTCAAGAAATCGCTTATGAAAAATCCTTAAATGTACTTTCAGGACTTAGAGTTGGTTTGGTAAAGTTGTCAAAAGAAACAAAATAATATGTATATTACAACAGTAGACCATACTCTAATAAAATATATGAGTCCAGTTAGTCCACTTTTCTTTCGGACTGTTTTGAAATATAAGTCTTCGGTTTTGTCCTTCAACCATATCTATGTAACAGCCTTGAGTCCATCATCATATCAGGAATTTGGAACCACGCCATAAAATTGATTTCAAATCACCACACATCTTGAGATGTTAGCGCGCAATTTTCAGACTCTTTTGCACGGTAATGGAAGCTATATAAACGCAATTTCTAGACAGTTAAATGATTAGAAAAAATATTCAAATGGCACATGTATAAATAAAAAGGGCAACATTTCACATGACCATTTAGTGAAAAATCGCATTTACCAGATAAATAAATATACCTACACGAATAATAACATGGCCAAAGTGCCGGTGGGTTTACTATCGTCTGTATATTTAATTATATAGAATATGGTAAAATACATATATTGGAGCGAAAATAGAACAATTATATACTGAAGTATTCTTCAAATGAAGCTTGAAAGAAGAAAAACAAAATACAGTTTATAGGCAAACAACATTGACCTGTCCGTTTGACCTTTCATTAGGCATATTCATATAGGAGGGTCCATCCCAATTCATAGGTAGCGTTAGGATCCACAGTTTATACATATACATGCTGCCTATGATTAGTGTTCACATCAGGTAGACAAAGTATACATGCATGGTCCCTATTTCTTAAATTCACTGGTCCATAATGAATATTCAATTCAAAGGTCAAACGCACAGGTCAATGTTGTTTACCTTTTTATAACAAACCATCTCGACGTAATGTAAAGACAGTTAAATAATAAGCTCAGAGAAGCTAGCAGTTCGGTCCATTGTCAAATTGTAATTTTATTTGAATTTTATATACAAATATTAATATAAATAAATAAATAAATAAATAAATAATAAATAAATAAATGAATAAATATCAAAATAAAAAAATAATTCAAAATATTACGATATGAATTTTTTAGGTTGTGAAGAGTGTTTGTATGTGTGGTTGATTTGAATATTTCGTTCAGAAAGTAAAAAAAAAAAACTACACGACGTCATTAGTATTATTGGATGTAAATAAGATATAAGTACGGAAAAGCTAGCATCATTGGTCTATTTCTGAATTAAAATATTTCATCAATCAATATTGACTTACATTCACTGATCTACGTCTATGTAAGTTTATAGCTAATTGATATCCGAATGTCTTGTAAATGTAATGGGTTTATTTACATTATATCACGTGGGGGTATTACACGTGGACCAAGAGACAGTCGCTTCTTCCGAAGTCTCAACGACACAATGTTTTTTCTTTCTTCTTCTTCTTCTGGGGGTATTACACGCGGACCAAAAGACAGTCGCTTCCTCCGAAGTCTCAACGATACAATGTTTTTTCTTTCTTCTTCTTCTTCTTCTTCTGGGGGTATTACACGCGGACCAAAAGACAGTCGCTTCCTCCGAAGTCTCAACGACACAATGTTTTTGCTTCTTCTTCTTCTGGGGGTATTACACGCGGACCAAGAGACAACCGCTTCTTCTGGAAGTCTCAGTGACACAATGTTTTTCTTCTTCTTCTTCTTCGGTAGCTCAGTTGGTAGAGTGCTCGCTTATATGTGGGATGTCGTGGGTTTGAATCCCGGTCGGGTGTAACCAAGACTTGAAAATAAGTAGTTACTGTTCTTTCGCCATTTAAGGATTGAATTTCACTTTGAATGCTGTCATAGAGGTATGACTGCATCAGCTCACGTTCAAAGTAAATGAATCGCGAAGCGATTCATGTTAACTTTGAACGTGAGCTGATGCAGTCATACCTCGATGACAGCATTCAAAGTGAAATTCAATCCTTATGTTTACATTATTTTTACCCACAAAAAGGTATTTTTAATTTTCCGAAAGTCGGTGTATTAATGTGGTTTGAACACTTAAAGCGAGAAAACTCTTATTGTAGAACCATATAAAGAGAAAAGCCATGTTGATTTGTCTCGTTGCTTGGCGATCGTAAAATATAGTTCCGTAAAACACTTTTGAAAATTAAATTCTATTTCTCCTTTTTTCACTAAACAATAATCTGTTTGGTAAGATATTACTATGAATATAATTATTTAGTCGAATAACAAACAGTTGTTCATAATTTAAATGTGGTGTCCTCGGACTCACTAATTTTTTCACTTCGTATCTTTATAGGCCATGTGAAATGGTCATAAATCATTAAAAAATTATTTTGATATAAAAAGACAACAAATATTGGTTTTTATTATTCTTTTTTATTTTCAAATCATTTTTAAAATTGGTGCAGTACAACAAATTTCTCCGTTTGTTACCGCACGTAAAGAGCGTCCCTGCAGTCGCCGGATAGATTTATGAATAAACCCGCAGGAAATTATGAATGAATAAGTAGTTCCTTGGTGGTATGTATTCCTCCGCTGTACATCAAAAGTGGATTGGCTGGAGATATTAACTGACGTTTCGCTTTACACAGAGCGCGTGACACACTGCTGTCATCGAAAAATTAACGCAATGGTTCCAAAGAGATTCAAATAAGGCAATGCATTTATAATGTAAACATTTCGCAATGAAATTCATGGAGTCCTTCGGGTGAGACCTTAAAGACTGGAGCCTCGTGTCACGTAAGGCGTGGTACATTAAAGAACCCTCCTTGTACATTGCGATTGTTCTGATGCACTGCAAAGATAAAAAAAAATCTGTCATAACGTAATAATAATAATGTATTATTATAGAATTGGAAATTTATTTCAGGATTTAAAAACCAAAATAAGATTTTCAAAAAATGAGAAACGTAAATATAACCATTGAACTATCTAGAAATGGCATTTATAGTGCTATAACTTCCTTTGCCGTGTAAAGCAAACTAATCAGAACTCGCTAGCGCGCTTTATTCAGTAATGGGAGTTATATTTCTAGACAGTTCAATGGTTTATTGACAGAAAGCTGGTTAACATTGTTCAAGAATCCTATTATTTCATAATTTGTGAATTTGCTATCGTATATTATTCAATACATAAATAAATATTGTTTAAACTAACATGACCATGTTATCACCTTAACTTATTCGATATGCTTATCGACTTGGGTCTGGCTGGTCAATGCTCCCTTAGCTCAATTAAAAGGTTAGTAAAAATTCAAATTTTTACTAGAATAAAACAGAAATATTGCCTTAAACACAAAATACAAAGTTTGGCTCATCAACTTGGTAAGCTAATCGAGGTCTCAACAACCGGACCCTAATGTACAGGTTGTTCACTGCTTCCAAATATTTCAATGATTAAAACATATTTTTTTGTATTATTATTATTATTATTATTATTATTATCAATAATAATAATGATAATAATAATAAATTTAAAGAACATTCATTTCTACAGTTGAGTAAAAGGGTCACAAAAAGGTTACACACCATTTGTATAACCTTGCAAAGAGCTAGCCTGGAGTTAAAAAATACCTAGGAATTATTTCATTTATCTGTAAGCATTTCTACATTAATGACACAAATCTTAAATATTTTTCTTTTCACATTACATTAACCAGATAATAGTAGGCAGAATTATTACAACATGTTAATGGGTCATTGATTATTTGAAAGGGGACAATAAAGGAAAGACAACGTACTGGCGATTGATTGTTAATTGATGGTTCAACGTACAGTACGGACCTGTCGAAAGTTTAACATCGCGCTAACGAAATAGCGGCAGCTCGTCTGGGCTATATCTCGATAGCTTTTCGGTAGCTGTTGTCGGTCTCTTGGAGGCTTTTCGATCACTAGTTATAAATATCTGAGCCACTCAGTGACGAGCTACGGCGCCTTTTCGTTAGCGTGATGTTAAACTTTCGACAGTCGTGTACTGTGCTTACAACCTTACTATAATACAGAAAATGTACTTTGAAAAACTCCATTATGGATTAGACATTTGATTGTGCTCATTATAAAGTGAAGTATTATTGCATGTTACTGATGGAAGAAGCTTACACGATTTAATCCACAATTGAAAACGTGAAAACATAACACATTGTGAATTCTTGACAAAGCTTATATGGATTAATCCACTATAGAACATGACATAGATTATTTAATTTTGTTCTTAAAAACGTGGCACATTGTGGATTCTTGATGAAGCGTATACGGATTAATCCACTATTGAACATGAGATAGATTATTTAATTTTGTTCTTGAAAACGTGACACATTTTGGATTCTTGATGAAGTTTATACTTATACGGATTAATCCACTATAATGATAAATTATTTAGTTTTTGCTCTTGAAAAAGTAACACATTGTGAATTCTAAAATGCTATTACGGATTATTCCACCATTGAACATGACATAGATTATTTAATTTGTTCTTAAAAACATGACACATTGTGGATTCTTTATGAAGCTTACAATGAGTGTGTTCTTATTGAAATTAAAACGTGACGCATTGTGGATTCTTGGTGAAGGTTCTACGGATTAATTTACTATTAAGATAGATTATTTAGTTTTTGGTCTTGCAAATGTGGCGCATTGTGGACTCTGTAAGAGGCTTATATGGATTAATCTGCTATTAAGATAGATTATTAGGATTATTTAAATTTTTCTTGAAAGCGCGAAAACATAATATATTGTGGATTCCTACTCGAACTTATACGGGTTAAGCCTTATTAAGATTCTGTTCTTGAAAATTTTGTAGATTTTGTATTTAGATACTTAATGAAGATAACATTGATTAAATTGATTAAAGATGGATTATTTAAATCCTGCTCTCACTGTGGATTACATATTTAGATTCTGAAAATGTGACATATTGCGGAATCCATTACACCCACTATCAAGTCTAATGACTAAAATATTTTGATTGAGTTTAAAAGTCGTCATGGAGGAAGTTGAAGATATTTTTGAATCGGTTACCGTGCTATCGGAAAGTTTTCCGAATATTTCTTACAAGTATTATGACACCGATGGATTCCCGTATGAATATGACTTCGATTCTTACTCGTATTTTGAGTATCCGATACCGCTGAAATCGATACCCGGATGTGAAATCGCGTTAAAAATCACAATAACTGTTATAGTTATGTTATTTGCTCTTACGGGAAATTTCCTCGTCATTGTTGTTGTCTTTCTGAATAGGCGCCTTAAAACTACAACTAATTTTTATCTTGTGAATCTAGCTGTAGCCGACATACTTGTGACGTCATCGTGTACATGGGTTCTGGTTGTTGGGGACTTGTCAGAGGGATGGGTCCTTGGATCCTTCTTCTGCAAGTTTAACAGCTTTGCGCAAGGTAAGTTACATTTTGGGGACCATTTGAGATCAAACCATTGGCAAACTGGGCTTGTACTTTGCAATTCAAAGGCGAAAAACTTTACTTTTCGTATGCAAACTACGTGTTTTAAGAAACAAACTTGCGAATGAAAAAATGGTAGAACACGAGGTCGTATAATTTGCTATTGATGCCTCATGTGCGTTTTTTTTTAAATCCATTTTTTATATTGTCTTGATTTTACTAAATAATGAATATAAACAGAAGTTTCAAAAAGTATTCATTTTAATCATTACATATTTAGCAGTTTTTAATGCATTATCTGTTTATTGAAAGTCACACTTTACAATTATACGTATACTCATGACTCCTTAGAAAGCCAATGATTTTAAATATTGCATTTTCTTATAAAAACCTATTCGCACTACATTTAGTTCTTCAAATAAAATATACGTTTTCGAATAAAATCCGTAATTAAATCGTATTGGAAAAAAGAAAAAAGAGGAGTCTATTCGTTATTACATTTTAATTAATTTTTATAACACTAACGTCAATTTTTAACAAAATTTTCAATTTATGATCTGAAATAGTTTACAGCTTAAATTTCTTAAACCAATTACATGTAACATGTTTTAAAATCTACGACAAGCGTCAATAAATGATATAATTATATTTTTTGTGAAATACAGTTCGCCTATTTTAGCAGCAACATCATTGCAAATTTCATTAAATCGTGAAAAGATTACAGAATTTCTGTACATATTTTTGTAGACATTTTAGATCTTTTCTGTAGAAAATAACACAACTTAAAATAATAAACCCTGTATATTTTTAAGATAATTAATATATTGCATAGGCATAGGAGGGTTTTTAATATTGGGGGGGGGGGGGGGGGCAAACTGAAGCTATGGCACGAGGCGGGGAGAGTATGAGAGGAGTGCTAAACCCCTCGCATAGGTGGGGGTCCGGGGGCCTCCCCCGGAAAATTTTCAAAACTAAGTCCTGTCTAGACGCATTTTCAATGTATTGTGCATCGTTTTGATAGGTTTAAAATACTGTGATATCAAGGCAAGATTATATAAAATAACCGTATGACACAAGTTCCATAATCACCCTCTCATTGGAGATGGATATCAGAGGCTGATCCAGCATTTTAGAAAGGGGGCGTAAAGTGTGAGATTTGAAGGCTCGAACCTTCTAGGGGGGTACGGGGGAAAATTTTGAAAAAGTGGCGCAACAATCCTGCATTCTGGTGCAATCTGAGCTGAACAATATGTATTATTAGCGACATAAAGGGGGGTGCGTATTCCCCCTACGCCCCCGCTAAATCCGCCACTGGATATGGGGTACCCCGGAAAATTTTGACGCCCTTTTACAAGTATAATGATGAAATTGATAATTGGTTGGTTACTAGATGGACATTTCCTGTTAAAGCTCTTGTTTTTTTTTCTTTCTTTTTTTTTTAGCATGATACAAAATTTCACAATATATTGCGGGGGCCTGGCCCCCCCCTTCTCTGACATTGGGGGGGGGGGGGGTGCGGCCCCCGCTGCCCCCCCCCCCCTGCTCCTACGCCTATGTATTGACCCCAAGTTTTCTGTATATGATAAGTTCGAGTGCTTTTGAAAAATGAAAAAAGAGACTGAAAATGTTGCTTTTGTTTCGCCCATCTTGACTCCTTTCCCCAGTCACAGTAACATATATATCTTTGCGTGTGATGATTTACTGTAGGAACCACTGTGACTGTGACAGTGAAATTCTCTTCATATCCATAGAAAATCAAATAAATTTGAATAAAGTTTGATATTTTTTACTTACTTGTACCTAGTCGTAATAGGAAATATGTATACGCATCCGCAATTGTTATAAAGTATTTCTGTAGAAAGGAAAATGTTGGCGGTATGGGGATTTTACACATGCAAAAATGACGATGTTTACACCGGAAGTGATGTCCTTGGTGACGTTTTACTTCATATGCGCAACAGAATCCGCCATTTGCATGGTTTTTCAACATGTTAAATCCCCATAGCACCAACGTTTTACCCTATGCAGATATATTGTGGGCTAATCGCGGTGCGCATACAGATTTCCTGTTACGACTAGGTACAAGTAAGTGAAAAATATCAAACTTTATTCAAATTTATTTGATTTTCTATGGATATGAAGAGAATTTCACCGTCACAGTCACAGTGGTTCCTACAGTAGCTTGTTTTAATTGTTTCTTTGTTGCAGCATTAGGCGCCTTTTGTTTTAGATGTATGACAATTCATCCAGAGTCGTATTATAACTCGATTTTATCTATCAGAGACCGTTTTATGCTTTCCATTACATTCGTATTTATTTTTATCCTTTAGTTCTGAAACTTAAATCACGATTTATATAGACGGGTTTCGTTATCACTGTCTGTCTATAACACCAAATGTAACTGACCAGATTCACAGTTCCAATAAAATCGAAAATGCATATACTACACGGTCGTACATACAGGAGGTGCTTATCATTCTGAAGCACCCGGCCTCACTTCCTTGGTGGAAGTTCACGTGTTTACAGTTTATCAATCTGCAACTTAACATTTGATTTGAAAAAAATATACGTTTTTTCATGTTACTATTATTTCATTCAGAAAATAAAAAATACATCCTAGTATGGCTTTACTCCTTTGGTCATGTTTGTTTATATAGTGTATCTAGCCATCTATACTCTTTTATTTACAGTGGTCGCCTTGGTATCCAGCATTTTGTCTATGACGTTAATATCCATAGATCGATTCTTTGGGATAGTATATGCTCTAAAAGCTCATATTATAGAGAGAAGGGCAAGATGTTGTATTATAATGGTGTGGGTATGTGCGATCATAGCGGGAATTCCACAACTAATTTATAGAAAAGTTTACGTTAGACATTGGAAGAACCATGTTGAATTATGGTGCGACGAGGATTGGGTGTACCCCATGACGTCACGCGTGACGTATTGGACCACTATATCTGTTATCACGTTTTTCATACCAAGTTTGGTTATGTTGCTTATGTATGGGTGTATTATAAAGACATTATGGGGGACAAGAGCACCAGGAGAACGTGCAAAAGAAAACAAAATGCTCAATAAGAAAATCACAAGGAAGGTTAGTGGATATAAAAAATATTGATGTAACAATATAACTGAAATGGGATGTCATTTTAAAAGTGTCCCCAAAACAGACCCCTAATGGCAAATCTATGTTTTCCCAATGATATGCATTATCAAAATACAAATAGCCAAGGACACATATACTCTGCCTAAAGAGTGTTTCTGTGAAGTTTCATAAAGATTTGTTAAATAGTATTTGAGAAAAGTGATGGATAAAATGTTGGCGGGGAAAATGAATAAACACTACATGTCCACCACTTCGTTAGGTGGACATAATTATATACTGCGTGTAAGTACATGCTATAAATAATGATATGTTTCGTTTTAGATGTCATCAAATCGATCACAATACTAGTATTATAACTAACATTAGATCTACTCAAAATGACGGAATGTTGATATTATATATTGGTTTGAAGCGGAATGTTGAAGAGCAGTCAGACCACACAATGGGGTTTGTTGCTTTACAACGTGATACCCTCTAACGATTGTGGTGAATACTTATTTTCAATGGATATGGAAAATCATAAGATGACGTTTTCCCGTAAAACTACGTTATTCCGAGACTTTGCGACGTTAACGTTTTCCAAAATGTTCCGCACACACGTTAAGAGGTAACATACCATAATTAAAGCAGAGAGTTCGGTCTATTAATTTTTTAAAAAGACCTTTTTTCTTTTTTCAGGTCATAGTGATGTTAGTAACAATTGTAGCAGTATTCTGGCTCTGCTGGGCTCCGGTACAATTTTCAATTTTATATTCAGAACATAGGACAAATAAATCAGAAATTGTAAGTTTTTTATCTTAAATTGTTTATTCATTTAAATATGTACTACAGGGGCGGATCCAGGATCTTTTGAAAGGGGGTGGTGGTTGAGAATTATATCAATGCTAGGTGCGAGCGCCGAAGGCGCGAGCTTCCGGAGACAAGGGTCTAGGGCAGACCGGAACAACACGTATACAGAAATGGGTTGTTATATTAACATATGGGGTAGCTCTCTCTCTCTCTCTCTTTTTTTAAATTTTCAAGGGGGGGGGGGTTGCAACCCCCGCAACCCACCCTTAAATCCGCCACTGTACTATTTTGTATATTTATATTCTTAATGTAACCCGTTATAATAATTCATAGAAAATTATTTTTCTTTTTCTTACGTGAAATTTAAGAATTCGAAATTTTTGAAAGCGTAGCGAATGCATATATGTTTGTGCATGTCACCCCTTACACCATGACGCCAAGAGGCAATTCTTTCATGCAAAACTAACAGAAAAGGGTTCAACAGTCAAAATGCTTGAAATAAAGAGAGAATTGAATTATGTACAGAAAACTATTCCTAAATTTTGAAGCAGCCGACGGATAAGTCTTTAAAGTCAATATCTCATTCTTTTTCTTGTCATGAACATTCAACGATTGACTCAATGTTGGTCATGACCTTTGACAAACTGTTTTGCGTTTTTTTCTACAATCGTTTCGGTCTACAAAACAAATTTCAGAATGAATGGGGTTTGCAACCGTACCTAGCGATACCCCCCTTCCCATCATTTTAATTTGTGAGGAACAATAATTTCTATTGGAAACCGAATCGTATCAGTTGATGTTTTCCCGTAAAAACGTCGTTTATCGGAGAATATTCGACGCAATTGTTTTCCAAAACGTTCAGGGGTATTGATCACGTGGCATAATGCCGAATTCTACTACTAATCACGGTTTCGAAATAATAATTGATAATATTATTAAACTTATGACTTTTGTTGGTATACTTTCAGATTGGTAACTGGTATGTCACATTTAACTTCTACGCACGTGCACTGGCTTTTTCAAATAGTGCCGTTAATCCCATCATCTATGCATCATTTAGCCACAGTTTTAGACAAGGTATTTTATATTTTATTAGCACCAGAACATTAAGAATGAACAGTAAACCTCAATTCATTGCCACCATCTGAACTGATAGATTTTATCATTATAAAGGGCTTTGGCGATATGTCATATTATAAATTTTTGAATTTTCTTAATGAAATATTCAAAAATTTATCATATTATAAATTTTTGAATATTTCATTCAGAAATTAAAAAAAAATATAATATGACAGATAGATCGAGGGAGTTAGAATTCTTCTTCTTCTATAAGTGCCCCCCCCCCTCAAATCTGAGTATATTCGCACTGTAAACTGCAATTGAAGGCAGAAAAAAGGTACAAGTAAAGGCTGTATGCGTATGTATGTTGAAAAAAAGGTTTGTAAAGAAAAACATGAAGGAAATGGATTATAGTACTTCAAAATAATGCGACGATAAGATAGTAAAGTTATCGAGAGATATCATAATAAGGTTTTATTACATTTAGTTAAGTCAAAGAATTACTGTATAAGAAACTCAAGAACGCAGGACAAACCTGATGCGCATGCCTTTTTTATGCTTAGTATGCCCATTAGCAATTCTGTTTCAAATGTATTCACAGTTTGAAAATAACTTTCAATTAATGAATTTGTTGGTACTATTTTATAGCGACTAGCAACAAGTTTCTATCTGTTTGACATGCTGGTTTCATATGTTTATCATTGGTCGTACGTTCCGGCTTCAGCGTGCACTTTTTTAAATTTCAATTTGTTCTACCATTAGCGGTTTGTGTTTGGCTCACGTTTCCATTTGTTTTTTTCATTGGTCGTTTGTTTTCGGCTGATATGCATTTTCATTTTAAAAAGGTGTGGTTGGTAAAGTAGAATTTTCTCTTTTCCTTGTGTCTATTATTATAATTAAAACAAACAAAAATTCTAAAATGATATTATTTTCATGTCGTTCAGGATTCAGAAGGCTGTACAATCGCAGACTGAGGCGTTTATCAGTGCGGTCATTTAACAGTTCCCGTCGATCTACGCTGGTGCTGCGAAATTCTGACGGGCTTAAATTGTGGTGAGTTTATTTATTAAAATTGTCATATATATATATATATATATATATATATCATTTAGAAGATCCAAATATAGGTAATATGACAGCAAGAATCTTTCGAATGCAACGTATTGTTTTATTTCACATGAGACATGTGCATTATGGAATAACCTCAAAAAGTTAAAAGGTGATAAAAAAATGCATTTTTAAAACTTCAGGTGACTTCGATGACCGGGCACGAATGCTTACAAATCACAGTGCCTCTCGACGACAAAACTCGAATTACACTTAGGCATTGTCAGAAAATTTTGTCAATTCGCTTGCCGAGGATAGTTTATTTTCTTCGGGTGCTCCACTTTCCTCCACCATCCCTAAATTGACTGTCTTGATATAAGTGACATAATCTTCACTGGGGCGTAAAACTTTTGTTAATGGCATCATTTTCACAATTTTTTTTACCCAAATTCATCTTTAAAATTATTTTTTGCAGGTACCCATAAAGAATTCTATCTAAATATGTAAAGGAAGATTAAGAGACTTTCTAGGAAACAACAAACAAACCAGACGTACAGACGCCATGCATCATGTATGACATTACAACAATTCTTATTGCATTTTCCAAGAATGCATTCTAAAAAATTCAGCAACAACATTCGGATTTAATATAGACTACAAAAAAATAAAAAAAAACAACGATAGAATTTTAGGCGCCTTCAAATTTTTTTTATGAACGTTGCAGATGTGAGAAGAACGTGCACATTTTACGCGGCGTGTTCTGTTTTATTGACCTTAAATTGAGCTCCTATGGTATTATGGTGTACGGATTTTTTTTACTCAAATTGAGTCACCGTACGATTTGTGGTGCCTGATTAAACGATGTGGATGTCGTGTTCCCACTTTGCCATGCAGGATTTAGGGCGCATTTTTTTCACCGTTTTTATTTTAAATTTTCAGTTTCTAACTAGTTCCAAAACTGGTTTAGTTTAGAAAAAAAAATTCTTTGTATAAACAAAATGGCGCCTAAGAAACAAGTCCTTTAAACAATAATTTTAATGGATATGATGGAGGATGACCACAGGGATAATAATATGTCGTTATACTTGCTAGCAAGAACCTTTTGGTTGCCTTTGCTTGAACTGGTTTTAGCGTAAAAACGCACCCTTTGTTGTTTGTTCATAGCTTATCTCTACGCATACGCATAGGTACGAGTTTTCATATATTGCAAAACAGACAGTGTAAATTGGAAAGATATTTTATAAAATGGCTTGTCAGATTAAACACAACGCGTTTATTTGCAGTATGTCAAGAAATATTATGTAATAGAGAAAAATAAAATAAAATTAAAATAATGGAATGAGAATTAACAATTTTGTTAGCAATGCGGTGCATGGATGTTTTCGCGGAATAGTTATTCGTTATATTATGTTTTAATTATTATTAACAACTAAGTGGAAAGATTTCGTCAGAAATCATCTGTATGATTTAGATGTCATTAATAATCATTGTAGTATATTATGTTTTAATTATTATTAAAAACTAAGTGGAAAGATTTCGTCAGAAATCATCTGTATGATTTAGATGTCATTGATAATCATTGTAGTCAGGAATGAAAGGCCCAATCTAGGATTGAGACGCATTTGGGTCACCACGGATTCTTGTAGGGGAATGGAACAATTATTTTACAAATAAGATTCTTCCAAAAATAACAAGACTGTTTTGTCAGTTCTGGTATAGAGAGAGAAAACCAGAGTGCCCGACAGACTTTCTCACACCAAGATCTACCCGAGTAGGATTGTGACTTAGTCGGATAATGGCGCTATAATTAAAGATTGTGAAAAATAAATTTTGTCGTAAAAAGTGGATTAAATCAGCACGATTAAAACCACCGGAAATTAAATATTTTACTGTTATCGGAACACCAGTCTTACTTATTTTGACGGCGAAGAACGTTTAATTGAAAATGTCTCCGACAATTGTTCTATTGGTTTTTAATCTTTTCGCAGGAAAAAAATTGTGGGTTGATAACACCAAAACTCCTTTAATAATCATCATCATTATGGTTGTCGTCGTCCCAATCACCTTCTACTCTTAATGTACACAACTACTGTAGCTCAATTGGAAGTGTGCTCGCTTCGTAAGTGGGAGGTCGTGGTTTCGAATTCCGACCGGGTCTCACCAAGACTTAAAAATGGGTAGCGACTGTTATTTTGTCAAGCATTCATCATTTAGAAATGAAAGTCACGGGGTCCTTCGGAAAAGACCTTAAAAACCGAATTCCCGTGTCATGACAGGCGTGACACGTTAAAGGATCCTAACTGCACATTGCTCTGAGCAAAATTCAAAAGTAAAAAATTCTGCCACTTCACCTACAGCCGATGAAGTCTCGATATAAGTGAAATATTCTTTTCTGGGACGTAAAACCCCATTCAATCAATTAATAAATACTCTAAATGTGATGTGGCGGAGTGGTCTATAGCCTGACCTTACGGACCATGTCGAAAAATTAAAAAGTAAGGCTAACAATGATAAATATTAATAACTAGATATTCATAAGCAACCTACAGTTTAGTTTTTGTCCTTTACTCGTAAGGAAAATAGGAACAACATAAGTAGCGTGAGTCGTGGTTAAAGTATAAATATATAAATTTAAAGTCAAACAATATTGACCTGTCCGCTTGACCTTAAATTAAATATTTACTATGAACAAATGCCTTTATGTTATACACCAGTTCATAATAGGGAACACTATAAGTATTACTATTTTGAGAGTAAATCGCCTGCATTATATATGCATTAATTATGAAGCCTAACACTCCTGTGTTATGGATAGTATTTCTATATATAAAAGGTCAAGCGGGCAGGTCATAGTTGTTTGACTATATAAATTGGACACTCTTATTTCCTTGATGTGATGTTGCTTGCGGATGTTATCAAGTATCAAAGTTGAAGTTAAAGTTAAGAAAATTCTATCCCATCAAAGTCAAGAAGTACATATTTTAACAGAAATTAACAGTAACTGATTGACCAGTACTCGTACTGAATGTTGGTGATTATGATAATTATGACGTCATAGAGAACCTGCCAACTACACGGAGCGGTGGACGTACTAAATGTTGACATTTAGGTCATCAAGATTTTCAGTGACGTCATTTGTATACGAATATCTTGGCACGTTGGGCGAGGAATGGCGATGGATTGTTCTCTGGGCAAGTTAGGAGCCTTTTAGAACTACGATACTTTGCACATCATTGAACAACAGATAGATAGAATAGAAAGTTTCAGGTAAAACTTTTTTCTGCAAGGTATTTATCTTTGTCAAGTACACCTACATATCTTAATTACATTGTCAACCATCAGTGAGTGCTCAGTCATGCTTTTACATACATCTGACTTTTCTACTGACATGGCCAATTAGGCCTAATATATACATTAAATATTCACATGACAGTGTGGACGAACTTTGTCGTTCTAGATGTCATGGTTTAAATACTGGATGGTCGAGCGGTGGTTCCAAATCCGTGAAAAACGCATAAAAGGCGATAACATTTTTCTATCAAGACTATATTGTTTTTGTGCATCTCACCACCCATCCCATTTGATGCCTCTCAGAAACGGACACGACGGTAAATCACATGGCATTTTTCGGACAAGAGATCGAGTCCCATAAGATCTACGGCTTTTAACTCTTTCCCTTCATCAGGGGGATGGGGGCTGGGGGGTCGCCTAGGACTTCAGGCACTCTGCTCGGATCCGGGTTTCCCCATATATTTTTAGACCCAAGGATTTACCTGGCTTCGGGACATTCCCCTCTTCCCGTGACGTCATACCCCGTGATCCTAGGTCCACTTATGTCACAACGCAGCGTGCAACATATGTATAGAAATAAAGTGCATCTACAGTACTCACGACTTTGGACTGGAGCGAAATTAGTAAATGTCCAACAGTGTAATATACTTACTTACTTATCCTCTTCATCCCAACTGGACACAAGGCACCAATAAGCGTCCTCCATTTGTCTCTGTCCTTTGCCATATGTTTGGCTTGTCCCCACCTGTAGTTCTATTTGAATGGTTCTCCTCCAGGTGGTACGAGGTCTACCGGGTTTTCATTTCCCGGTGGTGTCCAATTTAATGTTGTTTTTGATAATATGCTATTGTACAATTGGAGGGCCATTGACCTTGACTTATTCACTATTTATCCCCCGCTTTTCGAAGAAAGAAGAAATGGGGTATTAAATTCAAGAGTCGAGATTCCGTCGGTCTGCGTCAATTCACCAAAACTATGAAGCACGAAACTTGGTGCAAAGTATCAACATAGATAGGAGATGCACATATCGTTAACCCGAATTGGTTTGCTCATTTTCCTCTGAGTTATGGCCCTTTGAACATAAGTGCAAATCACAAAAAGAACCTGCTGGCGGGAGATCCTAGCTCACTGAATTGGCTTGTTAAAACTGTAGTGCTTAAATAAATATGGACATTTAAGATACCAAGAGAAATAGAATTACCGTTAAACCTGCCTTAAAGGCCACCTCTATATAAGGACCACCTGCTTATGAAGGCCAGCACAACTCTATCCCAATTGTTCTTTATTCATATTATTTGAACCTGTATATAAAGACCACTTGTCCATAAATGCCACTTTTACTGGTTCCCTTGGATGGCCTTTATAGACAGGTTTGACTGTATACATAATTTGTAATGACAGAATTACATCAAAGACATATATAAACATGGATTTTAAATGTCTCCGAGTTCATGCGTTATATTTTTCTCTATCCAGTACCAAGCAATCTGCCATTGCTGATGTTAATCTCTGAGTTCATTTGTTTTTTTTTCTCTATTCAGTATGTCACCTAGCAACCTGTCCTTGCTGATGTTAATCTCTGAGTTCATGTGTTTTTTCTCTATTCAGCATGTCACCTAGCAACCTGTCATTGCTGATATTAATCTCTGAGTTCGTGTGTTTTTTCTCTATGCAGCATGTCACCTAGCAACCTGCCATTGCTGATGTTAATCTCTGAGTTCATGTGTTTTCCTCTATTCAGCATGTCACCTAGCAACCTGCCATTGCTGATGTTAATCTCTGAGTTCATGTGTTTTCCTCTATTCAGCATGTCACCTAGCAACCTGCCATTGCTGATGTTAATCTCTGAATTCATGTGTTGTTTTTTCTATTCAGCATGTCACCTAGCAACCTGCCATTGCTGATGTTAATCTCTGAGTTCATTTGTTGTTTTTTTCTCTATTTAGTATGTCACCTAGCAACCTGTCATTGCTGATGTTAATCTCTGAGTTCATGTGTTTTTTCTCTATTCAGCATGTCACCTAGCAACCTGCCATTGCTGATGTTAATCTTTGAGTTCATGTGTTGTTTTTTTTTCTATTCAGCATGTCACCTAGCAACCTGCCATTGCTGATGTTAATCTCTGAGTTCATGTGTTGTATTTTCTATTCAGCATGTCACCTAGCAACCTGCTATTGCTGATGTTAATCTCTGAGTTCATGTGTTTTTCTCTATTCAGCATGTCACCTAGCAACCTGCCATTGCTGATGTTAATCTCTGAGTTCATATGTTGTTGTTTTTTCTATTCAGTATGTCACCTAGAAACCAGCCATTGCTGATGTTAATCTCCGAGGTCATGTGTTATTTTTCTCTATTCAGTATGTCACCTATCAACCTGCCATTGCTGATGTTAATCTGTTTTATCCGATTAACACAAGCCGGGAATTCTACAGACTGGTGTTTTTCTGGTAGTAGCTGCTTTCCGAGTCATCAAGAAATCGCTGCTTTCAATGGAACTCTAGAAGGATTTGTCTTGCTACCATCTGATTCGGAGTATGACAAAGAAACCAAGATGCATAATGTCGTATTTACAAAGTAAGTGTAAAACAAACAACAGAAAAATTTAGCTTTTATTGTTGGGGGGGGGGGGGGGAGAGAGAATGTTGTTGTTTTGTTGTTTAACGTTGCATCAACAATCATTCAGCTTTTTTAAACGAAAGCAAGTCTTTATAATGATTAATCTAAAAACGAGTTCGTTGCAAAGAAGTGCAAAAGTATTCGTGGGGCGCGCAATCAGCACTCAGACGACATATATGACCTGACCGGGTTAGAACAAACTATCTCGTTCTCGAAGCCGACCGTTCTACCACTGAACCGTCGAGGCGGTATATAGAAGAATGAATTGTCCTTTTCAATTTTATTATACAGGGAACCAGGACTTGTTGTATTAGTCCAATCAACTGATGACGTCAGAAAATCAGTATTGTTTGCCAGAGAGCATAATTTACGAGTGACTATATTTTCATCGGGTCACGATTTTATTGGACGATCAACCGGAGATGGAACTTTACAGATAAATTTATACAATATGAAGAACGTGACCATCGACCTCAACTCGCCATTAAATACAGCAGGAATCATCACGATTGAGAGTGGGGCACAGTGGGTAGAAGTCTACAAAAAGGTAAGGTAGAAACGAAACTGCTATTACTGCCTTGCATGGACATCAAGGCTGCATGTTATATTAAATGTACGGTATGGAGTTAACCACTGCCATCAGTATTCATTTTAGAAGGGGCCATGAGGCATTAATTCTTTCTTTTTTCCAAATGACCCTACCTCTGTTCAGGCCATTGATGGGCCATATTTAACGTTAACATTGCATGAAATATACTTTAAAGAAAAGTTTTTGAAAATGGTCAAATCTGATAAATCCTAGATTGAATTAGGAATATTATAAATTATACAGGGCTTTGGCAGGTTACACGGCCCCATGTATCCCCGTCAAAGATTTATGTACCCTGAGCCGCATAAGGCTCTCACATGGAAAAAAGCCTAACTATTTTAAGTTTGGAGCCCAGCTCACTTCAGAAAAGGAGTTACTATAGTAATAAATGGACAACTTGATTGTATAAATCTTAGGGGCACAGACTGATTTAGGAATCATGGGCTACTGGGTCTCTGTCATTATTAATCCCTGACTCGGTAAAACAATAATTTTTCTATTGCAGTTGGATGGTTACGATCGTGTTGTGGTGGGTGGTTCAGCACACACAGTATCTCAAGGTGGATATACGCAAGGTGGAGGTCACAGTCCAATATCCAGATCCCTCGGTCTTGCTGTTGATCAAGTGTTAGAAATGACGGTAAGTTTGAATGATTAATTGACTGACTGGGGGTTTACGTGACAGTCAAGAATATTTCACTTATATCGAGACGTCACGAGCAATAGGTGAAGTGGCAGAAAATTGTACCTTTGCAGTGCGCTCGAGCCCAGGACAATGTGAAGGGAGGTTGTTTAGGTGCCACCCCTGCCGACGGGAAATCGGTTTTTAAGGTCTAAGCTAAGGATTTGGTGCTTAATAGGGCAGTAAATATCGGACCCCCGTTACCCTTTTCAGCAGTGCCTATCTCGTGCGCTGGGTAGCCGATCGCGGGAGCGTCGATTCCTTTTCGTCAGCTGAGTTAACTTTGAACAAGCATGTCCTATATCAACTAGCAGCTCTTGTTTTACCATTTATTTGTTAGGACTTCAAAATATTGAAATTAAAATTTTCCAATATTCCAATATATTCCAGTTGAATTTAACAATTGCATTTACCCCTATATACGTTCACTTATATCGAAGCGGACTGCTCAGGATTGGTGGATTGCTTATAGAAAAGCCAGGTACCTTGGAACGCGAACCGACAAATTTCTCTCACTAAGATCTTTCACGAGATGGATTCGCAACAAGCCGGTGAGAGGCAGTGTGACCCGCAAGCGTGCATTTTAGACCACTGGTCCACTGAGGCCCCTGTGACAATAATGGTTAATAAATGAAATTTATAATTCTTAACCCACTTGGGGACCAAATGAATGCATAATTTTTTTTTTATAAAATTACCACATTGTGTTTCAAGCTTGACCGTTCAAAAATGACACAATCACCCCCATTATTAAGAAAATAACTAGTGATGCATTTTCAAAATATACTAATAAGTGGAAGGTGAGGTTTGGAACACTGGTCGGGTTTTGAAAATCGGCAGTGACTGTTCGCCAAATACTTGACATGTAGAAATGTAAGTCATATAACACCGATCGCACTAAAAAGGTCAAAACTTCTACCCCTTCATCTATAGCTGATGACGTCACGATACAAGTAAAGTATTTTTTTGACTGAGACGTTAACAATCAATTTTATTCACTAAGCGTTTTAATACATGGTATGGTTTTATCAGCCCCAAATTTAACATTATTAGCTTTTGTGTTTCCGTCTTTGTTAAGGACGTATGTTTATTCTTTTTATACCCCCGCTTAAAAAGTGGGGGGGGGGGGGGGGGATATAGTGATAGGGGTGTCCGTCCGTCATTCCGTCCTTCCGTTACACCTTAGGGTACCTATCTCTTATCCGCAACTCCTCCTAAACCCTTCAATGGATTTTCATGAAACTTTCACACAATCTTTGTTATATAATGTCGATGTGCACCTCCTATTTAAAAAATTGATCCGATGGATTTTTTGGAGCGGGGGATATTTTTTGTGAGCTTGTTCGCAAGTCTTGTCTATTTTAGGTTGTGACTGTTAACGGAAGCATCGCCATAATAAACAAAGACGGTACAAGGATTGAAGACGGGAATGGCACCGTTTTTAACACATCCGATACCGACTTGTTTTGGGCTTTAAGAGGAGGTGGTGGTGGAACGTACGGGATTGTGACGTCATACACGTATAAACTTCATCTGGAGCCACAACAGATGGTAGTTGCCACATTTTCGTATCTCCTGTCATACGACGGAAATCCATATGTTGGAACGGAAGTGATTAAATTCTACAACAATTTTGTGAAGACATTGCCTAAACAATGGGGAGGGTATGTTTTAATGTCGAACACAAGATTTTGGCTTCCTGGAGGCCATTACGGCACAGGGGTCGTGTTTTTCTTCAACCATTTTGGTGAATGGAGTCTTCCGAGTAGACAAGTCATACATCAGTGGGAGACATTTCATCCAGAATGGAGATTATTTTGGAATATCAGAAATGTTTCCAGTTTCTGGGAATACGAACAGAATGTAACTGATGTTGAATATTACAACACATACCTTATGAACACATTTATCCAGCCTCACAACTTAGATGATAATTTCGCTTATTTTATGTCCGTTGAAATGACAAAGGCAGTAACTGAAAACGAACCACTACTATCCTGCACTGGAGCTCATATAGGAGGTTAGTGTTATACTATACGGGTTATGGTTAGTTGGTTGAATGTTGCTTAACGTCGCATCAGCAATTTTTCAGCTATTCACGACGAGAACTATTTTATTAATCTCTATGGATCAATCTATGAACAATTTCGTGTATGAATGTGAAGTGTGTCTGCCTTGTACCAGCGCGCACTCAATGCGTCTTTAACGTGATAGCTCACAGAGTCAGTAAGCCACAGACAAGCATACCACTCCCCCGGTCACATTATACTGACACCAGGTGAACCAGTAAAGACTAACGGCAAGGAAAATTCACTCCCCCAAATGTGGTCTGAGCGGGACTCGAACTCATAGCGGTGAGAGACCCTGGATTTGTAGACTGACGTCTTATCCATTATGTCACCGCCGGTTATGAATGGAATGGAGTTTACTCGCAAAATAGTGTTTACGCATCAGAAAAACATTATGAAGAAACCTACTTAAAATGTGTAAGTAGTTAATATGGCAAGGTCAATTTGACCTTGGCGATAATATGACTCATCCAGTAAAAGTAATTGAAAACACGGGCTAAATACTTTTCACGGTCAAATATTTGTATTTTCAAATGATTTATGCGTTATTCGTATCATAAAGATGCTAAGTTTTCAGCTACCTAGTTTTTTCGGACGACTTTATACTATTATTGGCTATTTTCGGGTAAGTCTATGGACTAAAAATGACAGTCAAACCAATCATATCATCTTTTCTTTTGCAGGTAAAGTTTCCGAGGCTGATCCTGACGATACTCCAGTCCATCCCGGTTTTCGTTCCGGTCTTATATCCATGTCATGTGGAGTTCCGATTGATCCAGAGCGAATTCGATTCTCAGAAAGTAAAGGGATTGAATTTTACAATAAGTTGAAAAGATTTGGAAATGGCGTTTATCTTAATGAACCAAGTAGAAATTTAAGCGACTGGAAAGAACAGTTTTGGGGAAAACATTATGATCGTCTGCTTAATATAAAACGTAAATGGGACCCAGATAACTTTTTCACATGTCGTTACTGTGTTGGGTGTGATGAAAGCCCAGGGGGTTTGTGTGAAGCTATGAGTTCATCTTCAACTAGAACTCAGTTATCATTTATCCTAATGGCGACTATGTTTGCCTTGGGTGCGTTCCTGGTCTAAAACTAAAGATAAATGCCAGTGACTTCATAAAAATAGTATTTAGCTCCTTTCTTTAAAATGGAAGACAAGCAGAAGTAACTCAATATAAGATTATTTTTAGATTTTTTAAATTATTTTTTAATTGTGCTTCAGAATACTTTTTAAAATTAAAACCAGGTAAGCAAACATATTACATTGTGTTATCAAATACATTTGTATTCATAAAAAATAAGTTTGGAGAACGATAGATGTTTGAGAAGGTAGTATTTGAAGAAATATGAAAACTAAAAGGGTAGAATTACTAGAATATCTATGTTTCTACACCAAGTGTGGCTGTTGGAGGATGTAAGTATAATATCAATCACTGAGTTTTATTTTCAATAATTCATTTAATTAATAAACGATTTTCATCAAATTGGATCCTTAATTATTATTTACAAACGACATAATTATTAATATTTGACTTATTGATGAAAAAAACCAAACATACTCTTCCATGTCTAAATGACAATTACAATTTAATTGACAGGTTAAACACGTGAACTTCAAAAAGAGAAGCGAGGCCAAGTGCTTCGGAAGGGCAAGCGCCTTATGTTTAAGTAGCTACACCCGCCACGTGTGTAATCAAAATTGAGTGAAAGGAACATGTATCCAGGGCAATCCAGGACACAGCGCCATCAAACTTATTATCAATACTGTGATGGCGGCCGTAAAACAACTTTTTCTAATGGATTAGCCTATTTTTCTTTATATAAACCGTTGGGCAGGGTAATTCCTTAGTGTGTTTTGATAAGTAATAGTTGAGTTGTCGAGGAACGTTTATTTGTTGGAACTCTTTTTCAGCAGCTGAAAATACGTTTGTTGGTGATTGTAACGGTTGAAAAAGAGAAGGGAATAAAGATAGTGCAATGCGACAGGGGACTTGCAAATGATCTATTTGTCATACGGCCTTGATAATTACCACGTGACAGAATAATAAAATAGATAAATGTTTTATAAATGCCACAATCGATTGGAAATTGTTGACTACGCATAAACTAATCAAGAAACATACACGAACAAAACAAAACATTTGATCAGGCCATATACTGTTGCGAAATGGATGTGGACATGTAGGTTAGGAAACAGTACGTTACCCTTTACATGAACAAACAAATGTTATCTGAAAGATATATGTCAAATTTAAGGGTTGTCAAAGGAGAAAGTAAAGTACAGGGTGGTCTGAAATTATTTTATTGTTACTATAAATAACTAGAAAGATAAGGTTTTAAAGTCTACCTACAGTCAAACCTGTCTATAAAGGCCACCAGTAAAAGTGGCCTTTTTATACAGGTTTAAATAATATAAATAAAGAACAATTGGGATGCAATTCTCCTGGCCTATATAAGCAAGTGACCTTTATATAGAGGTGGCCATTAAGGCAGGTGGGACTGTAATATATGAAAATAATTTTCATGTACTTTTAAAAGCGAGTACTAGTATGTTTTGCTTAATGTCCCGGTGAAGAAATATTTTATTTACATTACTACACGTTGTACCGCGTGATTAAAATCCCTTACCGTTTGTGAGAGATGTTTTGGGAAATGTGTTCGTCGAGAATTCCCGAAATAACGTCGGTTTAACGGAAAAACGTTTACTTATCCAAGGATGTTAATTGTTCAACACAAACGTTAGGTATTATCACGTGGTACAACAACCACCTCTATTAGCAGTCGGTTTGATGGGGATGTGGGTACTAATTGAACGGTGTCCAGATAATGGGTTTGATTATTTGCGACGTTATACTGCTGAAATATCACCCTGTATACTATGCGTGTAGCCCTAAAATTACCCTTGGAGCGTTTCATGGAGACATTTTAATATCGAAATCAGAGAGAAAAACCGGCACAAACAGATTATCATAGCATCACTGAAAAATCGGTATGCAATAGATTTATATGATAATTTTTATCCGCATCTTCGTCTATAAAAGCGATGGTAAACTATTAACATCTCTGATATTTGTGCCACTTTTTACCTCATAAAAGTAAACATTCATTCGAACCTATCTCTAAAGGACACCTAAGGGAACCTGTTGGCAGGTGACCCTTTGATACAACCTCAAATAACATGAATAAAGATATAAAATTTTACAGGCCTTTTAAACGAGGTGCCTTTTATAGAAGTGGTCTTTAAGATAAGATTGACTGTATACACACATCATAAATCATAATCTATAATCGAAGGTTTCGGACTAAAACTTTAGCTAGTACTGTATTGGTCTTGGCTACATGTATAAATACCGACGTAGTAACACAACAGCTCCATAACTTACAAATGATGTCATCTACATAGTTACAAGGTAAGCTTTTATTTTAAAGTGAACTTTATTCTTCTTGTATTTTTTATAATCTTCAATTTATTCAATATAAAATTCTTAAATTTAAATTTATACTTTATGAATTTATTCTTGAAATATTGCATTTAATTTTTATTTATTGGATGGGGGAGATATTGGTTAAATATATTTATTTTGTACTTTCGTTTTTCTCCTTTATCATGTTTATGAAAAACTATTAGGTTCACATAAAAAAATCAAAATACGTAATTGAACGTATTTTAAACATATTGCGATTTTCAAAAGCGCGTTTAGCATCTTATTGCGATTTGAAAATGCGAATTTTTGCATATTGAACACATTATTACGCTTTTCAAATACGCGTTAACGCATTTCTTATTGTACTTTTCAAATACGTGATGTCGCTTTTCAAGTTTAAAAATACGTTACAATGCATTTCAAACACGTGTTAAGCGTGTTTTGACAGTCTAACACGTACCCATTGTGATCCGGCATTGCTGCAGGCGCCCATTGTCATCTGACAGGCTAAATTAAGAAATTCTATGTGGTTGAAATTCGTTGTACATGTAGGTTATTTGAAATGTTTTGAAATACGTTTTTACGTGTTTTAAATTTGACTCTACTCCGTACTACGCACATTTATGTCCTTTTTTTTGCGATATTTCAAATAATGAACAAACGTTGTACAAATGTATTATTTAGTGAATATGCAGTCGTTTTAGAATTATAGAAAAATTATAGTCTCTGTTCTTTGTAGAAGGGGTCATGGGGTCATAAATCTTTTTTCTCTTCTAATTACCCATTGTTAAGCATTAGTAGGTCTATTTCACATACTAGTAAGATAAATGCTGTAATATTGACGTTGTGGCGCTTTCGAGGAAAGTTTTTTTTTGAAAACGACCCGAAAAATCCTAGATTGAGCACTGTTGTCTGTTTCGGATAAATTGACGTATCGCCTGCCAGGCCCACAATGTCCCGTCAAATGGCCGGGTGCTTGATTTACACGCAAAAAGAATAAAACTCGGCCTGAATAGCGCCATTTAATGACGTCACTGACACTAGTACGTCATTAGTTGCCGTGACGCTGCTATGGTACCGTGATGGCGGCCAGTGTCGGAACATTATGGGCGTGGTCGGCGATAAGGCAATTCTCAAATGCAATAAAGAGATGCAACTGTAGACATGCGTTAAAAGAACAAGTAATAAACGGATAACTAAATGATTATACAAACTGCTATTACTGTTACAAAAAAATGGTCGTCTTGTGTTGAATTTTAAATATTTCTTTTGGTAACCCCATCCCCAAAATTTGTGCACTTTGTGTATGACGTGTGTATGTGCTTTTAGGGTTTTATTTTTCTTTCAGTTGATCGGAAATTGCTGCAAACAACGTATTCATAATGCTACTCAAAGCAGTAATACTAGCTGTGGGCTGGGTTTTAGTGGCTTCTGAAAGTTGCCCACGAGATCTTCGGAACCGATGGTGTTTCGCCGGGCAAGATTGCTTTCCTGGTGTTGAAGAGATTTTGACTTTTAATACCACAATTGATGGTACCGTTATGTTTCCTACAGATGAAAATTACCACACAGAAATCATTCTGAATAATATATATTACACGAAGTAAGATTTTGTAACTTGTACACAATATATATGTATATATGTATTAATGTTACAGTTATGCTTAAATCGTGTCCATATGAAGGAAAAGTTTGGTTTTCAAACACATGACTCATTTCTGTGCAAGTCCTACATCTTGTTGGAACTTCAACTACAATGCCAAATAACGTGTTTTGATTGTATTATTGCCGGCGTTTTTCCGTAGTAAAGAGCTTATTTTGCTCTCTCTCTCTCTCTCTCTCTCTCTCTCTCTCTCTCTCTCTCTTTCTTGTTTTCTGACTCCACAGTGGTATGTAAAGCATTTTTGTCTTTTAATTTTATTCTGGTTATTGCAAAATTGTTATTGTAATGTCCATTTTATTTTAGATTTCCAGCCATTGTTGTTTTTGTCAATTCCACAGAAGATGTACAAAAATCGGTTCTGTTTGCTCGCCAGTACAACTTACGTGTCACCATATTTTCGTCAGGTCACGACTACATTGGTAGATCGACAGCTCACGGTTCGTTAATGATAAACTTCAGAAGGATGATGAATAGAATGAAAGTAGATCTTACGTCATCCAGAAATAAGGCGGGAATTGCGACAATCGAAAGTGGTGCATCATGGGAACAAGTTTACAAAGAGGTATGTGATTTTTGAAATAAATTGACAATACTAAGCGGTCACTGATTCTTCTTGCTTTATATTTTGAAAAAAAAACCCATCAAGAATGTTGAAAGAATTTGCAATTTGAAAGAAAACATGATAGGTCTATTACATATATTTCTATTGATGTGACAATCTTTACCATGACTCCATGTAGTCTATATAATCCGTCTACGATCTTGATGGCGAAGTATACAACGAGCCTATTCTAATATAAGGGTAATTGTAACGAATAAAACGTGAGTCGGCGTGATTATACCCATACCGTGATACGCTACTTACACCTACATGTATATCCTTTTTTAAAAAACCCGTCCGTGTTTATAAACACTCTGCCATCAGATCGTGGACGGGTCCGTCAGCGATATTGTGGCAGAGTGTTTATTAACATGGAAGAGTCTATATAATGTATAGGTAAACAACATTGACCTGTCCATTTGACCTTTAATTTAAATATTCATTATGGACAGGTAAATGTAAGTAACAGGGATCATGCGTGTATATTTCGTCTACCTGATGTGAACACTAATCAAGGGCAATGTGTATATATATAAACCTAACGCTACCCATGTATTGGATGGACTCTCCTATATGAATATTCCTAATGAAAGATCAAACGGAAAGGTCAATGTTGTTTGCCTATATATAGCCTACGATAGGGATATATAAAGATGGAGTAATGAATGCGTGAATATATGTATACGATAACACGGTAGGTAAACAACATTGACCTGTCCGTTTGACCTTTAATTAGAAATATTCATATAGAAGATTCCACCTTATACATAGGTAGTAGTAAAAGTCGCAGGTGATAATGTGTACACAACACAAGTGATTAGTGTTCTCATTATGTATCCAAAATACAGCCGTGTGATTCCTATATATAAATGCAATCTTCCTTAATAAATATTTAAATTAAAGGTCAAACGGACAGGTCAATGTTGTTCACCTATATTGATAATATCGCTGACGGACTATAGAAGTTTATTTCATTTTGTCTGCACTTTTAGTTAAGCATTAAGTATAGTTAGTATGAGTCCATAATATAATTTTTGCTTGAATCGTCAAAATTATTTTAAGCTATGTTTAAAATGTTTATTGTGGGTTTTTTTTTTCCAGTTAGATAATTACGACAGAGTTATTGTTGGAGGATCAGCCCATTCTGTTGCCCAAGGGGGTTACACACAGGGAGGTGGACACAGCCCAATATGCAGATCGTTTGGTCTTTCAGTTGATAATGTTTTAGAAATGACCGTAAGTTATTTATATGTACAATATTTGTTAATATAAACAGGATTTGATTTATTAAACAGTCACAAGGCACATGTTGTTTTTTTCTTGTTCCGTATATGGGAAATAAGGTTCTTGTCCCAATGCTTGAAAAGGGATAGTTCTTGAGTCAGTCACTGGACATTTAGAAATGGAAGCCGCGTAGTCTTTCAAAAGAGACATTAAAAAGAAATATTTCCAAGTCTAATTAGTCGATAATAATTCGTTTCTTGCATAGAAATGATTTTTAAGGCTGCTTCACTTATTTTATTGCTTGTTTTAAATGAATGTTAACCATTTGTTAAACGAATAAAGCTTCAAATAAATGGGTCATGTATGTAAAAGAACTTTAGTATTGATGATGAACCCTGGAATTAAAAAAAAAACTGAGGTAAGTGTTTGAACTATATTGACAATATATTGATTGATTGAACGGCGTTTACGTCCTAATCAAGAATATTCACTTATATCGAGAGGTCACCAGTTATAGGTGAAGTGGCAGAATTGTTGAATTGTTTGCCTTTGCATTGCGATTAGGGGAATCAATAGGCAGGGAGGGTTCTTAATCGTGACACGGGACATAGGTTTTAAAGGTCTCTTCCGAAGGACTCCGTGGCTTTCCTTTCTAAATGACGAGTGTTTGCGACAATTGAGTTACTGGTATATATGGAGAATCTGTTTATATTCGTTTAATTGTAGGTTGTAACGTCTGATGGACGCATAGTGACATTAAATGACACAGCTACAGTTATACACAACTCTGATGGAACAGTATCAGCCACGTCAGATACAGATTTATTTTGGGCTCTTCGAGGTGGCGGCGGTGGTACTTTTGGCGTTGTAACACAATATACATACAAGCTTCACTATGAACCAGATCAAATGGTCACAGCAGTGTTTTCCTATCTTTTGTCATATGATGGAGATTATAGTCTAGGTAAAACGGTTCTTGATTTTTACAGCAATTTTGTGAAGACCATGCCCAAAGAATGGGGAGGATATATAATCCTGTCGAACCGCCCGTTTCCTCTATCCTTAGGTCATTATGGAACAGGAATGCTAATATCCTTTAACCATGTAGGCGGGTGGAACACGACAAGTAGAAGCTTTATAGACAAATGGCAGAACTTCCATCCAGAGTGGAGAACACAGTGGTCAGTTAAAAACGTTTCCAGTTTCTGGGAATATGAAAAGGGTGCTGTAGATGCAGAACGTTACAGCTCTTATCTTATGAATACTTTTGTTCAAAGAGAAAACTTGGATTCGAAATTTTCCAGTTTCTTCGCGGAAACCATGGCAAGACCAATAACAGAATCTAGCCCTGAAATAGGTTGCACTGGTACTCATATAGGGGGTAAGTTTTATCAAATATGGCAGTAATACAGATATTTTTTCAAATTAAATGAATTTATATTTGGCGTCGGTCAGTATGTCAAATAATCAATTAATTAAAATCATTAAGAGATTTCCATGAGAAAAGGATTCGCGGGGATTACTCTTATGCGGCACGTTTTGGAAAACGTTTACGTCGCCGCGAATTTCAGGAATAACATCGTTTTTACTTATCGGGAACTTATATGATTCTGTATCCATTGGAAACAATTGTTCCGCACACAGCGGCAAACCCAATGTAATCTTAGCTAAATTTTTAATACTTTATTTTATAAAAAAATAATATGCCAAAATGTTGTAACAGACATATGGCACATATGGGACATGTTCGCCCAGACGATTTCCGGTAACAACAACAAACGATGCGTTAAATGACGTCACGTAATTATTTGGCATGTGTTATTACTAACGAAGACGTTTTTGCTTGACCTCGAATTGGGGTAACTTTTTAACAACTGGGTACAAAATAAAAGATTTTAGATGGGACTTGCATACTAGTATCTAATTGTTGGAAATGACTGACAACATTAAAATGTACAATCTTTGCACATAATTACATACATTCTGGTCCCACTTTCACAACAATTTTATAACTAATATTTTTCTTAAGTGAAAGTTAACCTAAACTTAATAATTTAGTTAAATACCAAGATATTTAGAAATTTAAGATGTCATTCCAGCTTTTAATATCTGTTCTTAGTTATGACAAAAAGATATTGTCAAAGTATGCTAAATTTGAGTAAAGGGAAATCTTAGTTAATGAATGATTGTGAAGCTGGGGCCTGATGATATTGGAATGCTTAGTATTGAAAATATATCTAACATGGTGTGAAAACTTCATACTGAAATACATCGGTAAACTTATATAGGTAGCAGACCTCAGTCGTGATAAGGCCTGGTTTGGGACTCTCAAAAGTATTGCTTATAAAACCCCAAAAGGTTTTTCTTTGAGTTTAACACCTTCTCATTTAAATCTGTTTATAAATAGTATTGCCAAGGTCGGAGCTTCTTTGGATTGTACAAACTAATCTGAATAAATTTACTTTTATCCTGAATTTAATGTTTTTAGAGATTCGTTAATCGACATATAATTTTATTATACCTTTCGTAAATTCCTCGAAATTTGATTGGTTAATACGCGTTTGGGTTAATATAATGTCGCCCTCAGATTTCAGAAAATGTGGCGTCACAGGGTGACATTACGTGAGCGGTTGACATTACGAAAAATTTCGCATGCGCAGAAAAACTGCGTATGTGTTTCGATCGCATTTGTCTTCTAAATCAGTAAAATGCTTTTCTAAGGTAATGTTAAATATGATTAATGTTACAAGCGTCTCACTAGTTTCTTAGAGACAACAGCTGCCTCTCATGATTTTCATCCCAGTATATTTTGGTTACACAGTATAATAAACATCAACAATCGGTATAATAAAATAAATATTACATTTTCATAGGGTGGCAGTCCATATTGTCACCCCTAGAAATTCATCGTCAACCTCGGCTTCGACTCGTTTGACAATGAAATTTCTCGGGGTGACAATATGGACTGTCACCCTATCAGAAATGTAATATTTATATAAAAGTATCGCCAGCCATGCCTTTTATGTTCCGACACTGTCCGCCATTACGGTATCAAAGGAGCATCACGTTAACTAATGACGTACTAGTTGTAGTGACGTCATTAAATGGAGCAAGTCAGGCCGTGTTTTCATTTTTTTTATGTGTAATTCAAACATGCTTGGCCTTTGACGGAACATTGTGGGCGTGACCGGCGATCCGTCAATGCATCGCCAATTGTTTGTATATATTGATTACAAATGTCATAAACATTCATATGTTTACAGCATTTTATTAAAATATCTTTAACACATATTTGTTGTATTTAATTTTTGTAGGCAAAGTTTCAGAACTGGATCCTAATTCTACTTCTACCTCTATACATCCTGGTTTCCGAAATGGTATGATATCAATGAGTTGTGGGTATAGTGTAGATCCTTTTCATTTCCACAAATATGAACAGGCAGGCGTGGATTTTTACAACAAGCTCAAAACCCATGGACATGGCGTTTATGTGAACGAACCATCTGCCAACATGACCGATTGGAAAGAGCAATTTTGGGGTCCACGGTATCAAAGACTTCTGTCTATAAAGCAGAAATGGGATCCGGATAATTTTTTTACTTGCCTACACTGCGTTGGATCGGACCTTGATAACCAATATAGGCCATTAGATACCTCACCAGCACCTACTCACAATGTACCTCCTATTAATATAGTTGGAAAAAGAAAAAAAAAAACAACAAAAACTCTATTTTACAGTCTCAAAAGCTGTAATAACAATGAAAACTAAAACAAAAACAGATGTTTATTCATCAAAAGAACAAATTACATTTCATTTTTTTTAAATTTTATTTTCGTGATACAAGTGAAAATAAATTATAATTATATTTATACATCTGGTTGAGCTTGTTCAAACTATGGGAACGTTATGCTAACAAACTAAGTTGCTTACAAACAAATTGTTGATTCAGGGAAATTGCAAGTCCAGGCTTATCAAGGTATTTGAAAAGTCTCACATTACAATATGCACCAAGCAAGCAGGTTACAAATAAATTGTTGGGCCAAGGATATTGTTAACCCTGGCTTACCAAGGCCCTCAAAAATGTATATGTCCGTTATTACAATATTGTTGATAAGTACGATGTCTGTATCCAAAATTACCCCGGATGTATTTGGAGTCCCAAAGTACCATTTTCAATTTCGATTTTTACGTTGCTGGTGTAGCTAGCTAGAAAGAAAGTGATTACCAGTCTAGAACACCGGTATTAATTCCTGGTTGAAAGTTCATGTATGTAACTAAATTCCCCAGTCTCAATGTTTTTACTTTGCTTTGTGATTGTGGTTTTGACATGGATTGGTATAATTGTTTTTGATTTTTTCCAAATTGAATATGTATTAGCTTCATATAGTGATAGTTCCATGTTCCTTTCACACAATTTTGATTACACACGTGTCGGGGTTTGCTAGCCAAACAGGGGGTGCTTACCCTTCCGGAGCACTCGGCCCCACTTCCCTTGTGGAAGTTCACGTGTCTAACCTGACTTGTCAGTTCCAAAATTTTTAACTTTGCTTCTTTGGGATTCGTACATGTATTAGTATGTTTACCATTTGTATGAGGTATTTCAACTTCCACTGTGACAAATGACGGCTTTATATCCGTTATTTTTAAAAATAACACCCCGGAAAAGAATAGCTTTAATAGTACTAATTTTTAAAAAAAAACCAATATGGCGCAAATGGTCTGTGCTTACACTGCCACAGCGCCCGTCCTCGCTTTCCTGATTGAAGTTTACGTGTTTTATCACTCAATAACAAACATTCTAATTCATGTCCCGACCACAATCCCAAAGCAAAGTAAAACGTTGCAACTGACATAAAAGGTTAAACACGTACAATTTCACCACGGAAGTGAGGACAGGTGCTCCGGAAGGGTAAGCACCTCCTGTTTAGCTACAACCACCACGATTGAGAGTGAACGATAAACTATGGGACCATGTGTTTAATGTAGAACTATTTGTATGGTGATACTTTTTTTCAAAATTGTAATTCATCAATAACATTAAATGGTTTGGTTTATTATAATGTTGGTAAAGAAATGAATTATCAATGTTATAGATTTCAAACAGATTACCATCCATACGAGCATTTAGTCATTCAACTATTTCGCCCACATATATGAGTCAACATAAATTGATTCTAGTTCAGATATGCACGACTTCATAAAGTGTACTTATTAGACGTTAGGTTACTTGTAAAATGTGTATTGGTAATTATATATTTTACAGGTTTAGCAGCTTCTTTATTTACAAGCTCTCCGAGAATATCACCAACTCAGTAAATAATAATTGTGTATTATTGTCAGAAATATACTATTGTCTAAATTTGCTGCTAGTTAAAATTTGAAAAATTCCTCGAATACCAAGGTAACTAGCAAAGTATTTCCTTAGCTAAATTTGTTTAAATATATTTTGGTCATTTTGGTATCTTTTCAACATCTTGAAAACAATTTTGGTTTCATAATTTTTGTTCCAAGCACTTCTGATGAGGAATTGTATTTTAAAACAGTTGTCTAGTGCTGAAAATTATTACTGGTATAATATGTTATTGTAACGGTTCAGTATGTAAAATTGTCATCGTAGTTAAAATATCGGAAAATAAAAGGAAAGGATCGAAATTGGCAAAGTAAGACGTTTTTTATGATATCCCGAAGGTAATCTTAGGTACACCAAAAATTTAACTGCTAGTTTAGTGCCCGTAGTACTGGCATGATCCATTTTTATAGAACGGGATATCCCAGGGTTTCTTGTATTGTTTTGTCTGTGTTGCATAACATGGCTTATGGAATCCCAGGGAAAATTCAACCGTCAGAGATACCAACTCAGCTATTAAATGAAAAAGAAACATACCAATCCATGTCCAAATCACAAAAGAAATAGCTCCAAAATATGCTAAACAGTTTCAACTGGAAAATAACTAATACACACGAAACCTAAACTAAAATGACTGTAATCATGTTATTTCATTATAGTCGATTTCGGCGAGAAAGAGGAGTAGAAAAATTTGTAACAGTCTCTGTAAGGACCAAACTCCTCTGGAAGTCGCATGTCACAGATTTTGAAAATATTTTACCTAAACAATGGCTACATATAAGAAACCAAGAAAAAATGATCAAACTTAGAATTTTTTATATCGTTTCCATAGTAACCAACCACAAAGAGGCCAATCTCTGGATTTTCGGTCAAATTTGGGTGCGTATCAAATATGCCGCTAGAATATGCCACTTATGATGGTTGTCTTCAATATTTTGTTTTTATTCGAAACTTTGATGGCCATCCTTATCTTTTTCAAGTCAAAACTGTATGATTTTACAAGTTTTCATTTATTTTGAGTCAATTTTATCTCAAAAAATGCTCTAAAATTGACCTAAACTAGCTGAACTTTGAGATTGAATATTTTGAAAACGCGGGCACTGGAATAGTATCACAAACATTTAAGTTATAGGGGAAAGTGAGTTCAACAAAATATCAAAAAATTAGAGTGGTACTTTTTGATTAAAGAAAATAAATCAGTTTCAAAGTTACAGAAATAGCCCTAGCTGGGTCCCTTTTTAAGAAAGAATTATCTCCCCTTAGTAAACAATATGACATTTATTTTCTCTTTTTGATATGTTTCATCTCGTAAGTGCCAAACATTTAATCAGTTAGTTACTTTTAAAAATATGTATATTAACTTATACATATTTTGATTAACATCCTGGCAAGAAAGCACAAAAATTATATTTGTAATAAACTATTTTATTAAACACGTGAAAAAGTATTTGGATTTTACATGTTTAGAAATAGGTTCCCTTATCAACAGAATTAGTTCCCTTTATTTACCAAGAAATGGGATTTCTTTTCTCTTTGTCGCACTTTTTTTAAATTCCATGAAAAATATCTAATTTTTTGCACTCTCAAATATCATGGTTTATTAATTGTATGTTTAAATCTTTATATATGTTTATAATTTTAAGGAATATGCTTTTATTATGTGATTGATTACGAAGCACTGAAACATCGTAATATTCTTATACTTTATAGGAATTTTCTAACAATTGGTTGGTGAATTTGGTTAAATCTTGTTAACTATATACACTGTCTTGTCAATAAAATTTTGGTTAATTAGTTTCTTATTTTAAACTAGGCACGCTATTTTCCTACATTTGTTGCAGCTTTAAAAATAAATATGATCTTGCTCATGACAAGTAAACATGCATCTATTGAAATCTATTAGAGCCTTCAATAAATAAACATTACAGTTTTTTCTTTCATAAAAATATACCACTGCTGTAGCTCAGTTGGTAAAATGCTCTCTCAATAAGAGGGAGGTCGGGGGTTTGAACCCCAACCAAGTCTATCCCTATACCTGAAGTTTGGTACTACCTATTCTTTCGCCAACCACTGTCCCAGTAGTTAAACACCATTACTGAACTCAACTCTATGATATAATAAAGATAGCACATTCAAACATAACTCCAACTATAGATTAAAACTATTATTAACCAAAATTGTAATGACAAGACAGTGTATATAGTTAACAAGATTTAACCAAATTCACCAACCACCTATAAAGTATAAGAATATTACGATGTTTCAGTGATTCGTAATCAATCACATAATAAAATCATTTTTATTAAAACTGTAAACATATATAAAGATTTAAACATACAATTAATAAACCATGATATTTGTTAGTTCAAAAAATTAGACATTTTTCATGGAATTTAAAAAAAGCACAACAAAGAGAAAAGAAATTCAATTTCTTGTTAAGCAAAGGGAACTAATTCTGTTGATAAAGGGAACCTATTTCTAAACATGTAAAATCCAAATACTTTTTCAAGTGTTTAATAAAATAGTTCATTACAAATATAATTTTTGTGCTTTCTTGCCAGGATGTTAATCAAAATATGTATAAGTTAATATACATATTTTTAAAAGTAACTAATTGATTAAATGTTTGGCACTTACGAGATGAAACATATCAAAAAGAGAAAATAAATGTCATATTGTTTACTAAGGGGAGATAATTCTTTCTTAAAAAGGGACCCAGCTAGGGCTATTTCTGTAACTTTGAAACTGATTTATTTTCTTTAATAAAAAAGTACCACTCTAATTTTTTGATATTTTGTTGAACTCACTTTCCCCTATAACTTAAACGTTTGTGATACTATTCCAGTGCCCGCGTTTTCAAAATATTCAATCTCAAAGTTCAGCTAGTTTAGGTCAATTTTAGAGCATTTTTTTGAGATAAAATTGACTCAAAATAAATGAAAACTTGTAAAATCATACAGTTTTGACTTGAAAAAGATAAGGATGGCCATCAAAGTTCCGAATAAAAACAAAATATTGAAGATCACTATCATAAATAGCATATTCTGGTGGCATATTTGATATGCACCTAAAATTGACTGAAATTCCAGAGATTAGCCTCTTAGTGGTTGGTTACCATGGAGACGATGATTTAAAATTTTGAATGTGGCTTTTCATTTTGATTTTTTATGTGTATTCAACAATTATATGCAATATCATCAAAATCTGAGACATGTGATTTCCAAAATATAGCCAAATCGTCTGGTCCTTACAGAGAATGACTCTTAAATCTTTAAATATGGAATCGCTGCCTTTTTCAATTTTCATTTCAATATCTCAATCGAATCCAAGCGATTCTCTTATTATACTAGTACAGTCAGACAAGTCTATAAAGACCACCCGAGGAAATCAGTAAAAGTTATCTTTATTTGCAAGTGGTCTTTATATACAGGTTGGGATAATATGAATAAAATAAACTGAGATACAATTCTACTGGCAATTATAAGTAGGAGGTCCTTATACAGAGTTGGCATTTAAGACAGGTTGACTGCAGTTAAACAATATCTATTTCAGCAGAGTACTGTGTCACAATATTTGTTATGATTCCGCTAAAACTAAAATCTTTCAATATACCATCTATAATTCCAACGTCACAGTCTTTTTCAACATAAATCATTAGTTCTATGTCTCTATCCGGATCTATTTGTTTTATTTTATTCAAATGATGGCCTAGGTGGTCACTTAATTTTGTAAAGTCCGTTCCGTATACGTCTAGCTGGAACATGAAACACAAACAAGAATTATAATACTGACCAAAGGTCAATAATGGTCCAGTATCATCTGTCTGTCCGATACAGGGAATACCTGACCCCACACTTACACAGTTACCTGCGAAAATAAGTGGGATGTTAAAATCCAACAGCCGATATGGTAACCAATACACCGTCACACTGTCGTCTGGAAATAAATGGCTGTTGTCGTTGTTAGATGAGAATATTTTCCGTATATCTTCTCTGTCTAATTCTTTTATGCATTTCAAGTCTGAAGTATCATCTTTTTTTAATTTGATATCACCGATTACAGACCGATAACTTTGAACTTTCTGAAAAATAATAACTGAAAATTGACAGCAATGAGACAAAAAACTTGATTGAAAGAATAAAAAACAAAAATTACAATCCATGTTCAAAACATGATAAAAAATATTAAAAAATAGGAAAACTATAAGATTTAATTAAACATGTGGACTTCCTTTAAGCAAATGAGGCCTAGTTCGGCTATTTCACAGACTATCAGGATGAAAAGCCGATTGCAAACTATTTGATTTCAACTGATGGTATGATGGGAAAAGAGCAAATAAATTCAGTCTCCTAATTCTTTTCAAGAACATCATTTTTACAAGAGAAAACTGAGAAAAATAGCAAACATACCCTTTTAGAAATCATTTTGCAGTTGCCTTCAATTATTTGTTTCACCATATTATCATTATTGTTGTCAAATGCTAATACTTTCCGTGTAACCCCATACGTTTTGACAAAATCTCTGATAACATGTTGCGTCAGCATTTTAAATACCCCTTTGCCTTCCCAATCTTTACTGACTCGACCTGCTCTTGTACATAATGTTTTTCCACCATTGAGCACAACTGCAAACTGGACAGCAATCTGAAAAAAATTTAATTTGTTAATAATTAGTCAAGAACGTAATGCAAATAAGCGGTACATTTAAATGTTTAGTGCACTTTTCTTCTTGTATTAAAACATAAATTGTACTTTTTGTTTTGCCTTAAGTAACACTTTTAATTTCAGATAGGAATCTTTCTAGTTTCTAAAATAATTCCTACGATTGTTAAACGTTTAAGGCATTAATTACGTAGTTCGCTAGTTGTTCTGAATGTATTCAACCCATTTGATTGTCACTTTGAGAAATCCTATGTAATAAAATGAATTGCACATAATGCCCTAAGTAGTAGGATGGTGTTGCGTATTTATGTGATTCCATATCCAAGGGATACAAACGTTAAGGTATGCCACGCGGAACCCCTGGAAACCGCATTCTTACATAAGGTACTCAATGTTGGAATCCATAAGTTTGAGATTTAGCCCAATCAATCTAAAACGGCCACACTAATGACCTTAAACCCCTGCAAGAAATACTTGCATGGCGATTAGGCTCGCTATCTAGTAAAATACAGTAGTTTTGATACCTTTCAATTAATTTGCGTTTTTCTGTTACTAGCCAGATAACCAAGCCTTCTCCTATCAACTTGGGTAAGTTTTAATGCTCGCATTTTAGGAGTTGCTTACCATTATGCTAGCGACATAGCAAAACTTTCTATCAACTAAAGCAAGTTTTCTTTGTTCGCATTTTTGAAAGTTGCTTACCATTATGATAGAGAATGCCAAAAGATTATGCTATTTCTGTATTAGTTTCTGTAAAAAGAGGGTCGTTTCACCAGCTGTGTCTACTTTCCCTACTAATAGACGACAGGAAGTACAATATTAATAACACAAAGAACTCGCTATTGACACATGATGCTTCCCTTTGAATGTTGCCCAATTATTTCGAATAATCGTAAAGTGGGGACAACTGTAAACTACTTACTAGTTTGTCATCCATCTCGACCACGTAACCTGTGTATTCCCTTGTGTTTATAAATAGCTCGAAATAATCCGGAAGATAATCCCGACCACCATACACTTCACTAGAATCTCTTATAGCTAACACTTTATCATATTCTTCCTCTGTCACTTTTCGAATATTCATTCTTTCTGTTTTTGATTTTAGATCTGTTAACTGGTCGAATTCCTGAAGAAAGTTTAAAATCGATAAAAACTTCACATATTAGTTGGTAAACTTTATTTTCTTCGCATGTAAAATTGTGATTTTCGCCACTTTATATCATGGACAGATTGATTGATTGATTTAATGGGGTCTTACGCCAAAATTAATTCACTTATATCGAGACGTCACTATTTATAGCTGAAGTATCAGCAATTTGGACCTTTGCAGCGTGTTATAGACAATTTGCAGAGAGGGTTCTTTAATGCGCCATGCCTGCCGTGACATTGAACATCCGTTTTTGAAAAGACTTTGTAATTTTTATTTCTAAACGCCGAGTACATTGGCGAAAGAAGTCACAATCAAGTTTTAGTCATATCCGACCGAGGATGGCATCTGCAGCCTCCCACATACGAAGCGAGCGCTCTACCAACTGAACTACGTAAGTGGACAGAGTCACGCGATATTGTCAGAGACTGTATCACAAATCGAATCGTAAGTGATGCATCACAAGAAAATATCATCTTACGTCGTAAATAGCAGAAACATTTGCGAAATTCAAAATTAAATAAATGTTATAAACATAGGTTATATTTTACAATTTCTTAGAACATAAAATCATACAAAATGTTTCATTGTTTTCTAAATTTTGAATCATAATTTTCTATATTTTACTGACCTTTTGTTGTAATTTCTGCATTATTTTTACTTATTTCTATTGCCTCCTATAACAAATTTTGTACGCTGATGTCATTTTGTGTCTGAGCATACATATAAAGTACATAGTGATTAGTAATAAGTTCATAATCATATTTTATTAAAATGCCTCTGCGTTCAACCATTTTTAAAACAAGCACGTTGCTGGTTCAGGACCATTTGTGTTATTTAATCATGTCAGATTTTAGCATACCGAGTAGACTTTAACCTTTTTGAATATCGTAAGTCATAGTGTAATGTCCCTGAAGTTTTTGACACTAATAGCAAAAATACAAATCCATCTCCTTTAGTGTTATGAATATCGGATACTTTAATTGTTGAGGTTTTGATTTGTTTGAAACGTTCATTTCTTGTGAATTTGAAATAACAAATAACGTTGATGACTGGCAACATACGGCGTTTTCATGTGGCACAAATTGAACTGTAAGTCTAGTGCCCATAGTAGTAGCAGAGACCTTTTTATAGATCTAGACGTCTGCTTAATATGATCCGACTAGGGTAATGGTACCCACGGGAAAAATTCCATAATTCCATCACCAGAGATACCTATCTAGTAGTAGAATGAAAAAAAAAACAAATCAATCCATGTCAATCCATACATGTAGTTTTAACCGAAAAAATAACACAAAATATATACTGAAATGTTTGCAGTCTTGTTAATTCAATAAAGTCAATATCGGCGAGAAACAATAGTTTTAAGATTTGTAACAATTATATGAAATCCATAATCTTCCAATATGACATCAATTGTTTGTACATTGTTGTCTTTTTCGTATTCATTTAAGTTCAATCTCTATTCGAAGGAATACAAGTGTTTGATTCTCCAAATGACAACAAGTTAAACAATATCCATTTCAGCAGAATACTGTGTCACAACATATTGAAACTCATCCTAATAAACAATGACGGAAAATAAGGAAAACATGATGTGACAAAACATATAGTTTGTAATTGCACTGTAGCTGATATGATCTTGCTTCAGTGGTTTACAGTTATTTGGTCGGAGAATTGCCAGATTGTAATAGTGCTGGAGATAGTTAAACAATATCTATTTCAGCAGAATACTGCGTCACAATATTTGTTATGATTCGACTAAAACCGAACTCTTTCAATATACCATCTATAATCCAACGTCACAGTTTTTTTCAACAAAAATCATCAGTTCTGTGTCTCTACCAGGATCTAAGTGTTTTATTTTTTCCAAATGATGAGATAAGTGGTCACTTAATTTTGTAAAGTCCGTTCCGTACACATCTACATGAAACATGAAACACAAACTGGAATTATAATACTGTCCAAAGGTCAATAATGGTCCAGTATCATCTGTCTGTCCGATACAGGTAATACCTGACCCCACACTACACAGTTACCTGCGAGAAGAAGGAATATTTCCATCAAATAGATGATACGGTAAACCAAAACCGTCACAATGTTCCTTGGAACAGTTTCTTGATTTTATTGTCAGATGAGAATATATTCTGTAAACCTTCTTGCTTGACTTCCTGGACACAGTGCATGTCTAAAGTAACCCTTGTTTAGTACCACATCTCCAATTACTGATCTATAACTGTATATTTTCTGTAAAAGATGATTGAAAACATCTGTCGCAGTTTTTAGATTCTTTTTATATATGAGAGAGAAAATGATTTATTATTTTTAAACACGCTGAGCAATTGAATTTTTACGTTATTAAAACCATCTATATATCTTTCGAATCCAGTCATTTACTTGTAGATCAAAAGAAGACGGCTTTGAGAGTAGAATATGTCCACATTTCGAGTGGTAGCCAGAGTAAACCTAATTTCATCGGACATGCATAAGATTCAATTGAGAAGTGCCATATTTAATATTTGATGCATTGCAAGCCTGAAGTATCATCTTTTATCAGTTTGATGTTTCCTATCACTGACCGATAACTTTGAACATTCTGAAAAATAATAACTGGTTATTGATAGCAATGAGACAAAAAACGATGCGGGTATTGCTTGAAAAATAAAAAACAAACATTACAATCCATGTCTTATTCACGATCCAAAAGTACATAAATAGCAAAACTCGAATTAAATATAGTCACGTGAACTTTTAGGGAAATGAGGCCGGGTCCTCCGGAAGGTTAAGCACATTCTTTCTAGCTAGCATACTCACCACGCGCGTTATCAAAATTGAGAATGAAACGAACATAGGACTGCATGTATTTGAAATCAGATATAAAGTTGATGTCTCTGTGTCCAGGATTGCCCTGGATATATTTCACGTCTCATAATTCCATGTTCTTTCACACAATTTTGATTACACACGGGGCGGGTGTAGCTAGCTAAACAGGAAGTGCTTACCCTTCCGGAGCACCCGGCTTCAATTCACTTCCCTGGTGGAAGTTCACGTGTCTAATTTAACTTGTCAGTTCCAAAGTTTTTACTTTGCTTCTGGATTGTGATCTGACTTGGATTAGTATGTATGCAGGATAATTTTGGGTAAAGAGAAATTATATATCAAAAAATATTGTGCAAATAGCATGAACTTTTTTATGGTCTTGGCATAAGCGTAAAAAAATCGTCAACAATTCAATTACTAGTCTAAGCAGAACTATATCAAAGGAAACCAACATTATCATTAAATGTATACAATAAAATGCGTAAAGACGCAAACTATAAATAGCCATACACAAAGCACAACTATTTATTGATAAAATGTCTTGTTCATCCAGAGACGTGTACGTGTTGTCTTCTGTATGCAATACAGTAGTACTTTAGTTAGCAAAATACAGACAAGGGAAGGCACGTGACATATCAATATCAAGTGTTGTTTTATGACTAAGTGTCGATTCTGCCATGTGTTTAAAACATCACCCTGACGAAAACATCTGTTTTAAGAGGCAAATAGTGATTTTAGTACAGAATGACTTCTCATCACTAATGAACACTAGAACTAGATAGGTTGTGTAATACCAGACTTTCCTTAAACTGTTTGTGATTTGTCTCGCAAATATGCATCAAAACAAATTTAACACAAAAATCGAACAAACCAACCGACTGTGTTTCATCGACTATTAGGACGAAAGCAAACTGGAAATGAGTAGGTCAATTCAGTCTTCTAACTCCTTTCAAGAACATCATTTTTATAAGAGAAGAATGAAAAAAAAAAAAAATAGCAAACATACCCTCTTAGAAGTCATTTTGCAGTTGCCTTCAATCATTGTATCACCATCTTCTCATTGTTGTTGTCAAATGCTAACTTTCCGAGTAACCCCATACGTTTTGACAAAATCTCTGATAACATGTTGCGTCAGCATTTTAAATATCCCTCTACCTTCCCAATCTTTACTGACTCGGCCTGCTCTTGTACATAATGTTTTTCCACCATCGAGCAAAACTCCAAACTGAAACGCGATCTCAAAAAGCAAACATATGTTAATTTGTATTAAACCAATGTCAGTTTGTAATGGAAATAATCAGCATATTTCACTGTTCAATACACTTTTTATTGTATAAAAACGCATGTATTTCCTTTTTGTTTTGCAATAAATAACAATTTCATGGTCGAGGTCTGATAGCATTCGGAAGATTCTCTAGCTTTTGAAGATTAAGAATACTAGTATATTATTTTATGCGCGGTGCTATTTTTAGTCAGATAGCTAAGCCTTCTCCTATAATTTGGGTACTAGTATGTTTTAATCGCATTTAAAATAAAATCGTTTACCATTATGTTAGCGAATGTCAGAAAGGAAGAACAGAACACAGACAAGAAAGATGTTATTGGCACACGGTGAGCCCCTTTGATTGTTGCCTAAATCTTTTTATTATTTAAATAAAATAATATTTTTGAAGTGAAGAAAACTGTAAACTACTTACTAGTTTGTCTTCCATCTCGACCACGTAACCTGTGTATTCCTTTGTGTTTGTTAATAACTTGAAATAATCCGGAAGATAATCCCGACCACCATACACTTCACTAGAATCTCTTATAACCAACACTTTATTATAGTCCTCCTCTGTTACTTCTCGAATATTCATTCTTTCCATTTTAGATTTTAGATCTATTTTCTGGTTCAAATTGCTGAAAAATTTGAAATATTTTATAAAATTCATACATTAGTTGCTAAACATTTCTAAATGCCGAATGCTTGTCGAAAGAACAGTCACTACCTATTTTCAAGCCTTGGTCAAACCCGAGAAGGGTTTGCACACTACTAACTGAGCTTCCGTAGTGGACAAGCTATGTAAATAGCAGAAATATTGGTGATTGCAAAATTAAAAAGAATATGAAAGAAACAAAGCTTTGTTTACAATTTCCGAGTACATCTTACATGAAACTTGTATCATTTTGTAGATTTTGACTCGTAATTTTCTCGTATTGTACTTTACTTCCTATGTCTTCTGATGCTGGTTTCACGACCATTCATTAGCAACTGAAATGGCAAAATTGGAATCTTACCATTATTATTTTTCAAGATATTCGATAATTTAAGGTGTCTATCGATAAAAATTTGCATTTAAGACCAATAATTATTATAAAAAAAATTAAACTAACTTCACTTAAGAAAAACCTAAGTTAAGTAATGAATATGAAACCAGTGTCTGTATTAATTGTGCTATTTAAATAAAAAAGGTCAATTAAGACAGAGTTGATAAGAGTTTCGTAGCCTGTAAATGTAGACTATTCATAATATCATATAATTTTGGGATTATCTGAGTTAAAAATTAAAAAAAATTGCCATATCATAAATTATTATTTCATTCCAGAAATTCAATAATATGACATGATTCATCGACCAACCTTTGTTTTATACACACTGTGTAAATTTGCATTTAAGACCAATAATTATTATAAAAAAAATAACTTTAAGTTAAGAAACACCTTAGTTAAGTAATAATTATAAAACCAGGCCCGTGTTTCACAATCATTCCTTAGGTAAGATTTTCCTTAACTTAAATCATGCAAAATTTCAAATCCTTATAATTTTGTTAATTTTCAAGATATTGAGGAATTTAAGGTGTCATTTTTAAGATTACTTCTAGACTAAAACATTTGCATTTAGTTTTGACAAAAAAAGTTTTGACAAAAATATTCACCAATAGTTTCAAAAAAAAGATTACAAAATTTGCTAGATGTAAGTAAGGAATGATTGTGAAACCGGGGCCAGTGTCTGTATTATATTTTGCTATTTAAATCAAAGTGGTCAATTAAGACAGAGTTGACAAGAGTTTCGTAGCCTGTAAATGTAGACTATTCATAATATCATATAATTTTGGGATTATCTGAATGAAAAATTTAAAAAAAATTGCCATATTATAAATTATTATTTCATTCCAGAAATTCAATAATATGACATTGTTACCAACCTTTGTTTTATACACACTGTGCACAGTTGACATTTTATGCCTTAACAAACCATGTTCATTACATAATAGTGATTAGGAATTGAAATACTATTCGTCCATTTTTAAAACAATCATATTGTTGGTTCGGGCCCCGGTTTCACAATCATTCCTTAACTTAACTTAAATTAAGTAAATTTTGGCAAAGTTTTTTGACCTACGAATAAATGCTTTTTGTCAAAACTAAATGCAGATGTCATAAACTTGAAATATGATCTTTAAAATGACACCTTAAAATTCCTTAAATAGAATTACTTTTGTAACACGTGTTATTAATTGTACAGTATATGCAGTTGTGGCAGACTGATTAATATAAGAATTAAATTTTTGTTTCAGAATCCCAACTTATATTTTGTATTCTACAACTTTGTGAAATCATATTTATTGAATAAATATTGTTTAAACTAAACTTCTTATACCTTAACAATTAACAACATTTTAAAGGTTTTTTTTCATTTGCCAGATTTAAGTTAAGGGAAATCTTAAGTAAAAGAAATAATTGTAAAACTGGGGCCTAAACATGTGTTATTTAACCATGTCAGATTTTCGTACTCAATTGTTAGGATACCGAGTTACCTTTAACCTTATCCATCTGTTTACACATCAGTGCTAAAAGCAACAGGTGTCATGTATAGGCAAACAACACTGACCTGTCCGTTTGACCTTTCATTGGGAATAGTCATGTAGGAAGATGGGTAGCGTTAGGATTCGCAGTTAATACATATATACATTGCCCACGATTAGTGTTTACAATATATAGACGAAATATACATGAATGGCCCCTATTACTTAAATTTACTCGTTCATAAGGAATATTTAAATCAAAGGTCAAACGGACATGTCAATGTTGTTTGCCTATACAACGTTTGATGTCCAAAATACAATCACATTGTACCTGCTGTACTAGTACATGGATAAAAAAAGTCTACACACTGTACCATAAAATAACCTTTCTTAAAATTTCATTTCCAGGATGAATGGAATTAATATGAAAATCCGTGAAGTAACAGAAGAGGATTATGATAAAGTTTTATCTATCAGAGATTCTAGTGGGATTTACGGTGGTCGGGATTATCTACCGGATTATTATAGGTCACTTATAAATACTAAAGGCTATACTGGTTACGTAGTCGAGGTGGACGGCAAACTTGTAAGTATAGGCAAACAACAATTACATTGACCTGTCCGCTTGACCTTTAATTTGAATATTTGCGATGGACCAGTAGATTTACGTATAGGGGACACATGCGTTTATCTCGTACATGTATTGTTTCTGTATAACCTGCCAATCCTATTACTACCTATGTATTAGAGTTGAGTTGAGTAATGGCGTTTAACGCCCAGTCAAGAATATTTCAATTATATCGAAACATCGCCAGCTATTACCTTTGTATTGGATGAATCATCATACAAATATTAATAAAAGGTCAAGTGAACATGTTAATGTTGTTTGCATATATTAGTAGATGAAATAATAATAATTATAATAATGGTTTTTTTTCTTTTATAACTCATATATATATATGAGAGAGAGAGAGAGAGAGAGAGAGAGAGAATTTATATATGAGAGAAAGAGAGAGAGGGGGAATTTTAAGCTTAAGCCGCGGTCTAGATTATTGCATGATCTATTATAGTGGAAAATAATATCTCCTTTGTTAATCGAATTGCATGACAAATGTTTCCACAGTAGCATCTGTCCCAAGTGGAAGTCGAACCTGCAATAATTGAGGGTAAAATACGTAGTGATCTGGTAAGTATGCGCCACCAAGGCCCCAATGGCATACGAACAGTAACCAGTGATGTTTCTGTCAAACATAAACCGTTTCTATAATATTCTTTATTATTATTATTATTCAAGATTTCTTTCGAGTTTGGGGTTTGTTTGGACGAAGGAAGGACTTTAGGTGCCAGAGCAAGCCGTGTTAGTAAAGGTTGGGAAGGGAAGAAGATATATAAAGCACTAGCACAACATGTGATTCAGGAATTCACCAGAAAGTATGGCGCTAAACGGAAAGTATTAACATTTGATAACAACAATCAACAAATGGTGAAAAGGGTCGAGGAAGGCCAGTGTAGACTTTTGACTTCTAGGGTATGTTATAATGTTACACGGGTACAGGCCTGTTGAAAGTTTAACAATAGGCTAAGGAGTTGAGTTCAAAAATGGGGTTTAACGTCCAAGTCAAGAATATTTCACTGACATCGAGACCTCGCCAGCTTTAACCGACGGTGTAGAAATGTGTCTGTGCGTTGCGCTGATGGCATTATACGGGGTTCAACAGGCTTCTTTATCGTGCCGTCTAACATGGCACGGGACCTCGTTTATATTCAGTTCCCATCCGAAATAACCGTGACTTTTATTCGGCGAAAGAACAGACATTACCAACTTTCAAGTCTTGGGTTAGATCCTGCTTACGGAGCGAGCACTCTACCAACTGAACCACTGCAGTGGTTACAAAAGGCTAAGGAATTGGTGACGAATTGGTTACACCTTTAGAACCTTCGTTTGATATCGAAACAGCGTTTCGGTACCTGTTTTTATGCATTTGTCGAGAGTAATTGTTGTTCGGTCGTTAGCTATCATAAATCGGCTTTTCGACAGTCGGTCCTCGACTACTTTTTCGTTACCTCAACGTTAAACTTTCGACAGACCTTTACTGAGTATATGGTTTCCGTGTCTAAACGTTTTAAGATCCTTGTTGTATTTTCAAGATATTTCTTTTTCAAAATTACAAAGATAAAAGAAACATAATGTTCGTCACGGACCCTCATGTCATCTATAATTGTGTCAGTTCTTAAATCCATTTGTATGCTTACATCTATGAAATTTGTTTTGGGTTACTATGGCTACCACTCGAAATGTGCATATATTCTACTCAAAACTGCTCTAGGAAACCCATCTTCTATTGATCTGCAATTACATGCTAGAGTCGAAAGATATATAGACGGTTTTCACTTACAGCATCTCGATTAATGACATTACGCAAAACCCTAATGGCTCTCCGTTTTTTTTTCTTCAAAAAAATATTTTTCAATATATAAAAATCTAAAGTTGGGGAAAATGTTTTCAATCTTACAGAAAATATACAGTTATCGATCAGTAATCGGAGATGTGGTACTAAACAAGGGTGTTACTTTAGACATGCACTGTGTCCAGGAAGTCAAGGCAGACGGTTTACAGAAAATATTCTCATCTGACAACGACATCAACCATTTGTTTCCAGACGAAATGGTGACGGTTTATTGGTTACCATATCGGCTGTTGAATTTTAACATCCCACTTATTTTCGCAGGTAACTGTGCAAGTGTGGGGTCAGGTATTCCCTGTATCGGACAGACAGATGATACTGGACCATTATTGACCTTTGGTCAGCACTATAATTCCAGTTTGTGTTTCATGTTTCAACTAGATGTGTACGGAACGGACTTTACAAAATTAAGTGACCACCTATCCCACCATTTAAAAAATATAAAACACCCAGACCCGAGTAAAGATATGGAACTGATGATTTATGTTGAAAAAGACTGTGACGTTGGAATTATAGATGGTATATTGAAAGATTTTGGTTTTAGCCGAATTATAACAAATATTGTGACACAATATTCTGCTGAAATAGATATTGTTTAATCGTATCCAGCACTAAGCCTTTGTCAATTCTCCAGGAATATAATTGTAATACACTTGAGTTAGATATTATAAACTACAGCATGAATCTTTTTTTCTTCATGTTTTGACATCAAATTTGCCACAGTGTCCGCCACAGTAGGAGGAATTTCAATATACTAGTAAATCACCATCGTTTTCCCCTCAAGACATGGCCTTAGTTTCACGATCATTTTTTAACTAAGATTTCCCTTCACTTAAATATGGCAACTTTAAAACCTTTATACATATGTTAATTGTTTAGATATTGGGAAATTTAAGGTGCCATTTTAAAGATTCAATCAAGTTTACGTTATCTGCATTTAGTTTTGACAAAAAAATGTTTTTTTGTAGTTCCAAAAAAGAACTTTCCAAAATTTGTTAAAATTTAAGTTAAGGAAAATCCTAGTTAATATGAATGTGAAACCGAGGTCAGGGCCTTAGACCACTCAGTCACCGGGGTCCCTCTTATTAACAAAACATTGTACAAACAGCTTCAGTATAGTCCATGGATATGAGTCTGTGTTCGATCCATTTGCATAAATTAATCATGAGCAGATAAACATACCAGACAACCATATACTTGATTATAAAAGTTGCAGGGTACATGCATATGATAAATATTTATGTTAATAAATGTAGAAAGTTTGAAAATTCGGAATATACAGCAAGGCTTGAAATAATAAAGACGGAATTAAGTACAAACTCATCGGTCTATGTTCATATAACAATCCCAAAGCAAAGTAGCAACTTTGAAAACTAGTTAAACAGGTGCATTTCAACCAGGAAAGTGAGACCGGGTGCTCCGGATATTCAACTTTTATAAAATAATCTGATCAAAAACATACTAATCCATGTCCGAATCACAATCCAGAAGCAAAGTAAAAACTTTGGAACTGATAGGTCAGGTTAGACACGTGAACTTCCACCAGGGAAGTGAGACCAGGTGCCCCGGAAGGGTAAGCACTTCCTATTTAGCTAGCTACATCAGCCATGCGGGCACATTAAATATCCTTTAATGCATTGTAATCCAATAAGTATTATATCTAATTGATAACTGGTATGTAAGCTACATATTTCTGATATTTAACAAATAAGTCAGTGTTATCCCAAGTAATTTATTTCCATACATTATTTTAGAACACATTTCCAAATGATAATGGTCACTCACTTTGTGCTTTCATTGGACTTTTTCACATCAACAACACAAGTAAAGATAGATGATATACACTAATAGAAGAACAACAATAATAAATTTCTCCCAACAAACTTAAAGCGGGCCTTACTTTTGAAATACATTGATTAGCATACTGTTTTCGTCTTTTAAACTTAGAGACATCCCTTAACTAAATTTCTTAGTTATCATTTGGTTTCTCATGGAATTACAAAAATATGTGTGTTTAAAAACAAAAATGCTAACAAGAAAAAAAACATACGATTTTTAAAGCATTGCTATAGAAAAAAAAATCAGCAAATTTACATGTCTAAGAACTAAAACACCCGTTTTGGACCACATGTTTTAAAAACATTGCTATTCACGCCCGAATCACGCCTGTATCATAGACTAAATCAGTTTGTCCACTTTATAATACGGTGGCCCTATTCCTTTTTCCAAATTAAAATACTTTAAAACTTTCAAAACTACACACTTCATGTCATCTGGAATGGATATTACTTCTCCCGATTTTGTCAAATCCGTTTTTGGCAAGGTCAATAACGAGGGTGATAAAAGTGATTTGCATTTTAATTGTTGACCTTAGGTGAACCTTTTAATATATATATATGGTCACCAATGTAACATACTACAGTCGATTTTTAATAAATATTGTATATTTGTCTCAATTTTTATGATGCGCTTTTTGTTTTCATAACAAAAACTGAGTTTTAGGTTTGAAGAAGTTAAACGGTATAACAGTTATTTAAGAAAATGACTGTCTCATAACATTAAAGACAAGCAATAACTGATAAATACTTAAGAAAATGTGTGCAGAACGGTATGTAAAATATTTATATCACATGTTACCTAAATTGGTGGATAAATGGATTGTCAAAATGCTGTAAAATCGCCATTGGGGTTTATAGGACTCTTAAAAACTTAAACACAAACACAAACACAAACACAAACGGTATTCAGTATCATGTGGTAAAATATAACGATGCAAAACACTAATATTCAACTGTCAGCAATCAGCAGAAATGTGTAAAAACTTCATCTTAAATCATATAAAAAGGTAACTACTGAATATCATAAAACACAATAATTTTATTTTTAGGTGCTTAATGAGGTGATAAGTACAAACGCGTACTACTGTGTGTACTAAGGCAGGGTTTTATTTATTCTTCAATCTATTGAATTATTTCATAAAACTGAATAGCTAATAGTATTTAAAACGCAACCAGATTTATCTCTAAATAAAAGTGGTTATAATTTGGTCCAACATAAAATATACTCAGTTTTTAAATTGTAATGCCCAGACAAAACTATGTAAGGTACATGTTGGAATTATAATCAAAACAAACCTGTCCATAAATCAGGGTATAAGGTTGTCACCCGTGAACACTACATTTCTCTATATAACAGGTACAAGGTTATCCAGTAAACAGTTCACTTGTCCTAAGGTTGTAAGACATTACAGTACACGGGGTACAAATGTTGTCACCCGTGAACACTACAATTATAAAAAAAACAGGGTATAAGGTTATCAAGTGAACAGTACACTTGTCCAAAGGTTGTCAGCTGTGTACAGTACACTGGCAACAAATGTTGTCGCCCGTGAAAAGTATAAAATTCATAAGTAACAAATACACATGTTTTAGTTACAAATTTCTATATTTTAAATTGCAAAGTACTTTCATTGAAACAAGGGTATTAACGTTTTCACACATGTATAAATAATTAAATAAGAAAGTTCTGAAATATGTTTGATTGGCCAGAACCATTGCTTATTGTGTACTTTTGGTGACAGCCTGTTTTAAAGGAAAATCAAGAAGATTATCTTAATAATTTAAATAAAGTTTATAATTTTTCACTTACTTGAGCCCATTCATGTCTGAAAATTACTATGTGTTTTGTTGATAACCATATAATATCGCTGTTTACAGCAAAATGTTGACGATACTGAAATTCAACATCTTTAAAAATAGGGTGGTTTGTGGATCATGTTGCACATTGAAACTAATTTGTTGCAACACAAGAACACCTGTCTTTCTACACAGATATGTTACAGTAATCGAGAAGCACATATTGATTTTCAGTTACAGCTAGGATCAGGTAAGTATACAAAATAATAAGTTTTATTTAAGTTTAATGTATTTTCTATGTGAATTTTGTTCAAACACCATGGAACAGATAGCAAACCAAACAGCTTAGCATCTGCAGTTTGATTGGAAATGTTCATCTAGTCAATCACTATGAATTTTTTTTTAATAAATATTATTATTATTGCTATTTTATTATATTACTAACAACCCAGTATTGCATTCAATGCCTTGTTGTTCAAAGCTGAATTGGCCTAACTAGCTGGTTAGTAAAAAAAATTTACCCTGTGTATTAGGCATTAGCTAATAAATAAAATTTTAAAAAATAATACATTTTTTGCTAATGTTGAGTAGAAGTGATTTAAATCTACACTTTACAGTTGTAACAAATATCTTTCGTAAGCAATTTTGATTTTCACTAATCATTATTTTGGTTATGCTAATGGGGGTTTGCACAACTGGGCCCTGGTGTGAAGACATATCCATAAAATGAATAATTTTTGTAGTTGATAAACATGTCCTGATTTTCTTAAACTTCTTAAAGATATGACCCAAATACCAGAATAAAAATGATTTATATTGATGACATACAATACAGTTGATTGATTATCAATGGTTAAGCATCATTTATACAAAAAACCCTCAGCATATGAGTACAGAATATAAGAAAATGGGAGTACCTGATGTTAAACGATTTAGGGATATATTATGTTCTAAGCATTTATAGACACTGGAAAAAAGGTAGACGTTTATATATATTGAACAAAAATGTTTAAATATGTCCATAGGTGTAGACATTGAACATTAATGAAGACTTTATGTAGTAACCTCTAAATCCTTGATTGAGACTTAATACAACTTCAAATGAAGACAGATCTGTAAATGTTGTTTTAGATAAGGGCCTGACAAATTTAAAATGTTTCTTCTAGTTACTGAATAAGTATATGTATATGTGAGCATAAACTTGGATTATATGACTTCAGCACTTCGAGCTGCAACATGTCAAATTTCATGCCTCCATGTATAAAATCGGTTATTAAAATATTTTAATTTAATTTAAAAAAAAAACCTTTAAGTGTTACGGTATTTGCTAAACAAAAGTGTAGTTGAAACCATGGTTAACATGAAATTTTGGTTTCTATGTGACCATAAGGTTTTTCACGGTAACTACATAGGGAGGTACGTATTAAATGTCAAAGGTCAGAAAAACATCTTTTGTGTCAAATGCATATCACACAATGTATAAACAACAAAAACATTCACAAAAAAAGTTGGAAAAAGAACAAAAATTCCCACAATAAATATCACTGGCATTGCAGAATAGCACCATTATATAGTGAAAATGAAAACAAAAACACCTATATACATACTTATAAACCCACCTACGCAAACAACATTGACCTGTCTGATTGACCTTTTATTTAAATATTTATCATGGACCACTTCATTTATGTACTAGTATAGGGAAAATGAGTAGTAACTCATCTACATAACAATAAACCCCTACATTGCATATGTATTAACTTAGAATCCTAACACTACCCATGTACTGGGCATGGGTGGATCCTCCCATTCAAAGGTCAAGCAGACAGGTTAATGTTGTTTGCTGTTTGATTATTTCATATTTCTTATAAAACATCTTTTAATCCTAACAAAATGAACACATTTCATCAACATAAATATATAATATTTATGTATCTGAAAACACACTGTCTCCCAGCAAAAATGACTCTCAGAGACACACTCTCGCTCTCTCTCTCTCTCTCACATGACATGAAACAAAATTTTCATGCAGCCCAGTGATGAAAGATATCTTCATCTTGTACCTTATGTGCTAAGATAGCCTATCGGTATACACCCTTCAAACAAAGATTTATCAATGAGATCAGAGATGTGCCAATAGGTTGAGAACAGTTCTTTTTTTAACAACAAAACAATATTTGGTGGTGCAAGAAATAGAATCAATTACTTTTTTGTGGTACCATACACTCAGCAAAGGAATGCCTGTCTAAACTGATCTATTTTATCACATCATATCATTAACATTGTACGATCAATTTACCTTTGTCAACCCAAATCCTGTAAAAATCTTTAGTTCCAAATTGTATGAGACAGGTTTCACTGTATAATCTCACAAAGTAACATTAGTGAGTTTGAAATGTGAAACAATACTTCCATTACAAATGTTACTAGAACTGTCTCTTGAGAGCAAAATATTGCCTCCTTAACATCTGCAAGACTTTAATGTTTTCACACGACCTTGACCTTTCTGATATGACCTTGGTTCAAAGTCATGACACACCTTTGGACTATAAAGATTATTCATGTCAAGTTTATGACAGTCATCCAAAGCAGCTATTAGATATGGCCCGGACACAAGTTTATTTGGCACTTTGTAACCATGGTGGTCAAAGAAAACTCTTTGGAAACCTCATCTACATGTAAAAAATACTACAGAAGTGGCAAACCTATTGTAGAATAAACTCAGAGATTCAACTAAGAGACAGCTTTAAACAATCAATATTTTTTTTATTGAAAATGGCCATTGTATCACCTTCAAATTTATGCCACTAAAATTGTTTATATGTACATACCAACAATATTATACACTCAATAAATAAATACAGTAAAACCTCGATTCATTGCCACCATTTGTTCAGTCATATCGGGGAAGCGGATAAAGAAAAACATAAACAAAATGGATTTTTGGGACTTCAAAATAGTGTGGCTATAAGCGAGGTGGCAAAGTTATCGAGGGGCATTATAATGAGGTTTTACTGTATACACATTTATATAGGCAAACAACACTGACCTGTCCGCTTGACCTTTGATTTAAATATTCATTATGGACGAGTAAATTTAAATAATAGGTATTATGCGTGTAGACATCGTCTATATGCATGAACACTAATTATGGGAAATTGTGTATATGTATAATTGTGAGTCCTAACTCTACCTATGTATTGGTTGGACTTTCCTATATAAACATTCCTAATGAAAGGTTAAATGGACAGGTCAAAGTTGTTTGCCTATACCTACCATATGACATCATGTCAAATATCATTCATAGAATCAAAATATTAAACGTTTTTTGAGTTTGAAAGTGATACCTTAACTTAATGCTCTAATGTATGTCTCACAAACAATTTTCTTGATTTTGGAGAAAATTATACATTTGTATTTTTAAAGATAAAAACACTATTAACAAAAACACTCAGATTTAGCAGCATGACATTTTCGACAGTTAATTTTCTGACGCTATTCAATATGTGATGATATGACCAAATTTAAACATAATTTATGGATGGCAGTATATAAAGACCATTACCCGCATGCAAACAATAAACTTTTTTTATACATGAGATCAACAACAATAACAAAAGCAAAAGCAATGGAATGTTATTTATAAAAAAAATTATTGATGTTACAGTCATATATGTCCATAAAAGCCACCCAAATAAACCAATAAAACTGGCCTTTATGGCAGGTAGCCTTTATTTACAGGGCTAAATAACATAAAGGGACCAACGGAGATAAAATTTTACTGGCTTCTAAAAGCAGGTGGTCCTAATATATAGGTGACCTTTAAGGCCAATTTGACTTATCTTAATTAAAAGGATGTCCCAATGGGCTACACTTGTGCTCTATGTGATAAGGCAGGTTTGACTTATCTTAATTAAAATGGGTGTCCCAATGGGGTACACTTGTGCTCTATTTGATAAAATCTGTGTAAAGCAGACATAAACCTACTGTCATGGTTATATACAGATCACTGCCTAGGAGAAAATGAGATAAATATGCAATAGTAAACCAAGTGGAGTGGGGAAACTGTAATGATGTTTTAGGCCATAGTCAAAATCTTGACACTAATATCAAGGTGGTCAGTTCATGGATGGTGGAGGAAACCAGAGTGCCTGGAGAAAACTACAGACCTTCAGCAAGTAAACTGACAAACTTTCTCAGATATTGTTAGGATTTGCAGTTAATATGTACACATTACAGATGTTTACTTTTAAAATACAGCCAGGTCATCCAAGGGAACCAGTAAAAGAGGCCTTTATGGGAAGGTGCCCTATATATAGAGGTTTAAATAATACGAATAAAGAACAATTTGGATATAATTCTACTGGCCTTTATAAGCAGGTGGTCCTTATATAGAAGTGGCCTTTAAGGCAGGTTGGACTGTAGTCATGGTTTTCTCTTTATGTACTTGTGTTCCTTATACAAGTTTAAAGGTCAAGCCGACAGGTCATGTTGACTATTCTACAGCCGGTAATTAATTTTGATTTTTAAGGTGTATCACATGTTACACATAACAATTCCATCAGATTTACATAGTCATGGAATTAATAAATCAACATATAAAAATAGTGAAATTTGAATGTATAAAAGCTAACTATTGCCTTCAAAAAATTCAACAAAAAATATTGTTTTTCAACAAAAAATTGCCATGGAATTATTTTTTAATTTAATGGAGTTCGCCAGCATACCACATGATCAATAGCCCATAACATTTGTTCAGAACAATTTGGAAATCATGTCAAATTTTAGGGAGTAACGTCATTTTTACAAGAAAATGTGAACTGAAGCGATTCCATCTCCAATTGAAATAATTTTCTGCAGAAACATTATGGGGTATGACTTGGTACACTGGCGAAACCCATTTTGACCAATAGATCTCTCCTCTTTAAATTAAGTCTCTTCCAGTTCCAGGTCTTCAATATTTCTACCATCTGACTGTTCTTTCGATGGACTGGTCAGGAGTTTATCCTCAGGTCCTGAATCTTTATCTAAAGATAACAAAATATATTTATATGCAGTAAAACAAATAAAGGTCCCAATTCCAAAATGTAACAACTTTCATATTACCAACTCAAGAACAAACTTAATATGTTCACAATTAGTTTGTTTTGTCTAATACAATTAAGAAATAACATTCTATTTGAGTGTATTCATTCATAATACCGAATGAATACACTCAAATAGAATGTTATTTCTTATATTTACAATCATAAAAAAACATTGATAGCATGTCCGAAATGTAAAATTATCGCTACAATAATTTATTTCATTCAAGATTCCGACAAACCTACGGGATTGATGGAACAGCCTTGCTCCAAATAAGGAAAGTTACGTCGCGAGTAGACTTGGATGCTGACCAATCAAACAATGCGTGACGTAATAGATGTCATTCTGTGACGTAATCGAATAGTTAAACGTTACGTAATCAGAGGTCATGACCCCACACTGTATTCAAGAGCAATTGAATGCCAGTTAAAACAAATAGGTTCATCTAAAGAAGGTCAATTCCAATTGTAAATATTCATCGTACAAATATCTCATATGACTACCATGTGACCTTGCATGATGTTACAACCAAGAGTGTCATCTTGAGGGAAAATGAAATCAAGGCCAAGTTGCACAAAGCATAATTAGTGTTAATCACTAATTAATGGCAAGGTCCAAGCAAGACTTGAAAATAGGTAGCAACTATTCTTTAAATGTCAGTGTCCTTTGGAAAAGGCTCAAAATCTGATATGTCATGTCATGGAAGGCATATAATGCTTAAGAATCCTAACCTATGTAACATTGACCCGAGCACAATGTAAATGTCAAAATTTTGACACTTCACTTCACATATAGCTAGTATGTCTTGATATAAGTCGGTCAAATATTCTTGACAGTGGGACATAAAACCCCAACCAACCACCCATCCAACCACCAATCAATCAATCAATTCCAATGGCCATTCATTAATTACAATAGTTATGTCTCTGAATCATTATGGATCTAAATCATTCAATCATGTTCATATAAATGCATATAGCTTCAGATTTCCATTTTCAGTGTAGTATCATTCCGCTACATTTGACCTACCTTTACATTTAATTTTCTTGGAGCTCTTTTCTATATTTTTCTTTTTAAAACAGAACATGTTGATGAGCACATATATGACTAGAAACACCAGGGATAATATTCCATACAGACGAAATGTCCATCTACTTCCCAGGGCGTAATCACCAAATAGTACACCTGTAATCTTACTGCCAATGCCTTTACCTGAAAATAAATATATAGCAGGGATGAAGATTAGCAGGGACCCTGTAGCCCATGGCTACTAAAAATCAGTCTTGGTCCCTTAACAGGGTTCGTACAGACATTTGGACTCCAAATTTAAGGACTTTTTAAGGTCTTTTCAGGGTCTTATTTGGAAATTGGAGGTACAATTGATACTGATGCAAAAGCAATTAAATCAAAAAACAATTACTTACATGTCCATAGTAACATCAGTTGAAGTGGATAAGGTTGAAGTTGGGCATTCGGAAGGGCCAGGTACCTTTAAATTGCTCCTTTCAAGTAACTTATTAATTAGTATTTATTTATTTACATCAGTCTTTTTGCAACTACTTAATATCCAAATACAGACACCAAACTGCCCAAATTCAAGGGCTTTCAAGGGCCTTCAGGATAAATTCAAGGGCTTTTTAGGGTCAGACTTGTTTTTAGGGTCTTTTTAGGGCAAACCTCAAAATTTAAGGACTTTTCCAGGCCTGTACGAACCCTGCTTAATGTTTACACATTTTAGCTATTTATTACTGTTATAACTCCTTTTCTGAAGTTAGCTTGGTCCCTAACTCAAAATAGTTAAGCTTCATCCCTGTATAGAATCTATTTTTAATCATCATAAGATTTTGAATTGTGAATAGGGCAGAATATCGGCCCCAAAAATGACCAAGCAAGAGAGTCCTGCACCTGTTGTCAGATACAGAAATCTTAAATGAAGACGTAATATATTTGTCCTTGATAGTTCCTCAGGGCTCTACATTAACTTTTTTTGCCACTTGTCCTGTTGGACAAGTGAATATAAAATGCACTTTTCCGAACAGAATATTCACTTGTCCGACAGTACACTTATCGGGCATGGATATTTATACTTAATTCTAATTAGATTTTCTATAATTTTTTATATTTTTTTGAAATATTGACCAAAACATTGGTGCGGCAGAACTGCCGTACTTTTTGCAAAATTCCCGGAGTGAATTTTGGTTTTAGCTTTATATCTCCACTAATATACAATTTTGAGTCATACAATTTTTACAGCCTCTAAATATGATAATAATTGATAGACCAATGTTTTGGTCAATATTTCAAAAAATATAAAAATTATAAAAAATCTAATTAGAATTAAGTATAAATATCCATGCCCGATAAGTGTACAAAATTTTATTAAAAAATATTGCTTCTTTCTTGAGATATCTTCATTTATAGTGCGGGTACGGCAGTGTGGGTTACACTTTTAGGTAGGTGCCAGATTTACCTAGAGAAACAAGAAGAAACTCTATGTTTTACAAGCGCACAGTCGATATTGACTGTGAAGCAGATTACGAAAGTTGGAATTGCCGAAAGGAGGACTGGCGATCTTTTCCATCGATTCTTTTCAAATTAAAATTTATTCACTTTAAATTTTAACTTGTCCCATCGGGCAAGTAACATGGCTGTTGAACTTGTCTGACAGCACTTTTGACTGGTACCGGACAATCGGACAAACGTTAATGTCGAGCCCTGTTCCTGACTAGAAAAAAGAAAATCTTGCACCACAACAAGTGCCAAGTCTCAGAGTGAAGTGATTGTGTTTAATACCCCAGTCTAGATTCTTTCATTTATATTGAAGCAGTCATTTTGGAGATGGTTAAGGAAACCAGAGTGCCAAGAGAAAAACCAATGACCTTTGCCAAGCAAACTGACAAATCTTCTTAAATGAGGTGGTGCCCAGAGTCGGATTTGAAGCATCTCATAGATGGTGAGAAGCATTGTGCAATAAGCACACGTTTTAGATCACTTGGCCATCAAGGCCCTATTGGAGTCTACAATTTTTGTTAACATTAGTGTTCAGAAAAATCAATGCAACACAAGAATAGAATTCATGGGTCCCCCGCCGGTCACCCATAACTCCAACAAAAAGTATCGACCAATGCTGATTTTCGAACTTGACCAAGGTATTAGTGGTATAAACATTTGGTATAAATTTAATGAAAATCTGGCAAAATTTGTAGGCATGAGAACGCTTACAAAAAAGTGTGACGGACGGAAACAAGGACGCACGGACACACGGACGGACGCCAGGCATTTCTATGTCCCCGCTCCGCATTGCGGCGGGGGACAATAAATTAGCAGTGTAAGATTAATTTTGATGAAAATTGCAAAAACAAGAATTGACCTTTTGAACTTTTAATTTTTTTTTTAACAGTTTCATAAACAATGTATATGTTTTTAATAGTTTTATAAACAATGTACAGTCCAACCTGTCTAAAGGCCATCTCTATATAAGGTCACCTGCTTATAAAGGCCATCTGCTTATAAAGGCCAGTAAAATTGTATCCCAATTGTTCTTTATTCATATTACTTGAACCTGCATATAAAGGCCACCTGTGAATAAAGGCCACTTCTACTGGTTTCCTTAGGTGGCCTTTATAGACAGGTTTGACTGTATATATAACTCACCAAATCCAAAATGTATTCCACCAATTAACCCTTGTATTGTACCCGACATGCCTGGTGGTGTTATAATGCTGCCATATGACGTGGCCGCTGCATACATTAGTCCAAACGTCAGTCCATGTAACAGTTCAATCGGTAGAACAAACCATGGATTTGTTAAAAATGAGTACGAGATAAATCGAGCACTATAAGCAGCAAATGCTAGGTATAAACACGGAACATGACCGAATCTTTTGATAATTCTTCCTGACACAAATAACATAGGCACTTCTGCGGAACAACTCATCAGTAAGGATAAGCCTGCTATAATTTGACTCCAGTTACCCAGGTTTTTTAAATACCAAAATAAAAATGTTTCTATAGCACCTGTAAAAATTCCAAATATCAAAATCACTACCAGAAATGCGACAATTTCAGCATTACGGAACAGTTTAGATAAATTCTTCATCATCTGGCTACAAGCAAAATCCTCGGAAATTGGCATCATACAGGAAACAATGGATGCTATTAAAGTTAAAACGGCAAATATATAAAATGAGACGGAAAAATTAATGGGCTGATTTTCGCTTGACAACATGTCCATCACAAATGTAGAGGTTAAGGCAAAAAGAGCGAATCCGATTGTGCCGAATAATCTCTGGATTCCCCATATATGTCTTTTCTCACCTAAAATATCATAAGCCATGGCATCACCTAAGCTCATAATAGGTGCAAATGCGATATTGGCAAACAGAAAAATCACCAAAAATAACCAAAACGTGTCTGTTTGAGCTGGTTCATTATCAGATTGACAAATATTATCTCCATTAACTAGAGAGCATTTCAACTGGCAAACCATTTCTGTTTCCTCATTACATAGCATTTGCCAATATGTCTTTTTCTCGTAAATCATGCCTTTTAAATCAAAATTCCTACAAACAATATTGCCCATAACTTGTTCATCTTCTTTGACTTCTCGTGCAGTGACATCAGAAATATTTGGCAATGTAAAAATTAAATCTGGTTCCTTCGTAAGTGTGACTACAACATCATAGCATTTTTTCTCAGTCTGTTCTGCATGATTGGTAAAACAAGCTTCTGACTTATATTCAGACATCTCACCTGTAGTTTTGTACTGACATTCAACGAGGCACGATTTATTCCTCATAATCTCATTATAAATTATATCATAACTACCAGTATTATTCTGGTTAAATGTCTGTGAAACGTTTCCGACACCGACAAAATCTGCGACATGACCACTACTCAGAGTTTGATTTTCTAACAAATTAATGTATCTTTGAAATGACAACGGACACTGTGACACTGACGAGGAATCATTTTTGTAACAGTCGTGAATATAAGAATCAAAATCGTTACAGTGTATCTTTGTCTCAATATGTGAAAAAGTGGCACTATTTTCTGGTGAGTTTTTGGACGGCACTAACAGAATCAAAAGATAGAATACACCAGTGAGCACGCAACTTAATGCTAACACAGCCTTATGTTTTTGAGTTCTATCTGCGATGGCTCCAATAAATGGTCGAACAAAGAATCCCACAAAAGGCATGATTCCGTAAATGATTCCTGTCTCCAGCGATGACAGCTTTAACGACTCCTTCATAAATAATGGGATGAAGGGAAGTAAATCTCCTATAGCTGAAAGAAAAAGAAAGTTTAATTAGGATATGATTTAAAACATCAATGAACAATAGAAGTGTAATGTATTATGGTGACATGATGGTGTACAAAACAGAGTAAGTCAAGATTTTTCACTTATATTGAGACAGTCAGTTCAGGGATATTGGAGAAAACTAGAGTGCCTGGACCTACAGCAAGCAAATTAACAAACTTTCTCAGACTTGGAGAAATGTGTGTTTTAATCCTGTGGCAACTGAGGAGGTAACAGCAACCTTTTAAAATACAATGCTTTGGATTTTTTCTGCCATCTGTCTGGAGTCTTTATGTAATACAGAGAAACAATCTTTTGTTTCTTTCCATATATAATTTAAGCAGGAAACTTCTAACTCAATGATGGCCAAAAACTTTGATTTTTTCATCCTCTTCGTTGATAATATTTTTGAGACATCGATAACCTTAACTACAACAAATTACAATAAAAGCTGGGTTATTTACTTAATTCTTATAGGTTTTTAAATTTTATATATATAAAATACTGTACATAATAAAATAATAATTAAATGTTAATACAGTCCAACCTGCCTTAAAAGCCACCTCTATATAAGGGCGACCTGCTTATAAAGGCCAGTAGAATTGTATCCTAATTGTTCCTTATGCATATTATTTGAACCTGTATATACCACCTGCTTATAAATTTATGCCACTTTTACTGGTTCTCTTGGGTGGCTTTTATAAACAGGTTTGACTGTACCAATAACCTACCAGCCAGCACAAAAAAGTAGAATCCTTTTACTGGAAGTAAACGCCTACTGACATGGTACCATTTGGTTGTCATGGTTTTTACTTGCGGCACTTCCTCGACGTCAGACATTTTGTGACCGTGCCTGGTTTCCAGTTAATTCTTGTACAGTTGTTAGTAGTAAGGAAATCCTCCACAATTATCCATGAAACCTATCAATTATAAAAACAACAACATTATTATGAATGGTCATATGTGGTGGACCTGTCCAATAGGTGGCTGGGTAGCTCAATCATTAGTTTCATTGACTGAATAGCGTGCCATGCCTGCTTGATACGGGGCATCAGTTTTTAAAGTCCAGGATCCAGTGACTTTCATTTCAAAATGCTGAGTGCTTGGCGAAAGAACAGTCACTACGCATTTTCAAGTCTGGGTCAGACCTGGCCAGGATTCAAATCCACAACTTCCCACATACGAAGCGTATGCAGTACCAAATCAACTCTACAAAACAGTGAACACTGCTCCATCGAGGAACCATCTATTGGTAAAACACATCCTGTATGGAAGAACATAAATTTCAACCTTAAAGACATCAAACAAGGCATAGTGAAAACAAAGTATCTAACTGGAACCATATTTCTGCAGTCTTACAAGTCGAAATTTCAACAAACTGATGCTACATGTCATTTATATCAGCTAGAAGATGAAACTACATTTCATCATCTCATAACTTATTCAGCGTTATATAGTGCCAGACGAAAACCATTTGAATCCATTAAAAATCATGTAATTGCTTCAGCTTCACTCTCAAAATGAACTTACATCGCACCATGCAATGAATTACTTGTTCAACTGATAACAGACTGTAGAAAACTTGTGTATAACCAGCTGTTACCTGAAGATACAGATCTGTGCGATAACATAGAAAATTTATCCAGGTGCTTGTGTTTCAATATTTATTCAACCAGAACTTTTCTCCTAAATGATTAGGAGTGTGACTGACACTACAAGAGAACCAGAACTTTTAGTTTTTAATTATTTTAGTTTTAATGCAAGCAAATATTGAAGGAACTATGATGCACCTATGGGTGGTGCCTTAGACCTAGGTGGTGCCTCTATCCAGAGCGGTTATCCAACCTGAAGAAGAAGGTCGCCTGTTGTTAGAGCACCCCTCTAGTCCTGTTTGGCCAATGCATTTTTTCCGCTTTTTGGTACATTTCCATCATTTTTTTACATGTGGACTCGGGTAGTTTTAAAACAAAGTTTTTAGTGTGGATTTTTTTTCCATGTCAAGATATGCAATTGAGATCTGGGTTTGTTTTTACCTTCATGCGTAATTTATGCACATGTGTTTCCTTGAAACAAAAAATACAAAATTCTTACATAAACTCTGATGCATGAATGACTTCAGCAAGAAAAGACAATGTGAAAATAGATTCGAATGCGACCGGAAACTATCTTTCCTGCGGTAGCTAAAATAATTCACAATGCGGATAACGGCTATAACGTTGCTCGGAAATACACACTAAGACAGCCCTTGCCAACACAATGTCTAGACGTGTTAGATTAGTCCAACGAAAAGAGTAACATTTGGAAGAAGTCGTTAACATTTTTTAATTTTTTAATTTTTTAATTGCCCGGCCGGGGAATTTATTCATTTTATTCAAAAAAAAAAAAAAAAAAAAAAAAAAAAAATAGCATATCACGTACTCTTTTTATATATGTCACAGTGTGTAAACTCCGGTGTACGTCTTCCGAAAGCTGGGATCGTCGAAGCGAAAAAGCCAACAGTAATGGTTCCACTGTCGTCCGGTGACAGTAAATTGGCTGCTAGTAAGTTTTCTTGTATACTTTCACTGCAACAATTACACTCAGACTGATCGCGGATAACACCGGAGTTAGTTTTGAATACAGTCGGTAACATTTATTGTTTCAGTTTGAAGAAAATGATTGTTAATCATTCAACTTTTCAATGATATTTTCAAAGAAGTCAAATAAATTATATTTCCCGAGCATAAAGATATGATAAATACCGCATTTAATGCATTTGATTTAAGAAACCAAGTGTTAAGATCAAAGGTGCTGTATCCCTTTATCCCAAAACATGACAGTTTAGAAGAAATTCTGATTTAATTTCACGCTGGTGATTCCAGATAGTATACGCCTAGCTGATGAAAACATGAACGCCTAGCTGGGATTTTAGTTGTAAAATATGTACGCCAAGGTGTACAGAAAATTGTACAATTTATTGCTATTTTTCACATTTTTCTTAGATAATCGGTTGAGAAAACCCCTTCACAACTTTATGCTAATCTCAAGGATATGGTGCCATTTTATATACATTTTATTTATGAATAGATTGATTGATTGGATGCGGTTTTACGTCAAAGTTAATAATATTTCACTTATATGGAGACGTCGCCAGCTATATGTGAAGCCATAAAAAATTGACCTTTGCAGTGCGCTAAGGACAATGTGTAGGTAGAGGTCTTTAAGGTGCCACGCCTGCTATGAGACGAAGGAACGGCGACTTTCATTTCTACATGCCGAGTACATGAAGTATTTACTACCTATTTTTTAGACTTGGTCAAACCCAGGCCGGATTCCGAACCCACGACCTCCTACTCCAAGCGCATTACCAACTGAACTATCGTATGTATTGAAAAGAGCGTGTTGTTGGTAGTAGCAGAACCTATAAATCATTCCTTTCTTTTGAAATCAATCAACAAAAATAAAATAACCGATTATAGATAAATAAACAGGGGACCAAAGACCTTAACGCTCACCTCAGGATATGTCATATCTCGTGTAGAAAGTCAATGGGCAATCACATAAATTACGGGGACTGTTTTAATTTTCAAGAGATAGGACCTAATGTAAGGACATTTCCAAATTTGTTATTACTTATCCTAAAATGCTACCGTATACTACATGTCCTAAGTATGCTACACATGGATCTCTTATATCTTTAGAGGAACATTTTTTTGCTATTTCCCTTTATAGGACCCAAAGGAGACATAACTCCTTCATTTGTGCAAACCAGAAAGCCCTTTACGAAGGCATGATTGTCATTAAGTTTCATCAAATATGGCCTGGTAGTTTTGGAGGAGATGACTTAAATACAATGAAGGGTTTATTCACTAAATAGTTGATTCACAAGATTTTGACTCCGATAATGTACACGATAATCGACTGATATCCATAAGATGGCCGGGTTGTTGAATTATTGTGAATCTACAGATGGTGGTCCAAGTTGGATTTGTGTTTTGAAGTAAATTTGCATATTTCGCAAGAAAAATACTGAGATTCCTAAAAATAACTTTCATCTTGTCTTTCAAGTTGAAAACCCTGTCCGAGTCTGCAACGAAAAATCAATTCTTTAAGCAAGTTAACACGAAGCAACGTTTTGTCAGAGAACAAAATTAATTTTACAATGTTTTACAACAACACCAAACACAAATATATGTATGAAGAGATGTTCACATAAGTGCAGCTAAAGTACACTAAAATCCCAGCTAGGCGGTTGTTATGATTTTGCAAATGTTGCAGCTAAGCGTACACCGGGTAAAAAATAATACTTGTTGTAGTTAAATATTTAAACGTATATCTTGCATATGCGAATTGTATTCAAACTCTTTGATGTTTCTTTGTTCCAATTACCTTATAATACGGTAAGATCGGCTTTAAATTAAGGTAAAATTCAATCTTACGCCAAGGAGGTTGGTGATTTTTTCCCTGGCTGTCGATGATCAATTGTGTTTTTTTACATTATATGGTGATATTTGCTGGCAAATTGTAATGTCTAAGTGGTACTGACTTCAGCAACTAAAATTATAAGTGGTATCCAAGACTTGACAATTTAATTTTGAGCGTTTACATACCTCCAAACTTCAGTCATTGAGACTATCAACATCACACGGTCGGTCGCTTCGACGACCCCAGCTTCCGGAAGACGTACACCGGAGTTTACATACTGTGTATGTGATAGGCTTTATTTTTTATAAAAGCTTTCAAAAAATCCATTCTTCGGGCACCTGTGGAGTTATTTGAACTTGACACCTGACTGAACATTTTATCTCTCATTAATCCCTTTTAATGAAAAATTCGAGGGTTTCATTTTTTGTGTGTGAGATAAAAGTTGTTTGCTAAAATTATGAATTATCTAGACGATTTTTCAAAAACCAAATCGATTTGATTCACGTGTGTCGGATTCATTTTCAAAAATACCCATAATGACCGACTGGATGAACATCTCCAATCAAACCGGAGATGGTACGTTATTTATTTATTTATTTATTTATTTATTTATTTATTTATTTATTTATTTATTTATTTTGATCTGTCTAACATTTTTTCATTACATACTTAATTTCTGTTTCACAATCAAGTGACATCTGGCAAAATTGCAATCTTATTGATTTCGTTATTTTTCACTGAAATGTGCCATTTTAAAATTGCTCAATATAGGTTATAAGATTTTTATTCCAGTTTTTAAATAAACTTGTGTTTTGAATTGTTAGTGTATAAGAAATTTTAAAAATGTCATATTTACTGTTAACGGTGACATCTTTGTTGAGAGATTATTGTAGAACCGGGACATGGCTCCAGTTTTCAGGTCTGGGATCCGCCCAAAACGGGGGAAAAATCGAAATCGCCCGATCGGGAGATAAAGCGTCTAAGCGTTTTTGTGACTATAACATCGCGCATGCGTATTTCATTTGTTTGCCTATAAACCGGCTTAAAATCGAGTAAAATTGATGACCTTTTATAAAAAACGGCCGCGGGGGTTCATTTCTAAGTAGGGGGACTTAAACTTTTGAACAGTTATTGTAAACATATATTTCTAAAGATCTGTCGTGCGGAAAAAAATTCTGTCATGCGGAAAAAAAGTTATAAGCTCTTAAAAATGCACTTCCGGTTAAAAATGTTCCAGTTGAAAATACATCGTAGGTACGGGTATAGAAATAATAAAAGAACTGTTTCTTACCTGGTGCAGATGTGTGATAAGAAGAAAAAACAGATAAATGCACAACTTATTGTTAATGTGCATTTTGTAACTAACTCTTTGAAGATATTTTTTTCATTTTCTGTCCGAATTTCGTCTCCCCGGCCCCTCGTCCATTAAATATCAAAACGTTTTACAATCTACACATTCCTTCATGGTATAACTTGTTATTGTTCAGGGTAAAATGTTCAGGTTGTGTTATAAGTATTCTGTTGTAAAGTCAGATGAAAAGCTTGTAATTATGTAATAATAGTATATGTTTCAATTCTCAATCCAATGCCATAATATACTAACTAAGCTTTTAGTGGCAATTTGATTTTTCGGTTTTTAACCAGTGCATATATAGCTATATATCGGAATGTCGGGAGAATAGGGTAAATCTAGATGGTGCTTTTAGTTCCAACATAATTTTTATAAACTAAAGAAGACTTGTCATTTAGCAGTAGTAGAGTATGCTGGAATAGAACCCCCGTTATGGTGCGCTGGTGCGCCAATCTCAGTTTGCATGACGTCAGAGGTTACAGGGTCACACGTGAAGGTGTTAAAGAAAAAAGGGGAAGGTCCCGGATGTATGGATACCGGAAGGGAATCCCTAGGTCTAAGAAGAGTTCGGGAAAACCGGATCAAAGTAAAGTACCCCCAAGTCTGGGGTAACCCCCAAAGGGCTGGAGTTGCGAAAATGCGCGCCGGGACTCGATCTCTTAACCGAAAGTCAACATGTGATATACCGTCGTGTCCCGCTCAAAGAGAGAAATCGTTCGGCGCTACTGCCGAGGTGATCAGACGGACCGTGACAGAGTTATCGCCCTTGAAGGGAATTTCGCGTATCCGGACCCACCGCGTGAACCACTGAGTCTTTGCAGAAATTAATAGCATAGAAGGATAGTCCTCAATCGCCCGGATACATAGATACTTCATTTGTACAGATCCGTCCAAAAATGCAGATGTGACGGGTGGAAAGACGTGATTGAAATATCCCATAGACTTAACACGGGGAACCTTCGGGTTCGATTCTGTGGAAATTACTAGATCTAGCACCATACAGAGTATACCATGATACGCGTCTGGTCAAGACGAATACGTAGACACCTCGATCATAAAGATCGGTTGAGTCATAAGAAAGTTATAACGAAATACATTTCTCTATGGGAAATCCCGTGTTAAAATTTCTCCATAGCCTTATATAGGGAAATTGACAGATCGCCTTAACGCACGAACCACTCGACCTCCAGTAGAACTAAACACATTTTCAGATAGGTGTCATAAAAACAACCATTTCGATATAAACGTCGTCGAAATCCATACAGAAATAAGCGAGATATGAGTGTTAGAAGTTGGAAATTTTACGTCTTTGCTTACGAAAATTCGAATTAGAAATCCTGTAATCTGATTGGTCGAGAGGTTTTATACACATAATTTCTTTATTATTGCAACCTAGAGATTCGAGAGTGGTACTGTAAGAATAGGTAAGACGAGCCCCGGGCGTCTACGATAAAAGTTCGAATCGAAAGACGGAAACGGATGGGAAAAATTCCGAACGTGTTTTACCCTCCCGCGGGCGCCCCGCCGGTCCGATCGTCACGAAGTTACTTTCATTCGAAAGGTTTGGTCGAGGCAAATTCAACAAGTGGTCGTTAAAGAAAATTAGCCAGTATTAAAAGTACAAAATAAGGTAATACATTCTAAACGTGTCAATACATGTCCTGACATGTCATTGCCTGTTGGTTGTGCAGTACTAATTAAATCTCGTAATCTCTATTATCGTAATTAAAGGTAGGAGAAAAATTTACAGATAATTACCGTCGCCCCTCCCTTTCCCCATATATACAAAAGGAGGGGGGAGGAACATATCCTTGGTTACCCCACGTTTACCCCACAATTACCCCGTCGATGCATCAATAGACTCATCCCTTCTAAGGTTTGAGCTTAGTCATACCCACGCCATGACGTCATAGAAGGATCAAAGGGGCGTTGAGCTCATTGGTGGATATCAGTGGACTTACAATAGGGTCAATCTGGTTACCGAAGGTTCATATAATTTTAAATGTAGCCATCATAGCGTCACTTTAGCTAAAACACTGTTGTAGTAAAGACGCACACAGATTTGATTAAGCGTTTGAGACGTAATTTTTTGAAGAAGTGATACAGAATATTTTGTAAGGTAAGTGTATATTTTATGTATTTCAACGTTGATTTAAAATGTTTACCAGTTGTTACGGTAGAGTAACACTTTTTACTATAGAATTTTAAATAGTCGGGTCAGTAACCGACCTTAAATGGTATGCGTCCTACTTTCTACCCTTGTTTTGTTATCGATGGATTAATTGAAAACGCCCTCATACCACATATCCAAAATTTTAATATAATCAATATTACACGTAAAATAAATCTTTGAACGTTGCATTTTTCACAACATTTCCCGATCAGAAAATATATATTATGAATAATTCTATTATATTGGAAGACCATTACTTACCGTAGCTGGTTAGGTTGTTTAAAGAATGTACTAGAACATTGATTAGGTCGCATGTGACCATGCACTGTAACGACCCTGTATACTGAACTTTAAAGCGATCGCGTTTTTAAAGTATGTATTTAAATATTGATGGTTAATGACCCTGTTATTGGTCTATAAGCAAGTTACAACTTGTTGATTCATTTTAAACACCTTTACTGTGAGAGGCGGAGATTAACCTTAAATCTACCCGAGCGTTACTAGGACACTTTATATCTATCAAACCTACATGTACTGAAGTATAAATGGTCAAATATGACCAAGTATTTTAAGTGTTATTTTATTTATTATTTTTTTATTTATTTAATTAGTTAGTTAAACAATAAATAAAATAAGCGCATGTTTGCCTAGAATATTTTTGTTATAGTGCTCATGTTATAATGTAATAGCATTCGATACTGAAACATGCTTTATGTTCAACTATTGCGTCAGCTTGTGCAATACTCTTGAATGAGAACCAACGTTTTCCAAACGTATACCATACATTTACTATACATGTCTTCTTTGACGTCCGTACTCGCATCATATAACCGACAATCACTCGAGTTTTCCTCATTTCAAATAAGTCAATGCTACTGTGAAGACATATTCTTTGAAAGTGTGTTTAAATAATTTCAGATCATGCAAGCAATTTTCCAGAACGTCAAGAAGAAGAGGAAAATAGTCAGTCATCGGTGTATGATCTTTGTTTATTGTACTCTTATAATTTCAATACATATTAAGTCATTAAGTTAAAATCACAGTGAATTATATAACAAAGGAAGAAACAATATCTATATAGGTGGCAAGAGCCAACGCAACCAAGAACACCATAAACAAATGATAATAATTACACATTGATTTTTAAATGTTAATGTCCAGGGATGTGGTTATAGTATTACACCTCGAATACACCCGCTTTATTGTATCAATTTTACAGTACTACAGTAACTTTTTTAATTGATGAATGAATGATTTATTTATTTATTATTTATCAAGTTTGCTTCTTTTTTTCTTTCTAGGAGTTCCCGTGTGAACACTGCGAAAAGTCGTTTAAACATAAGAAAGACTTGACTCGGCACGTGAACGCCAAGCACTCGAGCGTGACTTTCCCGTGTGGCACGTGTGAGAAGGAGTTTCAATATGTGGGACACAGAAAAACGCCACCAGAAAACTTGTAATCCAGGTGTCAAAGCCTTTGACTGCAAACATCTGTGGAAAGCGGTGTGCCACGGAGGTGGATAAGGCGCCACGAGATGACACATCAAGGTCCCTCTAATGCATCAGACAAGAAGGATCAGAAGAGACAGAAAAGAAAAGGTGAATCGCTTCCCGCTCCATCTAAACCCAAGAAAGCCGAGACCAGGTCAAAACAGTTTCGTTGTCGCCGTTGTAACTAAGTATTTGATAATCGCCACGACCTGTGGGCCCATGGTATGCGTCAACATTATCAAGTTGGCGGAGTTTACAACCCGTACCATGTGGACAAAATTCTGCACCTGGACAAGTGAGGACGGTCATGTGGATGCAGATCTCCGGGAAGTTTACGAAACCAATGAACCTATTATATTGGCAAGAGACGAACCGGGTCCGATCGTTTCCAGTTATAATTTCCCGGTTGATAATCGTGTTAGTGTCACTCAATTAAATCGGTTTGCTTTAGAAGTCTACCATCAAGAGCACATGCCTTCCGTCTGAACCTCGCTTTTGGAGTGATACTTCAAAATAGGGAAACCGGCGAGTACGCTATTTCACTCCCTATGCTAACAGTATGGTGTTGGATAGTCCGGTTTACATCTCTAAACGAAGGGATTTAAGAAGATTTTATCTACGCTTACGCCGTATGGATGTGCTAACGAAATTATTACGTCAACGTCCCGACACTAAATGGATACCCGTGCTTGTCACCAACGCGATTATTAAAACGTACAGTACCCAGTATCTATTGGGAATGAGCAATTACCAGAATACATCACCAAGCATAAAGCCATCGTGCCATTAGCGAAAAATAAGAAAACAGATCAACCTTACAACGACCAGTTGTGTGCCTTTCGTTGTTGGCATTGCACCGCGGTTATGACGTCAAAAGTTTAGAGGGAGCGACCAAGGAATTATATCGCCAGTGGACCAAAGATAGCGTGACCAACTTTGCAGGTGTGTCTTTTGACGAATTCCCTCATTTCGAATTTACGTTTAAAATCAATTTGGAGGTATATCGGTTAGACGAGAATGGCACGGTGCAGTCGGTGTATAGATCTAGAGGGCGTTACGATGACACCATGTATGTTAATATGTACGAGACACCAGCTGTATATTACAAATTTTGCAAAATACGCCAAGAAATTCCAATGCCTAGCCTGCGAACGTGATTTCAAGCAACCGTCTGATCTCCGTCGACATCAAACCTATGTTCAAACAAGACCAAGTACGTGTTTCCCGGTTGGTTCTTCAAATCGGCACAAACCATTTTAGAAAAGTTGGAAGAATACGATATCGTGGTGCCGACCGATCAAAGAACATTTTCGTGGTTCATCGTATATGACTTTGAAGCCATGCTCCAAAAGCTAGCGGAAAGCGCCACCGATATTTAAAATGGACCCAAAAACACGTACCGATCAGTGTGAGTATCTGCAGTAACGTTCCGGGACACAAAGAACCCACATGCATCGTGAACGAGAACATAGCCGATCTAGTCAAAGTATGCTGCAATATATGGAGGACATTGGCACCACCGTTCGACAATTATCAGAAGAAAAGTGGGGATGGGTGTTCAAAAAATTAGAAAAGGACGTCCAACGGCTGTTTCGGAGATATGCTTGGAAGGTGACGTCAGTGCGATGATGATAGAAATAACGAAGAAAGCGAGGATGAAAGTGATAATGACGATTTCGGTGAAGAACAAACTCAGCGAGCAGTCCAGAATCTATACGGACAGATGTCGGGCTATATGAACCAGGTTCCGGTGCTGGGATTCAACTCGGCCAGATATGACTTGAATCTCATTAAACAAGTCGTGGCGCGACATTTGAATATGCATGATAAAGAACGGTGCAATTTCGTGGTGAAGAAAAACAACAGTTATTGCTGCATATCGACACCGGACTTGAAATTTTTGGACATATGCAATTTCTGGCTCCCGGAACGTCGTATGTCAAGTTTTTAAAAGCGTACGGTGTGCAGGAACAAAAAGGATTCTTCCCCTACGAATGGTTTGATGACGTTTCCAAACTCGACCACACAGAGTTGCCTCCCATACGCGCTTCCATAGCGCTTTAAAAAACACCAACATTTCGACCGAAGAGTACGCCTCCTGTCAGGCCATATGGAGTGAGCTGAATATGATATCATTTAGGGACTTTTTGGAGTGGTACAATAACTTGGACGTCGGACCCTTTGTCAAAGCCGTGGAACGTTTTCAAGAATTCTATTTTCAGAGAGGCTCGACGTATTAAAAACGGCTATTTCGGTACCAGGCATTGCCAGACAGCTTCTGTTTAAAAGTGCCCACGAAACAGGTGCTAATTTTGCACTGTTTGACCGCTTCAGTGAAGATCTTTACCACACCTTCAAACATAATATCGTCGGTGGAGCCTCGATAATTTTTCATAGAAGACACGTGGCGGGAAAAACGCGTATCAGGGGGAAGAAACTCTGTCGAAAAGTTGTGGGTTTTGATGCTAATGCTCTGTATCTCTGGGCCATCGATCAAAAAATGCCAGTGGGACCGTTTATTCGAAGGAGAGCCGACAACGACTTTAGACCGGAAGTGCGCGATAAATTCATGGCCGCTTACTTCTGGATGGACTGGTTAAATGTCACGGGCCAGGCAGCTATCAAGCATAAACTGAACTCGGGAGAGGAGAAGAGAGTCGGCAAATTTCCCGTGGATGGTTGGGACGTTGACGCCAACATCATTTATCAGTTTCACGGTTGTTACTGGCACGGACACGAATGTTCACTCACTCGCGACATTAAAGATAACAAATGGTGGGGGAAAAGAAAAAGTAAATTTGACAAGACTGAAAAGACCACTCGATATTTAAGACGAAAGGGATACCAAGTAAAAGAAATGTGGGAGTGTCAATTTAAGGAATATTGCCGTTGCCATCCTCAAATTTATGAGTTTATGAATAAATCGAGACCCGGGTTCTTCCAAAAACATCGTGGCAAGATTACCGAAGAACACATTTTGAAAGGCGTGATGGATGACCTACTTTTTGGTGCTGTAGAAGTAGATATAGAGGTCCCGGATCAATGGCCTTCTTACTTTAATCACCCGTCAATGTCGCCATATGACTACTTCCAGGAAATGTCACCTTTGTTTTGTACCACAGATGTACCGCATGAAGCCATAGGTCCACACATGCAAAACCACGTGGACAAATTCAACCTGTCCAAAGCACCGAGACGTCTTTTAGTAGGCGGTATGAAAGCGTGCCATATGCTACTGGCAACACCGTTGCTTCAATGGTACTTAAACCATGGCATGGTGGTTACCAAAGTACATCAGGTGGTGGAATACGAATCCCGTGCTTGTTTTCAACAATTTGTCAAAGACGTCAGCAACGCCAGGCGTAATGGCGATCACTGATTATGGATAAGACGAAACATCGGGATGTAAAATACGTTCAAGACGAAGGCCCGGCCTGTCTCTTAGTCAATGAACCTCGTTTTCGAAAAATGGAATGTCTAGACCCAAAACAGCACTACTATGAAGTTGAAATGGCCAAACGAAAGATCAAGTTGGACCTTCCCATACAGTTGGGCTATTTCATCTTGCAGTACGCAAAGTTAAGAATGCTTGAATTCTATTACGATTTTATGGACGTATACGTAGATCGATCGGACTTTGAATACTGCGAGATGGATACGGATTCGGCTTACATGGCCATTTCAGGATCCAGCCTCGATGACATCATTAAAGTCAATAAGAAAGGGGATTATATTAAGGGATTAGAAGGTTTTTGCAATACAACTCATGTCAAGGCCGACTCTGAATACCATTGGTTCCCCCGTACGTGTTGCTCTGAGCATGCAAAGCACGATAAGAGAACCCCGGGCCTCTTTAAATTAGAATATGAGGGCGATGAGATTTTAGGTTATCCAGTAAGACTTACCTCGTGCGTCAATCAAAAACTATTAACCCATCTAGTACCCGACAGAAAGCGTTTGACTTGTTAAGAAAGGCCAAGGGGTTGAAAGCAAAACGTCTGCGCACCAAAATAACGCAACACGAATACTAATTCAGTTCGAAAGGTGTTAACAAGCGCAATATTGAAAATCCTATGGCTATTTTTCGTCAAGTGTTAAAAACGGGTCGACCTCAAACGAGTATCAATAGAGGTTTTCGAGCTAGGGATAATACGATTTATACGTATACACTACAAAAGCGCGGTTTCTCGTACTTTTATTGTAAGAGAAAAGTGGCACCTGATGGTATTCACACCACGCCGTTAGATATAACCTTATGTCCAATACCACCCGATAAAGACGAAACTGATACCGACGAGCTGATTCAGATGTTGGACAATTGTTTCGAAGATTGAGATCTACCGTGGAAAGCGTCACTTCAGGCCCTGCACGAAAGGAAAGACCAAGTACATACCCGAGACAGATCCTTGCCCGGTACTTTCGTGCGGGAGGTTCGACCTCTACTTTGCTTTGAAACGATTGTTCAAACATCCATTCTACCGATTAAGAAACATACAAGGCATATTCATTAGAAAAAAAAGAAAAAGAAAGAAAAGAAACAGGATGCAAACAACGGCCATATCAACATCCACCAGGGAGCAAACACCCATCCCCGCCCTCTAAGAGCACTTCCACCTTGTCGCGGTTTAGGGGCTTAAGTCTTAAATGAGACGACCAAGAAAAGTGCATATATAAAGCAGAGAAAAGTGTGAATGCCATCATTTCGACATGTATCCTTTCCCGAGTTGCACGTCTATTTCCGTGTCTGGAGCCACGTGTAGTGGCAAGACCACGTGGCTTTTTCGTTTGTTAAGAAACAAAGACCAGATGTTTCTAAAACCACCGGACAAAGTATTGTACTGTTACGGTGCTTACCAACCCTTATTCGAAAGCATGGAGAAAGAGTTACCGTTCATAACGTTTCATCCGGGTTTACCTACAGAAACAGATTTAGAGGGTTTAAGCGATCCAAATCACTGTAATATCGTGGTATTGGACGACCTGATGGAAGCTGTGACGTCATCACCAGAGATGGAACAATTATTTGTTAAAGGAATGCACCATCGTCATTTGACCGTCATTTATTTGAATCAGAATTTATATTGTAAAGGCAAGCATGCCCGGACCATCAACCTCAACACTCACATATTGGTCTTAATGAAAAACCCCCGCGACGTCTCGCAATTACAATGTGTAGCTCGTCAAGCATTTTTAGGCAAGAGTCGTTACGTCATGGAAGCTTACAAAGATGCAACATCCGAACCTTACGGATATTTAATCTTAGACCTTTCGCCCATGACCGAGGATGCGTATAGAGTGAGAACTTTGATCTTCCCTGATGAAGACACCATCGTCTATAAATAAGACTGTTACACGTTTTGGATTCATTCGATCCTCGAATGTCGAGGTGTCAAGATGCAGAAAATGGAATTAGTTTCCTTTGATAGATATCAACGATTAACAGCTTTAAAACCTGGTGTAAAGCATACACAAGATGACGTGAAAAGGTTGAATGTACAACCCGAAGTCATTGTTCCAGAGAGTGAACCAGAGGTGAAAATATTAGCAGAAGATCGACCGAACATTGAAGATATTTTAGTAGCCGTACCCGTTAACGTCAGAAACAAAGCGAGAGCCTTACTCAATCATTTACGAAAACATTTAAAATGGAACGAGCGTGGTGAAATTTTCGTAGACGACCGCATTATACCTGGATCGAACATCGTCGATTTAGTTAAAGTCAGTGTCAAAGAGTATAAAGACTTTAAACCCGTAGGACTGGAGTCATTTAGCAAAGTGATATACGACAGTAACGCACCGCTCAGTTTAATAGCACCCTCCAAAAGACAGATCGGATCGGGACTACCTCCGCCTCCCGGTATACCCGTGAGAACAAAAACAGTGAAACGAAAAGCAAATAAAGCCGTTGAAAACAAAATCAAGTGGTTGAAATTATGAATGACTATTTAGCTAGTATCTATTACGACCCAAAACATCCGGCTGCTTTTGCGGGAGTAGATAAATTATACAGAGCGGTCAAAAAAGCAGGCAAGTTCGTTTTGGGTAGACAGAAAATCAAGAATTGGTTACTGAAACAAGAAGATTATGCCGTACACAGAGAAGAAAGAACAAAATTCAAGCGTAGAAGAGTAATTTAGATTTATTTGATTTTCTATGGAAAAAAGCGTAAGTTCACAGTCACAAACAGACTGGCTCTGACGGTAAATGTATTAATTGTCTATGTACATGTAATTGTATTGTTTAAATCTGTCTAAATTCCGCAGCACCAGACGACCGCCTCGGAACAAAACTTCCAACCAGCAGCGCCCTGACTAAAAGCGCGGGAACTCCAACATCTCCAAGTTGTTGACACGAGAAAAACAAAAGAACCAAAAACTTACTCTACCAAATCCACATTGGACAACAAAATGACAACTGACATAAATGTTTAACAACAATCATGTTTTCAATCAATGTTTTATTTCTACTCGGTCTTCGTAACAATATCAAAACTACCAATCTAACGCATATAATAAAAATTTCAAAATGTGAAACAAAATGAACGCCAAAGGCAAAGGGTTGTAATTCTTGCATTGCAAAAATTGTCATAAAATACAAAAGAAAATTGCACTTTATTCAATACTGATTCACGAATTCAGAACGTGAAACACAATGACCGCAAAAAATAAAGGGGTGTAACTCTTGTATTACAAACCCAAAATATGCACCTTTTTCAACACGGATTTACGAATTCGAAACGTGAAGCACAATGACCGCCAAAAAAAAGAGGTGTAAAAATACCCAAACGTTGCACTTTCTTTAACACTGATTACATATTCCAAACGTAAAACACAATGGCCGCAAAAGACAAGGGGCGTAACTCTTGCAGTACAAAAATTTCAAAAACTACCCAAATTTTGCACTTTCTTTAACACTGATTTACGAATTCAAAACGTAAGGCACAATGTCCGCCAAAGACAAGGTGTTGTATCAATGTATGAACAAATGAAAGAAATGACATTAATTTTGCGTTTATTGAGTGTAATAAACCCAAAACCTTGACATTTCATGATGTAATACGTTTAGGTATATCGAAAGTTGTCTCGCTTTGTTCATAATATACAATATCTCTCTATCTAACACACACACACACACACATGTAACTGTAATAGTGAGGACAATAAGAGGTTCATTTGCATCTAGCAGACAGAATTGTTGGTCATTAACCTGGTATTTAAGAAATGTACAGAAATGACCAATTAACCTAACCCCATTATAAATGACACATTTAAAGTTCAGCGGTACCCAAATTTATCAATTTTGTACTTTGTATTCTTATGGGTAGAGTTGTCAATATTGATATGTCTGACAATTTGGCACACCATGCATTCACCTGTAATATACATAAAACTTACCTGGATGAAATGATAATACTCGGTAATTTCCGACATCCTCATTGATGACGTTCATTGTGTTAAGCTGCATATGTAACATGTGAGTTTGTGTGGCATTTTTAAGGTTTTTAAAGTTTCGTTTTAAGCCAAAATGATATAATTTGTGAAGTTTGTATATAATATAACCACAATGAATGATACATTTTTTCACAAATTTCATTTAAATTAATAGTACTGGTTCCCTCAAAGGGAGGGAACCAGTACAGTGCTTACGGCAGTAGCGGATCTCAGTCAGTAGCGGATCATTTTTTAAAACAAAGTTGATTTTTTCCCTATCATTAGGAGAAACCAATAAAATTCGGATATATTTCTGTAATACTGATAAATTTACTTCATTCTACATATCATTTATGTTAATAAACGTCCTATTATTTTAATTCTTGGCTTTTTCATGCGAATGTCATAAGCGTCTCAACGACACGGATGTGTTTTCCAAACACTTACTTTCAATTCGGACGACGTGTTCAATACTTTCAAAGGTAATTTGAAATGATTGCAATAGCTATTTACAACCGTTAATATATCTTCTTTCAAGACATAAACTTTTATTGAGCTTTACAGTTCTTGACAATAAAAAATAAACCCTTTTTCTGAAGGGTGCAAGTACGGCAATAACGGATCAGCTGCTGTAAACAGGGGGCCTCTCAAAAGGCTAATGAAAATGGGGATTCGTAATATTTCTTAAGAAAAAACAAATTTTGCACCTGATGTATATGTTGTAGTAAATTGTAAATAAACAATGTAGAGACTATTCGAGAACCAGTGCCTAGCTTCCCTCCTTGACCCCATGAGAAAGATGGGTCCATTGTCATGCTATGCCGCTATCTTATTTATCATGATAATACCAGATCAATGGGCGTTTTAAAGAAACCATAATTATCATGCTTGAAGGATAATCAATATAAGATTCGAATATATTGAATTAATACATTAATTAATATCCAACCCTATATATTCTTTATACTTTTATGATTAAGACCATGAAAGTTTTATTTCATTCTATATTTTTGTCTGGTAACAATTTTGGACATATGATGCAAATTGTACACTCCCAATATGTATCGTTGTTTGTATACACTGTTCTTGTTAAAATAAAATCTTCATGGACAACAGTATGTCATAAAACATAAGGCACAATATTTTATTTTCTTCACCATTTTTTGCTTTTATATTTCAGTATTCAAGACAATGTTAATTGACTTAATTTATTATTACATTTATATCAGAAACTTGTTTATGATTTGTTTTTTTATTTATTTAAATCATGTTGATATATTACGGTTAAATTTTTTTTATATTGTTTCATGATTTGTAATTTTTGCAATTGAATGATGAAAACTCAAACTAATCATGTTTTGAGTTGATTCCCTATCGTTTTCTTGACACTAGGTGGCGTGATCCGCTACTCACAAATTGATTCGTTACTGACGTAAATACATGGGATACAAAACGGGTGGATTGCCCATACTTATAGTCGGACGATTTTTATCATCTAATGATAATTTGAAACAGTGGGGAAATGTCAATTGCTAGTACCAAAAAATTACAATCGGCTGCGATGATTTTTTCGGGGAGCAGTGAATATTGCACTAATGATCCGCTACTGCCGTAATCACTGTACTATTAAATTAAAGCCAGATTTGTCCGTCAGCTTTCTGATTGTGTTGAATGTATTCAGATTGTTTTTCGTATAAATATCACGAGATAAGTGAAGAAAATATAAGTGTAATAATTATTTGAGAATATTAAAATTATTACAAATGAATTTATTCAAAAGATTTTAATCAATTTTATTTTCAAAATTAATTTAATTCCGGTAGTAAGTAATTGTACTATTCCTTCAAGCAGATATTTGTATGTCCCTTATTCAAATTAATCTAAATTAACTCCATTTTTTCGAACACTTGCACTGAATTCATCAAAAATTACAAATAACATTTACCGGGTATATCATAAAGAGTTATTTGTCATTATATACACACGTGTCAACCAATTTGCAAATTGTAAGGTACAGGTAAACAACATTGGCATGTCCGTTTGACCTTTCATTAGGAATATTCGTGTAGAAGGATCCACCCAATAAATGGGTTGTAGTAGGCTTCGCCGTTAATAGTTTGTATTCAAGGTACATGATTAGTGTTTGCATTATGTAGACACAATAAACACCTGTGCTCCCTATACATAGATGTAGTTGGTCCATCATAAATATTTAAATCAAAAGTCAAGCGGACAGGTCAAAGTTGTTTGCCTATAAACCCTGTTGATTATAGGTGATAGGTCTACTTTTAAACAAGATGTTTACCAATGCAGCATATTGATAACCCTTTCATTATTGGAAAATAAGGCTTAAAACGATATTAATTTATCGTGAAAGAAATTAAAGGAAGTTTCATTCAAGTTTTAAGCCGTTAATCGGGCATAGATCCAATAAGTGTCTTTTGATTGATACAGGTTCTTTTTATCCTATTGAAATCCAGCGTTACAAAGTGATTTATTATTATGATTTCCCACCACAAAAGGTAGGGAATCATATTATTTTGTTCTGTTTCTTCTTATTCTTCTTATTATTATTCTATCAAGACCTACTATGCTGAAGCAGATCTAGGAAACGGCTTAATGGATTTAGATGAAATTAGGTGCCAATAATCAGTTACCTTTGTAGATATGCAAGATATGATCGTTCCCGGATTCAGAAGTCTATATTTGTTAAATACATTCTTAATTACACTGCACTGAATGGTTTTAAATACCAAGATTTTATTAGCACTGTCAAACAAGCTTTAATCCTTTGAAAGAACCTTTCATTTATCATTCTTAAAGGGAACTATAACTTATCCATCGGTTTATGTTTGTACTCTAAAAATATAAATATAAATTTCCGAAATGGCTACTTTAGAAAAACCCCATGTTGATGAATAAATTGATAATGCTATTTCTTGTATCTCAGTTACACTTAATGTTATAGACAGACAACATTGATCTGTCCGCTTGACCTTTCTGAAGACTATTCATACCTAATGATCCATCCAGTACATGGGTAGTGCAGGATTCGCAGTTAACGATTAGCAATACATTTTCTGTGGTGTATACAAAATAAACACCTGCGGTTCTCTGTGAGTAAATGTACTGGTCTATAATAAATATTTGAGTTAAAGGTCAAGCAGACAGGTCAATGTTGTTAACCTATACAAATATATCGATTGCATTTCTCCAAAAACAATCTGAACTATAGACAAACAACATTGACCTATTCACCTGACCTTCAATTTGAATATTTATTATGGACAAGTATATTTATATATAGGGAACACAGCTTATTTTTCTACATCGTGGAAAAAACATTGTTTTTTTATATCTGCGAATTCTAACACTATATACAATGGTAGGACCATGGTATATGAGCGCGTCCAAGTAGAAACGTACCTTATGTGCATTGTGACGTAAGCAGAGAAAATGACGTCGAAAGTTCGGGAGACGAAAGTGTTTCGGTGCGCAAAATGCCTCAACTAATGGGAAAAAAATAACTTCAGTAGGAAAGGTTTATTTTGATTCAAATTAGCAGAGAACACCTAATTGTAAATCACAGAATGATAATAATATTTCAATGGGGTAATATAAATTGGAATAAAATTAAAACGTGACAAATTCGACAGTAAATCAAAGGTGAAGAATTATTAAACTATGCACGTTCTTTCGAGTGTTGTTATTTGCGATTGATATGTTTCTGAGCAGATTTCCTTTGATTTAACAATGGAATTGGTTCCCCGGGTATTATAAAAAAGTTTCGTTGTCTGAATATTGTGTTTTGAGGGGAAAATGTAAACAGCATGACGTCACAAACTACCATACAATGTAGCATTTTCATGTATTTGAGAATAACAAGTACAATTGACGTTGGCATTGGTTGCGCAATGGATAGCGTTCTAAATTTACGTTTTTGTAAAAAATGTCTGTTGCAAGTTCAAATCACCACGGGTTCATTTTTATTTATTTATCCAGTTTCTTTTTTTTTGTCCGATAATTTAAATTTGATGGCCTTTGCGATTTTCTTATTTTAATTCTAGACTGATTATTATTTTTATCACTCTTATTATTATTCGCTCAAATTTTAAAAAATTTGAAGTGTGAAGTAATCATTTGGTCATTTTCAAATTTTTTTTTATATTTTTTGTAATGCGTGATGTCATCAATTTTTTATACGATTTGAATGCACATTTATTTCCTACAATTGCCAAGTACGTATACTGTGATAAATATTAATGTTGTTTGGTAAATACAAAACAAATTGGAGCTAGCTAAAATTTCTTGTGACACATACACATGTAAACCACGCCCGTGCTACTTTTGAAATTTTTATGAAATAATTAATTCTATTGGCTAGTACCACATTGGATTTTTTAGATTTGGGGATATGCTTTGCTAGAAAAAAGAATTTTCCATCATGAATCTATACGAAATTCTATCGTGCGCCTTATTTATCTTGGCAGTTGCTCCAACACTCAGTACTTGAACTGTCAATATTAAGAGTGGATTGAGTAGTGATCAGTTGGTACATGGCAAAAAATGAAATTAAGGAATACATCTTCAGTACATAATTAACTTGCATTCCACGCATGTCCATTCTTTTAATTTTGAAATTTTCAATACCGACATCGACATCCTACCTTCTTTATCACTGCATTAAGAACATGTATATAACCGTTGAACAGATACATTTTTAACTGAGTTGACCGAAGTTAGCAATAAAGTCGGCATTACCAGAATCGATAGTCAACTTGTAAGGAAAATGAAAAATCGTTTTAATTTATCATATCCCGTTGTAAACTGTAATGTTCCATGTGTGTGTGTGTGTGTGTGTGTGTGTGTGTGTGTGTGTGTGTGCAAAATGATTATCGTCATCAATTTAATTATCATTATTGTGGTCATAAATCACAAGTAAAGTGCGTCAAGTTTGATCTGGCCGTTTGACCTTTAATTTGAATATTATATAGGGCTGATGGAATGTGTGATTTATGGACGATCAAACGATTCATTACCATAAACACCCGGTATTCATCATTACTATCATCTATCCTTATATATCAACTTTATGTATTCCCTAAATTACAAAATGGATGTGTCTGTTTGAATATTCAAATTCAAGGTCAAACGTCCACGTCAAACTTGACGCATCATACATATTCTGACCTACTAGTTGTGTTATATACAGTACAGCCCTTTCGAACATGATTAAACAAGGTTCATACAGGTCTGGAAAAGTCCTTAAATTTTTAGTTTTGCAATAAAAACACCCTAAAACAAGTCTGACCCTAAAAAGCCCTTGAATTAATCCTGAAGACCCTAAAAAGCCCTTGAATTTTGCCAATTAGGTGTGGTTGTAAATAGACTGATCAAAATAAATAAATAAATTACATTGAAATGGGCGATTTAAAGGTACCTGGCCCTCCCGAACACCCAAAATCAACCCCCACTTCGAGTGTCGTTACTATGGACAAGTAAGTACTTGTTTTATTGATTTAGTTGTCTTTGCACCAATGTTTCTCTTATAAAATTGTCCCTCTGATTAGGCCCTAAATTTGCAAAAAATGTTCCATTGTTTTGTAATTTTTAATCACAATTTTCTATGTCTTACTGACCTTTTGATGTAATTTCTGTATTATTTTCATTTATTCCTATCACCACCTTTTAACACATTTTGTACACTTATGTGTCTGAACATACATATATAGTACATTATGATTTGTAATTAATTCATAAGCATATTTTCTTGATTAAAATACGTCGGTACCTATTCAACTATTTTTTTTTAAAACAAACACGTTGCTGGTTCAGGACCATTTGTGTTATTTAATCATGTCAGATTTTAGCATAACCGAGTAGACTTTTAACCTTTTTGAATATCGTAAGTCATAGTGTAATGTCCCTGAAGTTTTTGACACTAATAGCAAAAATACAAATCCATCTCCTTTAGTGTTATGAATATCGGATACTTTAATTGTTGAGGTTTTGATTTGTTTGAAACGTTCATTTCTTGTGAATTTTGAAATAACAAATAACGTTGATAGGAACTGGCAACATACAGCGTTTTCATGTGGCACAAATTTGAACTGTAAGTCTAGTGCCCATAGTAGTAGCAGAGACCTTTTTATAGATCTAGACGTCTGCTTAATATGATCCGACTAGGGTAATGGTACCCACGGGAAAAATTCCATAATTCCATCACCAGAGATACCTATCTAGTAGTAGAAATAAAAAAACATGTCCAAATCAGAACTCCAAAGTAAGTATTTCCTAAATCTGACATATACATGTAGTTTTAACCGAAAAAATAACAAAAAGACACGAAATATATACTGAAATGTTTAGTCTTGTTAATTCAATAAAGTCAATATCGGCGAGAAACAATAGTTTTAAGATTTGTAACAATTATATGAAATCCATAATCTTCCAATATGACATCAATTGTTTGTACATTGTTGTCTTCTTCGTTATTCATTTAAGTTCAATCTCTATTCGAAGGAATACAAGTGTTTGATTCTCTCCAAATGACAACAAGTTAAACAATATCCATTTAGCAGAATACTTTGTCACAACATATTGAAACTCATCCTAATAAACAATGGCGGAAAATGAGGAAAACATGATGTGACAAAAACATATAGTTTGTAATTGCACTGCAGCTGATATGATCTTGCTTCAGTGGTTTACAGTTATTTGGTCGGAGAATTGCCAGATTGTAATAGTGCTGGAGATAGCTAAACAATATCTATTTCAGCAGAATACTGCGTCACAATATTTGTTATGATTCGACTAAAACTGAACTCTTTCAATATACCATCTATAATTCCAACGTCACAGTTTTTTTCAACAAAAATCATCAGTTCTATGTCTCTACCAAGATCTAAGTGTTTTATTTTTTCCAAATGATGAGATAAGTGGTTACTTAATTTTGTAAAGTCCGTTCCGTACACATCTACATGAAACATGAAACATAAACTGGAATTATAATACTGTCCAAAGGTCAATAATGGTCCAGTATCATCTGTCTGTCCGATACAGGTAATACCTGACCCCACACTAACACAGTTACCTGCGAGAAAAAGCGGAATATTTCCATCAAATAGATGATACGGTAAACCAAACACCGTCACAATGTTTCCTTGGAACAGTTTCTTTATTTTATTGTCAGATGAGAATATATTCTGTAAACCTTCTTGCTTGACTTCCTGGACACAGTGCATGTCTAAAGTAACACCCTTGTTTAGTACCACATCTCCAATTACTGATCTATAACTGTATATTTTCTGTAAAAGATGATTGAATACATCTGTCGCAGTTTTTAGATTCTTTTTATATAGAGAGAGAGAAAATGATTTATTATATTTTAAACACGCTGAGAACAATTGAATTTTTACGTTATTAAAACCATCTATATATCTTTCGAATCCAGTCATTTACTTGTAGATCAAAAGAAGACGGCTTTGAGTAGAATATGTCCACATTTCGAGTGGTAGCCAGAGTAAACCTAATTTCATTCGGACATGCATACAGATTCAATTGAGAAGTGCCATGTTCTAATATTTGATGCATTGCAAGCCTGAAGTATCATCTTTTATCAGTTTGATGTTTCCTATCACTGACCGATAACTTTGAACATTCTGAAAAATAATAACTGGTTATTGATAGCAATGAGACAAAAAACTAGATGCGGGTATTGCTTGAAAAAATCAAAAACAAACATTACAATCCATGTCTTATTCACGATCCAAAAGTACATAGAATAGCAAAACTCGAATTAAATATAGTCACGTGAACTTTTAGGGAAATGAGGCCGGGTCCTCCGGAAGGTTAAGCACATTCTTTCTAGCTAGCATACTCACCACGCGCGTTATCAAAATTGAGAATGAAACGAACATAGGACTGCATGTATTTGAAATCAGATATAAAGTTGATGTTTCTGTGTCCAGGATTGCCCTGGATATATTTCACGTCTCATAATTCCATGTTCTTTCACACAATTTTGATTACACACGGGGCGGGTGTAGCTAGCTAAACAGGAAGTGCTTACCCTTCCGGAGCACCCGGCTTCAATTCACTTCCCTGGTGGAAGTTCACGTGTCTAATTTAACTTGTCAGTTCCAAAGTTTTTACTTTGCTTCTGGATTATGATTCTGACTTGGATTAGTATGTTTGTTTTTGAATATATCCAGGATAATTTTGGGTAAAGAGAAATTATATTTATCAAAAATATTGTGCAAATAGGCATGAACTTTTTTATGGTCTTGGCATAAGCGTAAAAAAATCGTCAACAATTCAATTACTAGTCTAAGCAGAACTATATCAAAGGAAACCAACATTATCATTAAATGTATACAATAAAATGCGTAAAGACGCAAACTATAAATAGCCATACACCAAAGCACAACTATTTATTGAATAAAATGTGTAAATGAACTAAATGTTCACATCCAGAGACGTGTACGTGTTGTCTTCTGTATGCAATAAGTAGTACTTTAGTTAGCACAAATACAGACAAGGGAAGGCACGTGACACCATATCAATATCAAGTGTTGTTTTATGACTAAGTGTCGATTCTGCCATGTGTTTAAAACATCACCCTGACGAAAACATCTTGTTTTAAGAGGCAAATAGTGATTTTAGTACAGAATGACTTCTCATCACTAATGAACACTAGAACTAGATTAGGGTTGTGTAATACCAGACTTTCCTTAAACTGATTTGTGATTTGTCTCGCAAATATGCATCAAAACAAATTTAACACAAAAATCGAACAAACCAACCGACTGTGTTTCATCGACTATTAGGACTAAAAGCCAAACTGGAAATGAGTAGGTCAATTCAGTCTTCTAACTCCTTTCAAGAACATCATTTTTATAAGAGAAAAATGAGAAAAATAGCAAACATACCCTCTTAGAAGTCATTTTGCAGTTGCCTTCAATCATTTGTATCACCATCTTCTCATTGTTGTTGTCAAATGCTAACATTTTCCGAGTAACCCCATACGTTTTGACAAAATCTCTGATAACATGTTGCGTCAGCATTTTAAATATCCCTCTACCTTCCCAATCTTTACTGACTCGGCCTGCTCTTGTACATAATGTTTTTCCACCATCGAGCAAAACTCCAAACTGAAACGCGATCTCAAAAAGCAAACATATGTTAATTTGTATTAAACCAATGTCAGTTTGTAATGGAAATAATCAGCATATTTCACTGTTCAATACACTTTTTATTGTATAAAAACACGCATGTATTTCCTTTTTGTTTTGCAATAAATAACAATTTCATGGTCGAGGTCTGATAGCATTCGGAAGATTCTCTAGCTTTTTGAAGATTAAGAATACTAGTATATATTATTTCATGCGCGGTGCTATTTTTAGTCAGATAGCTAAGCCTTCTCCTATTAATTTGGGTACTAGTATGTTTTAATCGCATTTAAAATAAAATCGTTTACCATTATGTTAGCGAATGTCAGAAAGGAAGAACAGAACACAGACAAGAAAGATGTTATTGGCACACGGTGAGCCCCTTTGATTGTTGCCTAAATCTTTTTATTATTTAAATAAAATAATATTTTTGAAGTGAAGAAAACTGTAAACTACTTACTAGTTTGTCTTCCATCTCGACCACGTAACCTGTGTATTCCTTTGTGTTTGTTAATAACTTGAAATAATCCGGAAGATAATCCCGACCACCATACACTTCACTAGAATCTCTTATAACCAACACTTTATTATAGTCCTCCTCTGTTACTTCTCGAATATTCATTCTTTCCATTTTAGATTTTAGATCTATTTTCTGGTTCAAATTGCTGAAGAAAAATTTGAAATATTTTATAAAATTCATACATTAGTTGCTAAACATTTCTAAATGCCGAATGTTTGTCGAAAGAACAGTCACTACCTATTTTCAAGTCTTGGTCAAACCCGACAAGGGTATGCACACTACTAACTGAGCTTCCGTAGTGGACAAGCTATGTAAATAGCAGAAATATTGGTGATTGTAAAATTAAAAAGAATATGAAAGAAACAAAGCTTTGTTTTACAATTTCCGAGTACATGTTACATGAAACTTGTATCATTTTGTAGATTTTGACTCGTAATTTTCTCGTATTGTACTTTACTTCCTATGTCTTCTGATGCTGGTTTCACGACCATTCATTGGCAACTGAAATGGCAAAATTGGAATCTTACCATTATTATTTTTCAAGATATTCGATAATTTAAGGTGTCTATCGATAAAAATTTGCATTTAAGACCAATAATTATTATAAAAAAAATTAAACTAACTTCAACTTAAGAAAAACCTAAGTTAAGTAATGGATATGAAACCAGTGTCTGTATTATATTGTGCTATTTAAATAAAAAAGGTCAATTAAGACAGAGTTGATAAGAGTTTCGTAGCCTGTAAATGTAGACTGTTCATAATATCATATAATTTTGGGATTATCTGAGTTAAAAATTTAAAAAAAATTGCCATATCATAAATTATTATTTCATTCCAGAAATTCAATAATATGACATGATTCATCGACCAACCTTTGTTTTATACACACTGTGCACAGTTGACATTTTATGGCTTAACAAACCATGTTCATTACATAATAGTGATTAGGAATTGAAATACTATTCGTCCATTTTTAAAACAATCATATTGTTGGTACGGGCCCCGGTTTCACAATCATTCCTTAACTTAACTTAAATTAAGTGTATTTTTTATCAAAGTTTTTTGACCTACGAATAAATGCTTTTTGTCAAAACTAAATGCAGATGTCATAAACTTGAAATATGATTTTTAAAATGACACCTTAAAATTCCTTAAATAGTATTACTTTTGTAACACGTGTTATTATTTGTACAGTATATGCAGTTGTGGGAGACTGATTAATATAAGAATTTAATTTTTGTTTCAGAATCCCAACTTAAATTTTGTATTCTACAACTTTGTGAAATCATATTTATTGAATAAATATTGTTTAAACTAAATTCCTTATACCTTAACAATTAACAAAATTTTAAAATAGGAAAATCTTAAGTAAAAGAAATTATTGTGAAACTGGGGCCAAGACATGTGTTTATTTAACCATGTCAGATTTTCATACTCAATTGTTTAGATACCGAGTTACCATAACGTAATCCATCTGTTTACACATCAGTGCCAAAAGCAACAGGTGTCATGTATAGGCAAACAACATTGACCTGTCCGTTTGACCTTTCATTAGGAGCAGGCATATACGAAGACCCATCTTATACATGGGTAGCGTTAGGATCCGCAGTTAATACATATATGCATTGCCCATGATTAGTGTTCACATCATATGATGAAATAAACATGAATGACCCCTATTACTTAAATTTACTCGTTCATAAGGAATATTAAAACAAAGGTCAAACGGACAGGTCAATACTGTTTGCCTTTTTTATACAACGTTTGATGTCCAAAATACAATCGCATTGTACCTGCTGTACTGGTACATGGATAAAAAAGTCTACACACTGTAACATAAAATAACCTTTCTCCAGGATGGATGGAATTGGATGAAAATCCGGGAAGTAACAGAAAAGGATTATGATGACGTTTTATCTATTAGAGATTCTAGTGGGATATACGGTGGTCGGATTATCTACCGGATTATTATAGGTCACTTATAAATACTAAAGGCTATACTGGTTACGTAGTCGAGGTGGACGGTAAACTTGTAAGTATAGGTAAACAATATTGACCTGTCCGCTTGACCTTTAATTTGAATATTTATGATGGACCAGTATATTTACGTATAGGGAACACAGTTGTTTAATTCGTATACATCATGGGTACATGTATTGTTTAAGAAACAATCGTGCTATATCGTCGAATACACGGGCCGGAGTTCACATGCGGAAGGATATATCAAGAGGTGGCTTTGCCACTTGTTATATTCGCCACATGTTAACGACGGCACGTTTAGACGATATAGCACGGTTAAATGTTGATCATTTCAATTCTAACATAACCTTCATGTTTCATCATATCAAGGAAAACTAATTATGTATTAACTGCCAATCATATTGGATGGATCATCATACAAATATTATGAAAGGTCAAGTGCACAGGTAAATGTTGTTTGCATATAGTAATAGATATAATAATAATAATAATAATAATAATAATAATGATAATGATAATAATAATAATAATTATAAGAGAGAGAGAATAGAGAGGAGATTTTAAGCCGCGGTCTAGAGTCTTGCATTTATATCTAGGCAGGTCCACTTTGTTAAGCGAATTGTATGAGAAATTGTTCCACAGTAGGATCTGATGAGGCTACAGGTGCTGTGATCCGTAACCACCGAAGTCCCAAAAAAATACGGATACATGTGTGTAAAAAGCAGTACTACATTGCATACAACCAGTATATAAACGGTTTTCTATAACATTCTTTGTTATTATTCAAGATTTCTTTCGAGTTTGGGGTTTGTTTGGATGAAGGAAGGACTTTAGGTGCCAGGGCAAGCCGCGTTAGTAAAGTCTGGGAAGGGAAGAAGATATATAAAGCACTGGCACAGCATGTGATTGAAGAATTCACCAGAAAGTATGGCGCTAAACGGAAAGTATTAACATTTGATAACAACAATCAACAAATGGTGAAACGGATCGAGGATGGGCAATGTAAACTTCTGACTTCCAGGGTATGTTATAGCGTTGCATGACTACAGGCCTGTCGAAAGTTTAACAATAAGCTAAGAAGATGAGTTGGGTAATGATGTTTAACGTCCCAGTCAAGAATATTTCACTTATATCGCCAGTTTTAGGCGACGGTGCAAAGATTTGTCTGTGCGTTGCGCTGATGGCATTACAAAGGGTTCAACAGGGTTCTTTATCGTGCCGTTTAACGTGACACAGGACCTCGCTTATTTTCAGTTCCCATCCGAAAGACCCGCGACTCTCATTGCGTAAAGTGCTTGGCGAAAGAACAGTCACTACCCACTTTCAAGTCTTGGGTCAGACCCAGCTTACGGAACGAGCACAACAATTAATATGCGTCAGTAATTGTTGTTCGGCCATTAACTATTATAAATCGGCTTCTCGACATCCGAGCTTCGATTCCTTTCCATCAGTTCAGCGTTAAACTTTAGACAGACCTTTTCTGAGGGTAAGGTGGTAAAAAATTTTAAGGTCCATGTTTATTCAAAATATTTCTTTCACAAAATAACAACAAAATAAAAGAGATAATGTTCGTTACGGACCGTACTGCCATTCATAATTGTGTCACTTCTCAAATCAAACTGTATGCTTGCATCTATGAAATTTGTTTTGGGTTACTATGACTACCACTCAAATTATGGATATATTCTACTCAAAACTGTTCTAGGACAACTATCTTCTATTGACCTACAAGTACATTCACTGGAGTCTTCACTTGCAAAATCTGTATAAATGACATAATGTAAAAATCCAATTGCTCTCCGCATTTTAAATATACGTGAATATTACATCTTTTCTCTCTATATATAATATATAATACAAACGTATATATATTCGAAAATTGTTTTCAATGTTTTACGGAAGATATACAGTTATCGATCAGTAATCGGAGATGTGGTACTAAACAAGGGTGTTACTTCAGACATGCACTGTATCCAGGAAGTCAAAACAGAAGGTTTTCATAAAATATTCTCATCTGACAACGACATCAACCATTTATTTCCAGACGACATTGTGACGGTGAATTGGTTACCATATCGGCTGTTGAATTTTAACATCCCACTTATTTTCGCAGGTAACTGTGTAAGTGTGGGGTCAAGTATTCCCTGTATCGGACAGACAGATGATACTGGACCATTATTGACCTTTGGTCAGTATTATAATTCCAGTTTGTGTTTCATGTTCCAGCTAGACGTATACGGAACGGACTTTACAAAATTAAGTGACCACCTATGCCATCATTTGAATAAAATAAAACACATAGATCCGGATAGAGACATAGAACTAATGATTTATGTTGAAAAAGACTGTGACGTTGGAATTATAGATGGTATATTGAAAGATTTTGGTTTTAGTCGAATCATAACAAATATTGTGACACAGTATTCTGCTGAAATAGATATTGTTTAATCGTTTCCAGCACTAATCCTTTTGTCAATTCTCCAGGAAAATAATTGTAATACACTGTATAAACTACAGTACGAGTCTTTTTTTCTTCATGTTTTGACATCCAATTCGCCACATTGTCCGCCACAGTAGCAGGAATTTCAAAATACTAGTAAATCACCATTGAATTCCACCTCAAGACATGGCCTTAGTTTCACAATCACTTTTAACTAAGATTTCCCTTCATTTTAATCTGGCAATTTTAAAACCTTTATACTTTAGTTCATTGTTTAGATATTGGGAAATTTAAGGTGTCATTTTAAAGATTCAATCAAGCTTACGATATCTGCATTTAGTTTTGACAAAAAATGTTTCTTCGTAGTTCCAAAAAAGAATTTGACAAAATTTAAGTTAAGGAAAATCCTAGTTAATATGAATATGAAACCGATGTCAGGGCCTTAGATCACTCAGTCACCGCATACCGGAGTCCCTCTCATTGTACAAACAACAGCTTCGGTATAGTCCATGGATATGAGTCTGTGTTCGATCCAGTTGCATAATCATGAGCGGACAACTTGACAACCATACCAGACAACCATATCCTTGACGATAGGAGTTAAAGGTTACATGAATTTGATAACTATGTATGGCAATGAATGTAGAAAATTTGAAAATTCGGAATATAAAGCAATGCTTGAAATAATTAAGATGGAATTAAGCATAAACTTACCGGTCTTTGTTCAAATCACAATTCCAAAAGCAAAGTCACAACCAAATAAAAGTGAGCACGTGCATTTCTACCAGTGAAGTGAGGCCAGGTGCTCCGGGTATTCAACTTTCATAAAAGTATCTTAAATCATATTAAGTTGAATGTGTAAACTTCCATTAAGGAAAGAAATGAGTCCGAATGTTCAAGAAGGGTAAGCACCTCCTGTTTAGCTAGTTACATCAGCCACGCGGGCACATTAACTATCCTTCAATTTATTGTAATCCAAACAAAATTATATCTAATTGATAACTGGTATGTAAGCTACATATTTCTGATATTTAACAATAAGTCAGAGTTATCCCAAGTAATTTATTTCCATACATAATTTAAGAACACATTTCCAAATGATCATGGTCACTCACTTTGTGCTTTCATTGGACTTTTCACATCAACAACACAAGTAAAGATAGATGATATACACTAATAAAAGAACAACAATAATAAATTTCTCCCAACAAACTTAAAGCGGGCCTTACTTTTGAAATACATTGATTATCATACTGTTTTCGTCTTTTAAACTTAGAGACATCCCTGAACTAAAGTTCCTAAGTTATCTTTTGGTTTCTCATGGAATAACAAAAATATGTGTGTTTAAAAACAAAAATACTAACAGGAAAAAAAAAAGATTTTTAAATCATTGCTATAGAAAAAAAATCAGCAAATTTACATGTCTAAGAACTAAAACACCCATTTTTGACCACATGTTTTAAAAACATTGCTATTCAAGCCCGAATCACGCCTATATCATAGACTTAATCAGTTTGCCCACTTAATTTTACGGTGACCCTATTCCTTTTTCCAAATTAAAATACTTTAAAACTTTCAAAACTACACACTTTATGTCATCTGGAATGGAAATTTCTTCTCCCGTGATTTTGTCAAATCCGTTTTTGGCAAGGTCAATAACGAGGGTGATAAAAGTGATTTTCATTTTAATTGTTGACCTTAGTTGAACCTTTTAATAAATAAATAAATATATGTAATATATATATATATATATACATGTATATATATATATATATATATATATATATATATATAATATATGGTCACCAAGGTAACATACTACAGTCGATTTTAATAAATATCGTATATTTGTCTCAATTTTTATGATGCGCTTTTTGTTTTCATAACAAAAACTGACTGTTAGGTTTGAAGAAGTTAAACGGTATAACAGTTATTTAAGAAAACTACTGTGTCAGAACATTAAAGACAAGCAATAACTGATAAATACCTAAGAAAATGTGTGCAGAACGGTATGAAATTTTTTTTTATTACATGTTACCTAAATTGGTGGATAAATGGGTTGTCAAAATGCTGTAAAATCGCCATTGGGGTTTATACGACTCTTAAAAACTTAAACAGCTCTACACAAACGGTATTCAGTATCATGTGGTAAAATATAACGGTGCAAAACACTAATATTCAACTGTCAGCAATCAGCAGAAATGTGTAAAAACTTCATCTTAAATCATATAAATAGGTAACTACTGAATATCATAAAACACAGTTTTATTTTAAGGTGCCTCATGAGGTGATAAGAACAAACACTTACTACTGAGTGTACTAAGGCAGGGTTTTTTTCCTTCAATTTATTGAATTATTTAATAAAACTGAACAGCTAATTTCATTTAAAACGCAACCAGATTTATCTCTGTAAATAAAAGTGGTTATAATTTGGTCCAACATAAAATATACTCAGTTTTTAAATTGTAAAGCCCAGACAAAACTATGTAAGGTACATGTTAGAATTATAATTAAAACAAACCTGTCCATAAATCAGGGTATAAGGTTGTCACCCGTGAACACTACAATTATCAAAAAACAGGGTATAAGGTTATCCAGTGAACAGTACACTTGTCCAAAGGTTGTCAGCCATGTACAGTACACTGGGAACAAAGGTTGTCGCCCGTGAAAAGTATAAAATTCATAAGTAACATATACATATGTTTCAGTTACAAATTTCTATATTTTATTACAAAGTACTTTCATTGAAACAAGGGCACAAACGTATTCACAGGTGTATAAATAGTTAAATAAGAAAATCCTGAAATATGTTTGATTGGCCAGAACCATAGCTTATTATGTACTTTTGGTGACAGCCTGTTTTGAAGGAAAATCAAGAAGATTATCTTAATAATTTGAATAAATTTTTCACTTACTTGAGCCCATTTATGACTGAAAATTACTATGTGCTTTCTTGATAACCATATAATATCGCTGTTCACAGCAAAATGTTGACGATACTGGAATTCAACATCTTGAAAAATCGGGTGGTTTGTTGATCATGTTGCACATTGAAACTAACGTGTTACAACACGAGAACACCTGTCTTTCTACACAGATATGTTACAGTAATCGAGAAGAACATAATGATTTTCAGTTACAGCTAGGATAAGGTAAGTATACAAAATAATAAGTTTTATTTAAGTTTAATGTATTTTCTATGTGGATTTTGTTCAAACACCATGGAACAGATAGCAAACCAAACAGCTTACTATCTGCAGTTTGATTGGAGATGTCCATCTAGTCAATCACTATGAATTTTTTTAAAACATCTAAGCGTATTAATATTATTATTATTGCTATTTTATTATTAATAATTATTACTTACAACCCAGTATTGCATTCAATGCCTTGTTGTTCAAAGCTGAATTAGCCTAACTAGCTGGTTGATGAAAAAATTGTACCCTGTGTTTTAGGCATTAGATGATATATTAAATTTTAAAAATTAATACATTTGATTACTAATGTTGAGTAAATCTACACTTTTTGGTTGTAACGAATATCTTTCGAAAGCAATTTTGATTTTCACTAATCATTATTTTGGTTATGCTAATGGGGGCTTGAGAAACTGGGCCCTGGTGTGAAGACATATCCATAAAATGAATAATATTTGTAGTTGATAAACATGTCCTGATATTCTTAAACTTCTTAAAGATATGACCCAAATACCAGAAAAAAAATGGTTTATATTGATGACATACAATACAGTTGATTGATTACCAATGGTTAAGCATCATTTATACAAAAAACCCTCAGCATATGAGTACAGAATATAAGAAAATGGGAGTACCTGATGTTAAACGATTTAGGGATATATTATGTTCTAAGCATTTATAGACACTGGAAAAAAGGTAGACGTTTATATATGTTTGAATATGTCCATAGGTGTAGACATTGAACATTAATGAAGACTTTATGTAGTAACCTCTAAATCCTTGATTGAGACTTAATACAACTTCAAATGAAGACAGATCTGTAAATGTTGTTTTAGATAAGGGCCTGACAAATTTAAAATGTTTCTTCTAGTTACTGAATAAGTATATGTATATGTGAGCATAAACTTGGATTATATGACTTCAGCACTTCCAGCTGCAACATTTCAAATTTTTATGCCTCCATGTATAAAATCGATTATTAAAATATTTTAATTTAATTTTTAAAAAACCCTTAAGTGTTACAATATTTGCTAAACAAAAGTGTAGTTGAAACCATGGTTAACATGAAATTTTGGTTTTTATGTGACCATAAGGTTTTTCACAGTAACTACATATTGAATGTCAAAGGTCAGAAAAACATATTTTGTGTCCAATGCATATCACACAATGTATAAACAACAAAAATATTCACAAAAAAAGTTGAAAATAGAACAAAAATTCCCACAATAAATATCACTGGCGTTGCAGAATAGCACCATTATATAGTGAAAATGAAAACAAAAACACCTATATACATACTTATATACCCACTGAAATGTAATGTTATATGCAAACAACATTGACCTGTCTGATTGACCTTTTATTTAAATATTTATTATGGACCGGTACATCTATGTATAGGGAAAACAAGTATTAACTTTTCTACATAACAATAAACCATTACATTGCATATGTATTAACTACAAATCCTAACACGACCCATGTACTAGGCATGAGTGGATCCTTCCATTCAAAGGTCAAGCAGACAGGTTAATGTTGTTTGCTGTTTGATTATTTCATATTTCTTATAAAACATCTTTTAATCCTAACAAAATGAACACATTTCATCAATATAAATATAAATATTTATGTGTCTGAAAACACACTGTCTCCTAGCAACAATGACTCTCAGAGACACACACACACACTCTCTCTCTCTCTCTCTCTCTCTCTCTCTCTCTCTCTCTCTCTCTCTCTCACATGACATGAAATAAAATTTTCATGCAGCCCAGTGATGAAAGATATCTTCATCTTGTACCTTATGTGCTTAGATAGCTTTTGGGTGCTAAGATAGCCAATCAGTATACACCCTTCAAACAAAGATCCATCAATGAGATTAGAGATGTGCCAATAGGTTGAGAACAGATCTTTTTTTGTTTTAACAACAAAACAATATTTGGTGGTGCAAGAAATAGAATCAATCACTTTTTTGTGGTACCACACACTCAGCAAAAGGAATGCATGTCTATACTAAGCTATTTATCACATCATATCAATAATATTGTATGATCAATTTACCTTTGTAAACCCAAATCCTGTCAAAATCTTGAGTTCCAAATTGATTGAGACAGGTTCCACTGTATAATCTCATATGTCACTGTAACAAAAGTAACATTAGTGAGTTTGAAATGTGAAACAATACCTCCATTGCAAATGTAACTAGAACTGTCTCTTGAGAGCAAAATATTGCCTCCTTCAACATATGCAGGAGTTTAATGTTTTCACATGACCTTGACCTTTCTGATATGACCTTGGTTCAAAGTCATGATATACCTTTGGATCTTGAAGATTATTCATGTCAAGTTTTATGACAGTAGTCCAAAGCAATTATGAGATATGGCCCGGATACCATTTTACACCCACAGACAGACAGACTTGGTGATTCCTATATAACCCCCTCAAACTTGTTTGTAGGAGGTATAAATATCATATGATACTTACATGGGCATTTTTTGACAATTGAGAAAAAAGTTACAATTTCACAACAATAAGACATCAAAATATGCATGATATATTTATGTAAATTTCTATCAAACATCTAGACACTGTACAACACTACATTTGGCACTTTTTAACCATGGTGCTCAAAGAAAACTCTTTGGAAACCTCATCTACATGTAAAAAAATACTACAGAAGTGGCAAACCTATGGGAAAGTAAACTCTGAGATTCAACTAAGAGACAGCTTTAAACAACAAATGTATCTTTTTACTGAAAATGATCATTGTATCACCTTCAAATTTATGCCACTAAAATTGTTTATATGTACATACGAACAATATTATACACTCAACAAATAAATATACACATTTATATACTATAGGCAAACAACATTGACCTGTCTGCTTGACCTTTGATTTAAATATTCATTTTAGATGAGTACAGTCAAACCTGTCTATAAAGGCCACCCAAGGGAACCAGTAAAAGTGCCTTTATAGGCCTTTATATACAGGTTCAAATAATATAAATAAAGAACTTGAAATACAATTCTACTGGCCTTTATTAGCAGATGACCCTTATATAGAGGTGGCCTTTAAGGCAGGTTAGACTGTAAATGTAAGTATAGGTATTACACATGTATACATCGTCTTTATGCATGAACACTAATCATTGGCAATGTGTATATGTATAATTGTGAGTCCTAACGCTACCCGTGTATTGGGTGGACTCTCTTATATGAGCATTCCTAATGAAAGGTCAAACAGACAGGTCAATGTTGTTTGCCTATACCTACCATATGTTTATATTATAAACATCATGTCAAATATCATTCATAGAATCAAAATATTAAAAAGTTTTTTGAGGATTTAAAAGTGATACCTTCACTAAATACTCATGTATGCAACAAAGTTGTTTGTCTTAAAAATACAATTTTCTTGTATCTTTTTGAAATTTTTGAGAAAAATATAGAGATTAAAAACACTATTTCAACAAACAAAAAAGACTCAGAATTAGCAGAATGACATTTTCAAAAATTAATTTTCTAAACCTATTCGATATGTAATAATATGACCAAATTTAAACATAATTTATGGATGGCAGTATATAAAGACCATCACCCGCATGCAAACAATACACTTTTTTATACATGAGATCAACAACAATAACAAAAGCAAAAGCAATGGAATGTGTTATTTATACAACAAGAGGCCCATGAGCCTTAACGCTCACCTGAGGCCGAGCACATATCTCATGCAGAGGTTCAATAACCAATGATATTAATTAAGGAGAAGTCCAAATTTTCAGCAGTAAGAGCCAATTATATGCAAGGATTTTTGCAAATTTATTATAGCTTGTCCTTAGACTGCTACATATAACATATCTAAAGTCTAACTACAATATATTATTTTTAAACAGCTAAAGAATCTATATATAAAATTGATCGTTAGGCCAATACCTACAATATTATAACATACATACAAATTTACAGGCTTTGAGATAGTTAACCATTTCAGTATTTGTTTGCACCTGTAACCTTGACCTTTGAACACATGACCTTCATTCATATATCAAAATGACCGCTAGGCCAATGCCTACAATATTCCAATAAAATGTTTATATTTTTTGAGATAATTAACCATTTTCAGTATTCGTTTGCATCTATGACCTTGACCTTTGAACCTATGACCTTCATTCATATATCAATATAATTGTTGTGCAAATGCCTACAATATTATAATATACATGCCTTTACAAAAAGTTGATAGTTTTTGAGATAATTAACCATTTCAGTTCTCGTTCGCATCTATGACCTTGACCTTTGAACCCATGACCTTCATTTATATATCAATATGACTGCAAGGCCAATACCTACAATATTCTAATATGCATGCTTATACAAAAAGTTAAGAGTTCTGCTGATAATTAACTATTTCGGTATATTTGTGCATCTGTGACCTTAACCTTTTAATCTATGACCTTGATCTATGTATCAAAATGATCGTCATGTCAATACCTACAATTAACTGAAAATCCCATGCCGTAAACACCTCAAATGTTTAAAAATAGCATTTTTTATCAAAGGTCAAAAACTCTGACATGACCTTGACCTTTGATCTTGACATCTATTGGAAGAAAATAGCAAGATAAGATCAACAGTGACAACTCCATACAATTATCTTCAGCCATTATTAAGTTATAACAATAAATGTCTCATTTTAAAAATTACATAACTTTACGCAAAAAAATGTTCAATCTTCATGAAAAACACAATTTTAATGTTCCCAGGTATCTTGAATCCAAATATCCAATCAAAATTTGCCTGCACCTTTTGGTTTCAGAGAAGAATTTTGTTTGTTTGTCTTTTTGCTATTTTTAGTAACGGCGGCTATCTTGTTGGGCGTTGCAAAGAGTCGAACACAATTTTGAAAGCCCATTACCCAAGCATGATAATCATTATGTTTCATAAAATTTGGCTTGGTAGTTTTGGAGGAGAAGATTAAAGTGTAAAGTTTACGCACGACGGACGACGCACATTGGACAGTGATAGATTGCAATAGCTAAACTGAGCCTTTGGCTCAGGTGAGCTAAAAATTAGTGGTGGTACACTCATACCTGTATATAAAAGCCACCTAAGGAAACCAGTTGACTTTACTGCAGGTGGCCTTTATTTACAGGTCCAAATAACTTAAAAAGGAATAAAAATTTAAAAGCAGGTGCTCCTAATATAGAGGTGGTCTTTAAGGCAGGTTCAACTTGTCTTAATCAAATTGGTGTCGCAACGGGGTACACTTGTGCTCTATTTGATAAAATCTGTGTAAAGCAGACATAAATCTACTGTCATCATATTGTCATGGTTAAATACAGATCACTGCCTACAGGATTCAAACCTTTGCAGAGAGAAGCACTATGATCCATTAGCAGATGCACCACTCCACCACTGTGGCCCCTCATAGTAAATCAAGATACATGGTCAAGTGGTTAAAGTTGCAAGCTTTTGATCAAAAGATATTAGGAGTTTGAGTCCCAGCTGGGCTGCACGGTTGCCTAAGAGCAAGACATTCAATTTTAAATAGCTCCAATCAAACCAAAAGTAAAATGTTTGGAAAATGACCTGTCTGATTGGCCTTTTACATGTATATTAGGAATATTCATATTATAGGATCAACCCAATATATGGACAGTGTTAGGTTTTGCAGTTAATATGTACACATTACAGATGTTTATTTTTAAAATACAGTCAAACCTGTCTATAAAGGTCATTCAAGGGAACCAGTAAAAGAGGCCTTTATGGGAAGGTACCCTATATATAGAGGTTCAAATAATACGAAAAAAGAACAATTTGGATATAATTCTACTGGTCTTTATAAGCAGGTGGCACTTATATAGAAGTGGTCTTTAAGGCAGGTTGAACTGTAGTCGTGGTTTTCTCTTTATGTACTTGTGTTCCCTATACAAGTTTAAAGGTCAAGCCGACAGGTCATGTTGACGTTTCTACAGCTGGTAATTATTTTTGATTTTTAAGGTGTATCACATGTTACACATAACAATTCCATCAGATTTACATAGTCATGGAATTATTAAATCAACATAAAAAAAGTGAAATTTAAATGTATAAAAGCTAACTATTGCCTTCAAAAAATTCAACAAAAAATACATTGTTTATCAACAAAAAATTGCCATGGAATTATTTTTTAATTTAATGGAGTTCGCCAGCATACCACATGATCAATATCCCATAACATTTGTGCAGAACAATTTGGAAATCACGTCAAAATTTCAGGGAGTAACATAATTTTTACAAGAAAATGCAAACTGAAGCAATTCCATCTCTAATTGAAATCATTTTCTACAGAAACATTATAAAGGGTGTGACTTGGTACACTGGCAAAAACCCATTTTGGCCAACAGATGTCTTCTCTTTAAGATTCTTCCAGTTCCATGTCTTCAATATTTCTACCATCTGACTGTTCTTTCGATGGACTGGTCAGGAGTTTATCCTCAGGTCCTGAATCTTTATCTAAAGATAACAAAGTATATTTATATGCAGTAAAACAAATATAGGTCCCAATTCCAAAATGTAACAACTTTCATATTACCAACTCAAGAACAAACTTAATATGTTCACAATTAGTTTGTTTTGTCAAATACAATCATCGTACAAATATCTCATATGACTACCATGTGACCTTGCATGATGTTACAACCAAGAGTGTCATCTTGAGGGAAAATGAAATCAAGGCCAAGTTGCACAAAGCATAATTAGTGTTAATCAATAATTAATGGCAAGGTCCAAGCAAGACTTGAAAATAGGTAGCAACTATTCTTTAAATGTCAGTGTCCTTTGGAAAAGGCTCAAAATCTGATATGTCATGTCATGGAAGGCATATGTGATTGTATCAAGTAGAAATTGGTTAAAATCTCAATTTTCTCAAAAGCATTTTTTGTCTTTAAAATTAATAAAAATTCATTTTCTATCTTTTTGCAAAATTTTATTTAAAAATTCTAACAAATACCGAAGCTATGATATCATTTATGACGTAGCTATTTATGTATTACTCGATTGTAAATGCGTGCAAAACTACTTAAATTTACAAAAATTATCGGAAATTCTAACAATATGTCTAGTTCAATTTTCAGTCACACGAAGTATAAATATAGTATTCATTTGTTTTTTGTATAAAAAATATCTTCATACATGTTGCTGTGTGGTGGATAAATGCGCACATCTACCTGTTTTCACGGCATTAATCCCTGTATAATGATGATGTCGCTACTGTTACGTCACAATACTTAAAATGTTGACGTGGAGATTTTGACCGATTTCTATTTGATATTACATATAATGCTAAAGAATCCTAATCTACACATTGACCCGAGCACAATATAAATGTCAAAATTTTGCCACTTCACTTCACATATAGCTAGTATGTCTTGATATAAGTCAGTCAAATATTTTTGGGACATAAAACTCCAACCAACCACCCATCCAACCACCAATCATACAATCAATTCCAATGGCCATTCGTTAATTACAATAATTATGTCTCTGAATCATTATGGATCTAAAATATTCAATCATGTTCATAGTATGTCTTGATATAAGTCGGTCAAATATTCTTGACAGTGGGACATAAAACCCCAACCAACCACCCATCCAACCACCAATCAATCAATCAATTCCAATGGCCATTCATTAATTACAATAATTATGTCTCTGAATCATTATGGATCTAAATCATTCAATCATGTTCATATAAATGCATATAGCTTCAGATTTCCATTTTTAGTGTAGTATCATTCCGCCACATTTGACCTACCTTTACATTTCACTTTCTTGGAGCTCTTTTCTATATTTTTCTTTTTAAAACAGAACATGTTGATGAGCACATATATGACTAGAAACACCAGGGATAATATTCCATATAGACGAAATGTCCATCTACTTCCCAGGGCGTAATCACCAAACAATACACCTGTAATCTTACTGCCAATGCCTTTACCTGAAAGTAATTATACAGCAGGGATGAAGATTAGCAGGGGCCAAGTAGCTCTAAAAAATCAGTCTTGGTCCCTTAACAGGGTTCGTACAGACATTTGGACTCCAAATTTAAAGACTTTTTAGGGTCTTTTCAGGGTCTTATTTGGAAATTAAGGCCTAATCAGAGGTACAATTGAAGCAAAAAAAAAATATTGATGCAAAGGCAATTAAATCAATTAAATTACATGTCCATAGTAACATCACTTGAAGTGGATAAGGTTGAAGTTGGGCATTTGGAAGGGCCAGGTACCTATAAATTGCTCCTTTCAAGTAACTTATTAATTAATATTTATTTATTTACATCAGTCTTTTTGCAACTACTTAATATCCAAATACAGACACCAAACTGCCCAAATTCAAGGGCTTTTTAGGGCCTTCAGGATAAATTCAAGGGCTTTTTAGGATCAGACTTGTTTTTAGGGTTTTTAGGGAAACTTCAAAATTTAAGGACTTTTCCAGGCCTGTACGAACCCTGCTTAATGTTTACACATTTTAGCTATTTATTACTATTACAACTTTTTCTGAAGTTAGCTTGGTCCCTAACTCAAAATAGTTAAGCTTCATCCCTGTATAGAATCTATTTTTAATCATCATAAGATTTTGAATTGTGAATAGGGCAGAATATCGACCCCAAAAATGACCAAGCAAGAGAGTCCTGCACCTGTTGTCAGATACAGAAATCTTAAATGAAGACGTAATATATTTGTCCTTGATAGTTCCTGACTAGAAAAAAGAAAATCTTGCACCACAGGTGCCAAGTCTCAAGGTGAAGTGATTGTGTTTAATACCCCAGTCTAGATTCTTTCATTTATATTGAAGCAGTCATTTTGAAGATGGTTAAGAAAACCAGAGTGCCAAGAGAAAAACCAATGACCTTTACCGAGCAAACTGACAAATCTTCTCAAACGAGGTGGAGCCCAGAGTCGGATCTGAACCATCTCGTAGATAGTGAGAGGCACTGTGATCATTAAGCACACGCTTTAGATCACTTGGCCATCAAGGCCCTATTGGAGTCTACAATTTTTGTTAACATTAGTGTTCAGAACAATCAATGCAACATAAAATAGCAGTGTAAGATTTTCTTCTCGATGCAATTTTGATAAAAATTGCAAAAACAAGAATTGACCTATTGAGCTTTAAATTTGTTTTTAAGAGTTTAATAAACAATGCATATATAACTCACCAAATCCAAAATGTATTCCACCAATTAACCCTTGTATTGTACCCGACATGCCTGGTGGTGTTATAATGCTGCCATATGACGTGGCCGCTGCATACATTAGTCCAAACGTCAGTCCATGTAACAGATCAATCGGTAGAACAAACCATGGATTTGTTAAAAATGAGTACGAGATAAATCGAGCACTATAAGCAGCAAATGCTAGGTATAAACACGGAACATGACCGAATCTTTTGATTATTCTTCCTGACACAAATAATATAGGCACTTCTGCGGAACAACTCATCAGTAAGGATAAGCCTGCTATAATCTGACTCCAGTTTCCCAGGCTTTTTAAATACCAAAATAAAATGTTTCTATAGCACCTGTAAAAATTCCAAATATCAAAATCACTACCAGAAATGCCACAATTTCAGCATTACGGAACAGTTTAGATAAATTCTTCATCATCTGGCTACAAGCAAAATCCTCGGAAATTGGCATCATACAGGAAACAATGGATGCTATTAAAGTTAAAACAGCAAATGTGTAAAATGAGACGGAAAAATTGATGGGCTGATTTTCGCTTGACAACATGTCCATTACAAATGTTGAGGTTAAGGCAAAAAGAGCGAATCCGGTTGTGCCGAATAATCTCTGGATTCCCCATATATGTCTTTTCTCGCCTAAAATATCATAAGCCATGGCATCACCTAAGCTCATAATGGGTGCAAATGCAATATTAGCAAACAGAAAAATCACCAAAAATAACCAAACGTGTCTGTCTGAGCTGGTTCATTATCAGATTGACAAATATTATCTCCATTAACTAGAGAGCATTTCAACTGGCAAACCATTTCTGTTTCCTCGTTACATAGCATTTGCCAATATGGTTTTTTCTCGTAAATCATGCCTTTTAAATCAAAATTCCTACAAACAATATTGCCCATAACTTGTTCATCTTCTTTGACTTCCCGTGCAGTGATATCAGAAATATTCGGCAATGTAAAAATTAAATCTGGTTCCTTCGTAAGTGTGACTACAACATCGTAGCATTTTTTCTCAGTCTGTTCCGCATGATTGGTAAAACAAGCTTCTGACTTATATTCAGACATCTCACCTGTGGTTTTGTACTGACATTCAACGAGGCATGATTTATTCCTCATAATCTCATTATAAATTATATCATAACTACCATTATCATTCTGGTTAAATGTGTGCGAAACATTTCCGACACTGAGAAAATCTACGACATGACCACTACTCAGAGTTTGATTTTCTAACAAATTAATGTACTTTTGAAATGACAACGGACACTGTGACACTGATGAGGAATCATTTTTGTAACAGTCGTGAATATAAGAATCAAAATCGTTACAGTGTATCTTTGTCTCAATATGTGAAAAAGTGTCACTATTTTCTGGCGAGTTTTTGGACGGCACTAACAGAATCAAAAGATAGAATACACCAGTGAGCACGCAACTTAATGCTAACACAGCCCTATGTTTTTGAGTTCTATCTGCGATGGCTCCAATAAATGGTCGAACAAAGAATCCCACAAAAGGCATGATTCCGTAAATGATTCCTGTCTCCAGCGATGATAGCTTTAAAGACTCCTTCATAAATAATGGGATGAAGGGAAGTAAATCTCCCATAGCTGAAAGAAAAAGAAAATTTAATTATGATAATGATTCAAACCAATGATTTACAAGAAAAGAAGTGTAATGTATTTTGGTGACATGATGGTGTACAACACAGAGTTAAGTCAAGATTTTTCACTTATATCGAGACAGTCTGTTCAGGGAAACTGGAGAAAACTGGAGTGTCTGGACCTATAGCAAGCAAATTAACAAACTTTCTCAGACTTGGAGAAGTGTGTGCTTTACTACATTCGGCCAATGAGGAGGTAACAGCTACCTTTTAAAATGCAATGTTTTGGATTTTTTCTGCCATCTGTCTGGAGTCTTTATGTAATACAGAGAAACAATCTTTTGTTTCTTTCCATATATAAGCAGGAAACTTCTAACTCAATGATGGCCAAAAACTTTGATTTTTTCATCCTCTCCGTTGATAATATTTTTGAGACACCGATAACTTTAACTACAACAACTGGCGTATTTACTTAATTCTTATATTTTTTTATATAAAATACTGTACATATAAATGAATTAATAATTCAATGTAACCTACCAGCCAGCAAAAAAAAGTAGAATCCTTTTACTGGAAGTAAACGCCTACTGACATGGTACCATTTGGTTGTCATGGTTTTTACTTGTGGCACTTCCTCGACGTCAGACATTTTGTGACCGTGTCTGGTTTCCAGTTAATTCTTGTACAGTTGTTAGTAGTAAGGAAATCCTCCACAATTATCCATTAAACCTATCAATTATAAAAACATCAACGTTATTATGAATGGTCATATGTGATGGACCTGTCCAATAGGTGGCTGGGTAGCTCAATCATTAGTTTCATTGATTGAATAGCGTTTTACATATCAGTCAAGAATATTTCAGGGGCAATGTGCAAGAAGGGTTCTTTAAAGTGCCATGCCTGCTTGATACGGGGCATCAGTTTTTAAAGTCCAGGATCCAGTGACTTTCATTTCAAAATGCTGAGTGCTTGGCGAAAGAACAGTCACTACACATTTTCAAGTCTGGGTCAGACCTGGCCAGGATTCAAATCCACAACCTCCCACATATGAAGTGTATACAGTACCAAATCAACTCTACAAAACAGTGAAAACTGCTCCATCGAGGAACCATCTATTGGTAAAACACATCCTGTATGGAAGAACATAAATTTCAACCTTAAAGACATCAAACAAGGCATAGTGAAAACATGGAACCATATTTTCTGCAGTCTTACAAGTAGAAATTTCAACAAACTGATGCTACATGTCATTTATGTCAGCTAGAAGATGAAACTACATTCCATCATCTCATAACTTATTCAGCGTTATATAGTGCCAAAAAAACCATTTTAATCCATTAAAAATCATGTAATTGCTTCAGTTTCACTCTCAAAATGAACTTACATCGCATCATGCAATGAATTACTTGTTCAACTGATAACAGACTGTAGAAAACTTGTGTTATAACCAGTTGTTACCTGAAGATACAGATCTATAAGCTCTTAAAAATGCACTTCCGGTTAAAAATGTTCCAGTTGAAAATACATCGTAGGTACGGGTATAGAAATAATAAAAGAACTGTTTCTTACCTGATGCAGATGTGTGATAAGAAGAAAAAACAGATAAATGCACAACTTATTGTTAATGTGCATTTTGTAACTAAGTCTTTGAAGATATTTTTTCATTTTCTGTCCGAATTTCGTCTCCCCGGCCCCTCGTCCATTAAATATCAAAACGTTTTACAATCTACACATTCCTTCATGGTATAACTTGTTATTGTTCAGGGTAAAATGTTCAGGTTGTGTTATAAGTATTCTGATGTAAAGTCAGATGAAAAGCTTGTAAATATGTAATAATAGTATATGTTTCAATTCTCAATCCAATGCCATAATATACTAACTAAGCTTTTAGTGGCAATTTGATTTTTCGGTTTTTAACCAGTGCATGTATAGCTATATATCGGAATGTCGGGAGAATAGGGTAAATCTAGATGGTGCTTTTAGTTCCAACATAATTTTTATAAACTAGAGAAGACTTGTCATTTAGCCTCCTGTTCTTTATTACAAACAAAAGAAATCATATTTCAATTGGACATTGATAATGACTGGAATTTATTAAGAGTTGTATCTTTCTGAGCCGTTCTATCTTTTTGAGCTGTTCATTGTTTAAGCTTATCGGGGGAGGCTAAAAAAAATTGAGAGAGACATGTAATACTAATAATAACAATAAACAAAAGCGGAATTAACAGTAGTAGAGTCTAAGCAGATAGGAACCCTGTTATGATGCTGGATGCTGGATTCATTAAATATGCATGACGTCAGAGGTTACAGGGTCACACGTGGAGGTGTTAAAGAAAGAGGGGAAGGTCCCGGATGTGAGGATACCGGAAGGGAATCCCTTGGTCTAAGAAGAGTTCGGGAAAACCGGATCAAAGTAAAGGACTTCGAAGTCCGGGATGACCCCCGAAGGGCCGGAATATCGAAGATGCGCGCCGGGACTCGATCTCTTAACCGAAAGTAAACATGTGATATACCGTCGTGTTCGGCTCAAAGAGAGGAATCGTTCTACGCTAATGCGGAGATGATCAAACAAACCGTGACAGAGTTATCGCCCTTGAAAGGACCCACGGCGTTAACCACTTAGTCTTTCTGCGGTTTAATAGTATAGAAAGATAGTCCTCAATCGCCCAAATACGTGGATACTTTATTTGTGCGGATCCGTTAAAAAATAAAGATGTGACGGCTAAAAGACGTTATTGAAAATGTCCCATAGACTTAATACGGGGACCCTTCGGGTTCGATTCCGGGCGAACTGCTAGGTCTAAAACCATACAAACTATACCATGATACGCGACTGGTCAAGACGAATAAGTGGATACCTCGATCTTAAAGATCGGTTGAGACATAAGAAAGTCATAACAAAACACAATTTTCTATGTGAAATCCCGTGTTAAATTTCCATTAACTAAACACTGGGAAACGGACGGACGATTCACTTTATATTTAGTTCCAAGATGTTTCTGAGACAGTTTGTAATAAAGTTTGTTAAAATGTGTGTACTAAGAAGTCAAATATAATTTCAGAAAATTTATACGTTATTGAAAAAATAACAATGAAAGGGTGTGTCAATGACTCATCGTATGCACCAATAGACTCATCCCTTCTAAGGTTCGAGCTTAGTCATACCCACGCCATGACGTCACAGAGGAAGGATCAAAGGGGCGTTGAGCTCATTGGTGGATATCAATGGACTTACAATAGGATTACGGAAAGTTCATATAATTTTAAATGTAGCCATCATAGCGTCACCTCAGCTATAACACTGTTGTAGTAAAGACGCACACAGATTTGATTAAGCGTTTGAGACGTATTTTTGAAGAATTAATACAGAATTTTTTAAGGTAAGTGTATTTTATTTATTTCAACGTTGATTTAAAATGTTTACCAGTCGTTATGGTAGAGTAATACTTTTTACTATAGCAATTTAAATAATCGGGTCATTAACCGACCTTAAATGGTATGCGTCTTACTTTCTACCCTTGTTTTGTTATCGATAGATTAATTGACAACGCCCTCATACCACATATCCCATGTTTTAATATAATCAATATTCCACGTCAAATAAATCCCTGATCGTTGCATTTTTCACAACATTTACCGATCAGAAAATATATTATGAATAATTCTATTATATTGGAAGACCATTACTTACCGTAGCTGGTTAGGTTTACAAACTGAACCCTTACACTCGTCAGTACAAATAATCCGATAGATTAATGAATGAAAAATTCACACATACACGTTTATCATTCTTATTATTTTCGAAAACAACACATATCGATAAATATCATGCATGTACAGACTTGTTAAAAGAATGTACTAGAACTTTGATTAGGTCGCATGTGACCATGCACCGTAACGACCTGGATACTGAACTTTAAAGCGATCGCGTCTTTAAAGTATGTATTGAATTATTGATGGTTAATGACCCCGTTATTGGTCTATAAGCAAGTTAAAACTTGTTGATTCATGTTTAAACACCTCTACTGTGAGAGGTGTAGATTAACTTTAAATCTAGGACACTTTATATCAATGGTCAAATATGACCTTAGTGTTTTAAGTTTTATTTATTTATTTATTTATTTATAGATTTATTTATTTAGTTAGTTAAACGTCATCACAGTATTGTTGATAAGTTTGATGTCTCTGTGTCCAGGATTGCCTTGGATATATTTGACGTCTCATAGTTCCATGTTCCTTTCACACAATTTTGATTACACACGTGGCGGGTGTAGCTAGCTAAACAGGAGGTGCTTACCCTTCCGGAGCACCCGGCCTCACTTCCCTGGTGGAAGTTCACGTGTCTAACCTAACTTGTCAGTTCCAAAGTTTTTACTTTGCTTCTGGATTGTGATTCGGAAATGGATAAGTATGTTTGTTTTTGATTAAAACAATAAATAAAATAAGCGCATGTTGCTAAGAATATTGTTATTATAATGCTCATGTTGTAATATCATTCGATAGCTGAAACATGCTTTATGTTCATCTATTGCGTCAGCTTGTGCAATACTTATGAGAACCAACGTTTTCCAAACGTATGTACCAGTACATTTACTTTACATGTCTTCTTTGACGTCCGTACTTGCATCATATAACCGACAATCACTCGAGTCTTTCCCCATTTCAAATAAGTCACTGCTACTGGGAAGGCATATTCTTTGACAGTGTGTTTAAATAATTTCAGATCATGGCAAGCAATTTTCCAGAACGTCAAGAAGAAGAGGAAAATAGTCAGTCATCGGTGGTATGATCTTTGTTTATTGTACTCTTATAATACATATTTAAGTCATTAAGTTAAAATCACAGTGAATTATATAACAAAGGAAGAAACAATATATTTATGCGTGACAAGAGCCAACGCAACCAAGAACACCATAAGCAAATGATAGATAATAATTACACATTGATTTTAAAATGTTAATTCCAGGGATGTGGTTATAGTACTACGCCCTCGAACACACCAGCTTTATTGTATCAATTTTACAGTACTACAGTAACTTTATTTATTTATTTATTTTTTATTTATTAATTTTCCTTCATTTATTATTTTCTAGAAGTTCTCGTGTAAACAGTGTGAAAAGACCTACAGAACGAAGGACAACCTAACTCGACACATAAAGGCCAATCACTTGAGTGTTACATTCAATTGTAGAACCTGTGAGAAAACCTTTAATAGTGTGGGCAAAAGGACGCGCCACGAGAAGTCATGCAACCTGGGTCTTAAGGCTTTCGATTGCAACATCTGTGGAAAGCGGTGTGCCACGGAAGGTGGATTAAGACGCCACGAGATGACACATCAAGGTCCCTCTAATGCATCAAACAAGAAGGATCAGAAGAGACAGAAAAGAAAAAGTGAATCGCTTCCCGCTCCACCTAAACCCAAGAAGCCGAGAACCAGGTCAAAACAGTTTCGATGTCGCCGTTGTAACGAAGTATTTGATAATCGCCACGACCTGTGGGCCCATGGTATGCGTCAACATTATCAAGTTGGCGGAGGTATACAACCCGTACCATGGGGACAAAATCCTGCACCCTGGATGAGTGAGCCCGGTCGTGTGGATGCAGATCTCCGAGAAGTTTACGAAACCAATGAGCCTATCATATTGGCAAGAGATGAACCGGGCCCCATCGTTTCGAGTTATAATTTCCCGGTTGATAATCGTGTTAGTGTCACTCAATTAAATCGGTTTGCTCTAGAAGTCTACCATCAAGAGCAACATGCCTTTCGCGTTAACCTCGCTTTTGGAGTGATACTTCAAAATAGGGAAACCGGCGAGTACCGCTATTTCACTCCCTATGCTAACAGTATGGTGTTGGATAGTCCGGTTTACATCTCCAAACGAAGAGATTTAAGAAGATTATATCTCCGTCTTCGCCGTATGGATGTGCTAACGGAATTATTACGTCAACGCCCGGACACAAAATGGATACCCGTGCTGATAACCAACGTGATACTTCGGGCTTATAGTACCCAATATCTATTGGGAATAGGCCAATTGCCAGAATATATCACCAAGCATAAAACCATCGTGCCATTAGCGAAAAATAAGAAAACAAATCAACCTTACAACGACCAGTTGTGTGCCTTTCGTTGTTTGGCATTGCACCGCGGTTATGACGTCAAAAGTTTAGAGGGAGTGACCAAGGAAGTTTTTCGCCAGTGGACCAAAGATAGCGTGACTAACTTTGCAGGTGTGTCTTTTGACGAATTTCCTCATTTTGAAGTCACGTTTAAAATCAATTTAAAGGTATATCGGTTAGACGAGAATGGCACGGCGCAGTCGGTGTATAGATCTAGAGGGCGTTACGAGGAAACCATGTATGTTAATATGTACGAGCACCACCTGTCGTATATTACAAATTTTGCAAAATACGCCAAGAAATTCCAATGCCTAACCTGCGAACGTCATTTCAAGCAACCGTCTGATCTCCGTCGACATCAAACCTCCTGTTCAAACAAGGCCAAGTACGTGTTTCCCGGTGGTTTCTTCAAATCGGCACAAACCATTTTCGAAAAGTTGGAAGAATACGATATCGTGGTGCCGACCGATCAAAGAACATTTTCGTGGTTCATCGTATATGACTTTGAAGCCATGCTCCAAAAGCTAGCGGAAAGCGCCACCGATAATTTAAAATGGACCCAAAAACACGTACCGATCAGTGTGAGTATCTGCAGTAACGTTCCGGGACACAAAGAACCACATTGCATCGTGAACGAGAACATAGACGATCTAGTCAAAAGTATGCTGCAATATATGGAGGACATTGGCACCACCGTTCGACAATTATCAGAAGAAAAGTGGGGATGAGTGTTAAAAAAATTAGAAAAGACGTCCAACGGCTGTTTCGGAGATATGCTTGGAGGTGACGTCAGTGATGATGATGATAGAAATAACGAAGAAAGCGAGGATGAAAGTGATAATGACGATTTCGGTGAAGAACAAACTCAGCGAGCAGTCCAGAATCTATACGGACAGATGTCGGGCTATATGAACCAGGTTCCGGTGCTGGGATTCAACTCGGCCAGATATGACTTGAATCTCATTAAACAAGTCGTGGCGCGACATTTGAATATGCATGATAAAGAACGGTGCAATTTCGTGGTGAAGAAAAACAACAGTTATTGCTGCATATCGACACCGGACTTGAAGTTTTTGGACATTATGCAATTTCTGGCTCCCGGAACGTCGTATGTCAAGTTTTTAAAAGCGTACGGTGTGCAGGAACAAAAAGGATTCTTCCCCTACGAATGGTTTGATGACGTTTCCAAACTCGACCACACAGAGTTGCCTCCCCATAGCGCCTTCCATAGCGCTTTAAAAAACACCAACATTTCGACCGAAGAGTACGCCTCCTGTCAGGCCATATGGAGTGAGCTGAATATGATATCATTTAGGGACTTTTTGGAGTGGTACAATAACTTGGACGTCGGACCCTTTGTCAAAGCCGTGGAACGTTTTCAAGAATTCTATTTTCAGAGAGGGCTCGACGTATTAAAAACGGCTATTTCGGTACCAGGCATTGCCAGACAGCTTCTGTTTAAAAGTGCCCACGAAACAGGTGCTAATTTTGCACTGTTTGACCGCTTCAGTGAAGATCTTTACCACACCTTCAAACATAATATCGTCGGTGGAGCCTCGATAATTTTTCATAGAAGACACGTGGCGGGAAAAACGCGTATCAGGGGGAAGAAACTCTGTCGAAAAGTTGTGGGTTTTGATGCTAATGCTCTGTATCTCTGGGCCATCGATCAAAAAATGCCAGTGGGACCGTTTATTCGAAGGAGAGCCGACAACGACTTTAGACCGGAAGTGCGCGATAAATTCATGGCCGCTTACTTCTGGATGGACTGGTTAAATGTCACGGGCCAGGCAGCTATCAAGCATAAACTGAACTCGGAGAGGAGAAGAGAGTCGGCAAATTTCCCGTGGATGGTTGGGACGTTGACGCCAACATCATTTATCAGTTTCACGGTTGTTACTGGCACGGACACGAATGTTCACTCACTCGCGACATTAAAGATAACAAATGGTGGGGGAAAAGAAAAAGTAAATTTGACAAGACTGAAAAGACCACTCGATATTTAAGACGAAAGGGATACCAAGTAAAACAAATGTGGGAGTGTCAATTTAAGGAATATTGCCGTTGCCATCCTCAAATTTATGGGTTTATGAATAAATCGAGACCCGGGTTCTTCCAAAAACATCGTGGCAAGATTACCGAAGAACACATTTTGAAAGGCGTGATGGATGACCTACTTTTTGGTGCTGTAGAAGTAGATATAGAGGTCCCGGATCAATGGCCTTCTAACTTTAATCACCTGTCAATGTCGCCATATGACTACTTCCAGGAAATGTCACCTTTGTTTTGTACCACAGATGTACCGCATGAAGCCATAGGTCCACACATGCAAAACCACGTGGACAAATTCAACCTGTCCAAAGCACCGAGACGTCTTTTAGTAGGCGGTATGAAAGCGTGCCATATGCTACTGGCAACACCGTTGCTTCAATGGTACTTAAACCATGGCATGGTGGTTACCAAAGTACATCAGGTGGTCTAATACGAATCCCGTGCTTGTTTTCAACAATTTGTCAAAGACGTCAGCAACGCCAGGCGTAATGGCGATAAAAATCCGAGTACGGCCATCATCGCCGACACCATGAAGTTAATTGGCAATTCTGGGTACGGATCACTGATTATGGATAAGACGAAACATCGGGATGTTAAATACGTTCAAGACGAAGGCCCGGCCTGTCTCTTAGTCAATGAACCTCGTTTTCGAAAAATGGAATGTCTAGACCCAAAACAGCACTACTATGAAGCTGAAATGGCCAAACGAAAGATCAAGTTGGACCTTCCCATACAGTTGGGCTATTTCATCTTGCAGTACGCAAAGTTAAGAATGCTTGAATTCTATTACGATTTTATGGACGTATACGTAGATCGATCGGACTTTGAATACTGCGAGATGGATACGGATTCGGCTTACATGGCCATTTCAGGATCCAGCCTCGATGACATCATCAAAGTCAATAAGAAAGGGGATTATATTAAGGGATTAGAAGGTTTTTGCAATACAACTCATGTCAAGGCCGACTCTGAATACCATTGGTTCCCCCGTACGTGTTGCTCTGAGCATGCAAAGTACGATAAGAGAACCCCGGGCCTCTTTAAATTAGAATATGAGGGCGATGAGATTTTAGGGTTATCCAGTAAGACTTACCTCGTGCGTCAATCAAAAACTATTAACCCATCTAGTACCCGAGAGAAAGCGTTTGACTTGTTAAGAAAGGCCAAGGGGTTGAAAGCAAAACGTCTGCGCACCAAAATAACGCAACACGAATACAAATTCAGTTCGAAAGGTGTTAACAAGCGCAATATTCAAAATCCTATGGCTATTTTTCGTCAAGTGTTAAAAACGGGTCGACCTCAAACGAGTATCAATAGAGGTTTTCGAGCTAGGGATAATACGATTTATACGTATACACTACAAACGCGCGGTTTCTCGTACTTTTATTGTAAGAGAAAAGTGGCACCTGATGGTATTCACACCACGCCGTTAGATATAACCTTATGTCCAATACCACCCGATAAAGACGAAACTGATACCGACGAGCTGATTTCAGATGTGGGACAAATGTTTCGAAGATTGAGATCAACCGTGGAAAGCGTCACATCAGGCCCTGCACGAAAGGAAAGACCAAGTACATACCCGAGACAGATCCTTGCCCGGTACTTTCGTGCGGGAGGTTCGACCTCTACTTTGCTTTGAAACGATTGTTCAAACATCCATTCTACCGACAAGAAACATACAAGGCATATTCATTAGAAAAAAAAGAAAAAGAAAGAAAAGAAACAGGATGCAAACAACGGCCATATCAACATCCACCAGGGAGCAAACACCCATCCCCGCCCCCTAAGAGCACTTCCACCTTGTCGCGGTTTAGGGGCTTAAGTCTTAAATGAGACGACCAAGAGAAGTGCATATATAAAGCAGAGAAAAGTGTGAATGCCATCATTTCGACATGTATCCTTTCCCGAGTTGCACGTCTATTTCCGTGTCTGGAGCCACGTGTAGTGGCAAGACCACGTGGCTTTTTCGTTTGTTAAGAAACAAAGACCAGATGTTTCTAAAACCACCGGACAAAGTATTGTACTGTTACGGTGCTTACCAACCCTTATTCGAAAGCATGGAGAAAGAGTTACCGTTCATAACGTTTCATCCGGGTTTACCTACAGAAACAGATTTAGAGGGTTTAAGCGATCCAAATCACTGTAATATCGTGGTATTGGACGACCTGATGGAAGCTGTGACGTCATCACCAGAGATGGAACAATTATTTGTTAAAGGAATGCACCATCGTCATTTGACCGTCATTTATTTGAATCAGAATTTATATTGTAAAGGCAAGCATGCCCGGACCATCAACCTCAACACTCACATATTGGTCTTAATGAAAAACCCCGCGACGTCTCGCAATTACAATGTGTAGCTCGTCAAGCATTTTTAGGCAAGAGTCGTTACGTCATGGAAGCTTACAAAGATGCAACATCCGAACCTTACGGATATTTAATCTTAGACCTTTCGCCCATGGCCGAGGATGCGTATAGAGTGAGAACTTTGATCTTCCCTGATGAAGACACCATCGTCTATAAATAAGACTGTTACACGTTTTGGATTCATTCGATCCTCGAATGTCGAGGTGTCAAGATGCAGAAAATGGTATTAGTTCCCTTTGATAGATATCAACGATTAACAGCTTTAAAACCTGGTGTAAAGCATACACAAGATGACGTGAAAAGGTTGAATGTACAACCCGAAGTCATTGTTCCAGAGAGTGAACCAGAGGTGAAAATATTAGCAGAAGATCGACCGAACATTGAAGATATTTTAGTAGCCGTACCCGTTAACGTCAGAAACAAAGCGAGAGCCTTACTCAATCATTTACGAAAACATTTAAAGTGGAACGAGCGTGGTAAAATTTTCGTAGACGACCGCACTATACCTGGATCGAACATCGTCGATTTAGTTAAAGTCAGTGTCAAAGAGTATAAAGACTTTAAACCCGTAGGACTGGAGTCATTTAGCAAAGTGATATACGACAGTAACGCACCGCTCAGTTTAATAGCACCCTCCAAAAGACAGATCGGATCGGGACTACCTCCGCCTCCCGGTATACCCGTGAGAACAAAACAGTGAAACGAAAAGCAAATAAAGCCGTTGAAAACAAAATCAAGTGGTTGAAATTATGAATGACTATTTAGCTAGTATCTATTACAACCCAAAACATCCGGCTGCTTTTGCGGGAGTAGATAAATTATACAGAGCGGTCAAAAAGCAGGCAAGTTCGTTTTGGGTAGACAGAAAATCAAGAATTGGTTACTGAAACAAGAAGATTATGCCGTACACAGAGAAGAAAGAACAAAATTCAAGCGTAGAAGAGTAATTTAGATTTATTTGATTTTCTATGGAAAAAAGCGTAAGTTCATAGTCACAAACAGACTGGCTCTGACGGTAAATGTATTAATTGTCTATGTACATGTAATTGTATTGTTTAAATCTGTCTAAATTCCGCAGCACCAGACGACCGCCTCGGAACAAAACTTCCAACCAGCAGCGCCCTGACTAAAAGCGCGGGAACTCCAACATCTCCAAGTTGTTGACACGAGAAAAACAAAAGAACCAAAAACTTACTCTACCAAATCCACATTGTACAACAAAATGACAACTGACATAAATGTTTAACAACAATCATGTTTTCAATCAATGTTTTATTTCTACTCGGTCTTCGAAACAATATCAAAACTACCAATCTAACGCATATAATAAAAATTTCAAAATGTGAAACATAATGAACGCCAAAGGCAAAGGGTTGTAATTCTTGCATTGCAAAAATTGTCATAAAATACAAAAGAAAATTGTACTTTATTCAATACTGATTCACGAATTCAGAACGTGAAACACAATGACCGCAAAAAATAAAGGGGTGTAACTCTTGTATTACAAACCTAAAATATGCACCTTTTTCAACACTGATTTACGTATTCGAAACGTGAAGCACAATGACCGCCAAAAAAAGAGGTGTAAAAATACCCAAACGTTGCACTTTCTTTAACACTGATTACATATTCCAAACGTAAAACACAATGGCCGCAAAAGACAAGGGGCGTAACTCTTGCAGTACAAAAATTTCAAAAACTACCCAAATTTTGCACTTTCTTTAACACTAATTTACGAATTCAAAACGTAAGGCACAATGTCCGCCAAAGACAAGGTGTTGTATCAATGTATGAACAAATGAAAGAAATGACATTAATTTTGCGTTTATTGAGTGTAATAAACCCAAAACCTTGACATTTCATGATGTAATATCAATTTTGTACTTTGTATTCTTATGGGTAGAGTTGTCAATATTGATATGTCTGACAATTTGGCACACCATGCATTCACCTGTAATATACATAAAACTTACCTGGATGAAATGATAATACTCGGTAATTTCCGACATCCTCATTGATGACGTTCATTGTGTTAAGCTGCATATGTAACATGTGGGTTTGTGTGGCATTTTTAAGGTTTTTAAAGTTTCGTTTTAAGCCAAAATGATATAATTTGTGAAGTTTGTATATAATATAACCACAATGAATGATACATTTTTTCACAAATTTCATTTAAATTAATAGTACTGGTTCCCTCAAAGGGAGGGAACCAGTACAGTGCTTACGGCAGTAGCGGATCTCAGTCAGTAGCGGATCATTTTAAAACAAAGTTGATTTTTTACCTATCATTAGGAGAAACCAATAAAATTCGGATATATTTCTATAATACTGATAAATTTACTTCATTCTACATATCATTTATGTTAATAAACGTCCTATTATTTTAATTCTTGGCTTTTTTCATGCGAATGTCATAAGCGTCTCAACGACACGGATGTGTTTTCCAAACACTTACTTTCAATTCGGACGACGTGTTCAATACTTTCAAAGGTAATTTGAAATGATTGCAATAGCTATTTACAACCGTTAATATATCTTCTTTCAAGACATGAGCTTTACAGTTCTTGACAATAAAAAATAAACCCTTTTTCCGAAGGGTGCAAGTACGGCAATAACGGATCAGCTGCTGTAAACAGGGGGCCTCTCAAAAGGCTAATGAAAATGGGGATTCGTAATATTTCTTAAGAAAAAACAAATTTTGCACCTGATGTATATGTTGTAGTAAATTGTAAATAAACAATGTAGAGACTATTCGAGAACCAGTGCCTAGCTTCCCTCCTTGACCCCATGAGAAAGATGGGTCCATTGTCATGCTATGCCGCTATCTTATTTATCATGATAATACCAGATCAATGGGCGTTTTAAAGAAACCATAATTATCATGCTTGAAGGATAATCAATATAAGGTGGGGAATCATATTATTTTGTTCTGTTTCTTCTTATTCTTCTTATTATTATTCTATCAAGACCTACTATGCTGAAGCAGATCTAGGAAACGGCTTAATGGATTTAGATGAAATTTGGTGCCAATAATCAGTTACCTTTGCAGATATGCAAGATATGATCGTTTCCGGATTCAGAAGTCTATATTTGTTAAATACATTCTTAATTACACTGCACTGAATGGTTTAAAATACCAAGATTTTATTAGCACTGTCAAACAAGCTTTAATCCTTTGAAAGAACCTTTCATTTATCATTCTTAAAGGGAACTATAACTTATCCATCGGTTTATGTTTGTACTTTAAAAATATAAATATAAATTTCCGAAAAGGCTACTTTAGAAAAAACCCCATGTTGATGAATAAATTGATAATGCTATTTCTTGTATCTCAGTTACACTTAATGTTATAGACAGACAACATTGATCTGTCCGCTTGACCTTTCTGAAGACTATTCATACCTAATGATCCATCCAGTACATGGGTAGTGCAGGATTCGCAGTTAACGATTAGCAATACATTTTCTGTGGTGTATACAAAATAAACACCTGCGGTTCTCTGTGAGTAAATGTACTGGTCTATAATAAATATTTGAGTTAAAGGTCAAGCAGACAGGTCAATATTGTTAACCTATACAAATATATCGATTGCATTTCTCCAAAAACAATCTGAACTATAGACAAACAACATTGACCTATTCGCCTGACCTTCAATTTAAATATTTATTATGGACAAGTATATTTATATATAGGGAACACAGCTTATTTTTCTACATCGTGGAAAAACATTGTTTTTTTATATCTGCGAATTCTAACACTATATACAATGGTAGGATCATGGTATATGAGCGCGTCCAAGTAGAAACGTACCTTATGTGCATTGTGACGTAAGCAGAGAAAATGACGTCGAAAGTTCGGGAGACGAAAGTGTTTCGGTGCGCAAAATGCCTCAACTAATGGAAAAAAATAACTTCAGTAGGAAAGGTTTATTTTGATTCAAATTAGCAGAGAACACCTAATTGTAAATCACAGAATGATAATAATATTTCAATGGGGTAATATAAATTGGAATAAAATTAAAACGTGACAAATTCGACAGTAAATCAAAGGTGAAGAATTATTAAACTATGCACGTTCTTTCGAGTGTTGTTATTTGCGATTGATATGTTTCTGAGCAGATTTCCTTTGATTTAACAATGGAATTGGTTCCCCGGGTATTATAAAAAAGTTTCGTTGTCTGAATATTGTGTTTTGAGGGGAAAATGTAAACAGCATGACGTCACAAACTACCATACAATGTAGCATTTTTATGTATTTGAGAATAACAAGTACAATTGACGTTGGCATTGGTTGCGCAATGGATAGCGTTCTAAATTTACGTTTTTGTGAAAAAAGTCTGTTGCAAGTTCAAATCACCACGGGTTCATTTTTATTTATTTATCCAGTTTCTTTTTTTTTTGTCCGATAATTTAAATTTGATGGCCTTTGCGATTTTCTTATTTTAATTCTAGACTGGCTATTATTTTTATCACTCTTATTATTATTCGCTCAAATTTTCAAGAATTTGAAGTGTGAAGTAATCATTTGGTCATTTTCAAATTTTTTTTAATATTTTTTGTAATGCGTGATGTCATCAATTTTTTATACGATTTGAATGCACATTTATTTCCTACAATTGCCAAGTACGAATACTGTGATAAATATTAATGTTGTTTGGTAAATACATAACAAATTGGAGCTAGCTAAAATTTCTTGTGACACATACACATGTAAACCACGCCCGTGCTACTTTTGAAATTTTTATGAAATAATATAATTCTATTGGCTAGTACCACATTGGATTTTTAGATTTGGGGATATGCTTTGCTAGAAAAAAATTTTCCATCATGAATCTATACGAAATTCTATCGTGCGCCTTATTTATCTTGGCAGTTGCTCCAACACTCAGTACTTGAACTGTCAATATTAAGAGTGGATTGAGTAGTGATCAGTTGGTACATGGCAAAAAATGAAATTAAGGAATACATCTTCAGTACATAATTAACTTGCATTCCACGCATGTCCATTCTTTTAATTTTGAAATTTTCAATACCGACATCGATATCCTACCTTCTTTATCACTGCATTAAGAACATGTATATAACCGTTGAACCGATACATTTTTAACTGAGTTGGCCGAAGTTAGCAATAAAGTCGGCATTACCAGAATCGATCGTCAACTTGTAAGGAAAATGAAAAATCGTTTTAATTTATCATTTCCCGTTGTAAACTGTAATGTTCCATGTGTGTGTGTGTGTGTGTGTGTGTGTGTGTGTGTGTGTGCAAAATGATTATCGTCATCAATTTAATTATCATTATTGTGGTCATAAATCAAAAGTAAAGTGCGTCAAGTTTGATCTGGCCGTTTGACCGTTAATTTGAATATTATATAGGGCTGATGGAATGTGTGATTTATGGAAGATCACACGATTCATTACCATAAACACCCGGTATTCATCATTACTATCATCTATCCTTATATATCAACTTTATGTATTCCCTAAATTACAAAATGGATGTGTCTGTTTGAATATTCAAATTCAAGGTCAAACGTCCACGTCAAACTTGACGCATCATACATATTCTGACCTACTAGTTGTGTTATATACAGTACAGCCCTTTCGAACATAATTAAACAAGGTTCATACAGGTCTGGAAAAGTCCTTAAATTTTTAGTTTTGCAATAGAAACACCCTAAAACAAGTCTGACCCTAAAAAGCCCTTGAATTAATCCTGAAGACCCTAAAAAGCCCTTGAATTTTGCCAATTAGGTGTGGTTGTAAATAGACTGATCAAAATAAATAAATAAATTACATTGAAATGGGCGATTTAAAGGTACCTGGCCCTCCCGAACACCCAAAATCAACCCCCACTTCGAGTGTCGTTACTATGGACAAGTAAGTACTTGTTTTATTGATTTAGTTGTCTTTGCACCAATGTTTCTCTTATAAAATTGTCCCTCTGATTAGTCCCTAAATTTGCAAAAAATGTTCCATTGTTCTGTAATTTTTATTCACAATTTTCTATGTTTTACTGAACTTTTGATGTAATTTCTGTATTATTTTCATTTATTCCTATCACCACCTTTTAACACATTTTGTACACTTATGTGTCTGAACATACATATATAGTACATTATGATTTGTAATTAATTCATAAGCATATTTTCTTGATTAAAATACGTCGTACCTATTCAACTTTTTTTTTAAAACAAACACGTTGCTGGTTCAGGACCATTTGTGTTATTTAATCATGTCAGATTTTAGCATAACCGAGTAGACTTTTAACCTTTTTGAATATCGTAAGTCATAGTGTAATGTCCCTGAAGTTTTTGACACTAATAGCAAAAATACAAATCCATCTCCTTTAGTGTTATGAATATCGGATACTTTAATTGTTGAGGTTTTGATTTGTTTGAAACGTTCATTTCTTGTGAATTTTGAAATAACAAATAACGTTGATAGGAACTGGCAACATACACCGTTTTCATGTGGCACAAAATTGAAATGTAAGTCTAGTGCCCATAGTAGTAGCAGAGACCTTTTTATGGATCTAGACGTCTGCTTAAAATGATCCGACTAGGGTAATGGTACCCACGGGAAAAATTCCATAATTCCATCACCAGAGATACCTATCTAGTAGTAGAAATAAAAAAAAAGTCCAAATCAGAACTCCAAAGTAAGTATTTCCTAAATCTGACATATACATGTAGTTTTAACCGAAAAAAATAACAAAAAGACACGAAATATATACTGAAATGTTTACAGTCTTGTTAATTCAATAAAGTCAATATCGGCGAGAAACAATAGTTTTAAGATTTGTAACAATTATATGAAAGCCATAATCTTCCAATATGACATCAATTGTTTGTACATTGTTGTCTTTTTCGTATTCATTTAAGTTCAATCTCTATTCGAAGGAATACAAGTGTTTGATTCTCTCCAAATGACAAAAAGTTAAACATTTCCATTTCAGCAGAATACTGTGTCACAACATATTAAACTCATCCTAATAAACAATGACGGAAAATGGGGCAAACATGATGTCACAAACATCTAGTTTGTAATTGCACTGTAGCTGATATGATCTTGCTTCAGTGATTTACAGTTATTTGGTCGGAGAATTGCCAGACTGTCATAGTGCTGAAGATAGTTAAACAATATCTATTTCAGCAGAATACTGCGTCACAATATTTGTTATGATTCGACTAAAACCGAACTCTTTCAATATACCATCTATAATCCCAACGTCACTGTCTTTTTCAACAAAAATCATCAGTTCTATCTCTATACCAGGATCTAAGTGTTTTATTTTTTCCAAATGATGAGATAAGTGGTCACTTAATTTTGTAAAGTCCGTTCCGTACACATCTACATGAAACATGAAACACAAACTGGAATTATAATACTGTCCAAAGGTCAATAATGGTCCAGTATCATCTGTCTGTCCGATACAGGTAATACCTGACCCCACACTAGCACAGTTACCTGCGAGAAGAAGCGGAATATTTCCATCAAATAGATGATACGGTAAACCAAACACTGTCACAATGTTTCCTTTGAACAGTTTCTGGATTTTATTGTCAGATGAGAATATATTCTGTAAACCTTCTTGCTTGACTCCCTGTGCACAGTGCACGTCTGAAGTAACACCCTTGTTTAGAACCACATCTCCAATAACTGATCTATAACTGTATATTTTCTGTAAAAGATGATTGAAAACATCTGTCGCAGTTTTTAGATTCTTTTTATATATAGAGAGAGAAAATGATTTATTATATTTTAAACACGCTGAGAACAATTGAATTTTTACGTTATTAAAACCATCTATATATCTTTCGAATCCAGTCATTTACTTGTAGATCAAAGGAAGACGGCTTTGAGTAGAGTATGTCCACATTTCGAGTGGTAGCCAGAGTAAACCTAATTTCATTCGGACATGCATACAGATTCAATTGAGAAGTGCCATGTTCTAATATTTGATGCATTGCAAGCCTGAAGTATCATCTTTTATCAGTTTGATGTTTCCTATCACTGACCGATAACTTTGAACATTCTGAAAAATAATAACTGGTTATTGATAGCAATGAGACAAAAAACTAGATGCGGGTATTGCTTGAAAAAATCAAAAACAAACATTACAATCCATGTCTTATTCACGATCCAAAAGTACATAGAATAGCAAACTCGAATTAAATATAGTCACGTGAACTTTTAGGGAAATGAGGCCGGGTCCTCCGGAAGGTTAAGCACATTCTTTCTAGCTAGCATACTCACCACGCGCGTTATCAAAATTGAGAATGAAACGAACATAGGACTGCATGTATTTGAAATCAGATATAAAGTTGATGTTTCTGTGTCCAGGATTGCCCTGGATATATTTCACGTCTCATAATTCCATGTTCTTTTCACACAATTTTGATTACACACGGGGCGGGTGTAGCTAGCTAAACAGGAAGTGCTTACCCTTCCGGAGCACCCGGCTTCAATTCACTTCCCTGGTGGAAGTTCACGTGTCTAATTTAACTTGTCAGTTAAAAAGTTTTTACTTTGCTTCTGGATTATGATTCTGACTTGGATTAGTATGTTTGTTTTTGAATATATCCAGGATAATTTTGGGTAAAGAGAAATTATATTTATCAAAAATATTGTGCAAATAGGCATGAACTTTTTTATGGTCTTGGCATAAGCGTAAAAAAATCGTCAACAATTCAATTACTAGTCTAAGCAGAACTATATCAAAGGAAACCAACATTATCATTAAATGTATACAATAAAATGCGTAAAGACGCAAACTATAAATAGCCATACACCAAAGCACAACTATTTATTGAATAAAATGTCTAAATGAACTAAATGTTCACATCCAGAGACGTGTACGTGTTGTCTTCTGTATGCAATCAGTAGTACTGTAGTTAGCACAAATACAGACAAGGGAAGGCACGTGAGACCATATCAATATCAAGTGTTGTTTTATGACTAAGTGTCGATTCTGCCATGTGTTTAAAACATCACCCTGACGAAAACATCTTGTTTTAAGAGGCAAATAGTGATTTTAGTACAGAATGACTTCTCATCACTAATGAACACTAGAACTAGATTAGGGTTGTGTAATACCAGACTTTCCTTAAACTGATTTGTGATTTGTCTCGCAAATATGCATCAAAACAAATTTAACACAAAAATCGAACAAACCAACCGACTGTGTTTCATCGACTATTAGGACTAAAAGCCAAACTGGAAATGAGTAGGTCAATTCAGTCTTCTAACTCCTTTCAAGAACATCATTTTTATAAGAGAAAAATGAGAAAAATAGCAAACATACCCTCTTAGAAGTCATTTTGCAGTTGCCTTCAATCATTTGTATCACCATCTTCTCATTGTTGTTGTCAAATGCTAACATTTTCCGAGTAACCCCATACGTTTTGACAAAATCTCTGATAACATGTTGCGTCAGCATTTTAAATATCCCTCTACCTTCCCAATCTTTACTGACTCGGCCTGCTCTTGTACATAATGTTTTTCCACCATCGAGCAAAACTCCAAACTGAAACGCGATCTCAAAAAGCAAACATATGTTAATTTGTATTAAACCAATGTCAGTTTGTAATGGAAATAATCAGCATATTTCACTGTTCAATACACTTTTTATTGTATAAAAACACGCATGTATTTCCTTTTTGTTTTGCAATAAATAACAATTTCATGGTCGAGGTCTGATAGCATTCGGAAGATTCTCTAGCTTTTTGAAGATTAAGAATACTAGTATATATTATTTTATGCGCGGTGCTATTTTTAGTCAGATAGCTAAGCCTTCTCCTATTAATTTGGGTACTAGTTTGTTTTAATCGTTTCATTTTTAATAAAATCGTTTACCATTATGTTAGCGAATGTCAGAAAGGAAGAATAGAACACAGACAAGAAAGATTTTATTGGCACACTGTGAGCCCCTTTGATTGTTGCCTAAATCTTTTTATTATTTAAATAAAATAATATTTTTGAAGTGAAGAAAACTGTAAACTACTTACTAGTTTGTCTTCCATCTCGACCACGTAACCTGTGTATTCCTTTGTGTTTATTAATAACTTGAAATAATCCGGAAGATAATCCCGACCACCATACACTTCACTAGAATCTCTTATAACCAACACTTTATTATAGTCCTCCTCTGTTACTTCTCGAATATTCATTCTTTCCATTTTAGATTTTAGATCTATTTCCTGGTTCAAATTGCTGAAGAAGAATTTGAAATATTTTATAAAATTCATACATTAGTTGCTAAACATTTCTAAATGCCGAATGCTTGTCGAAAGAACAGTCACTACCTATTTTCAAGTCTTGGTCAAACCCGAGAAGGGTTTGCACACTACTAACTGAGCTTCCGTAGTGGACAAGCTATGTAAATAGCAGAAATATTGGTGATTGTAAAATTAAAAAGAATATGAAAGAAACAAAGCTTTGTTTTACAATTTCCGAGTACATCTTACATGAAACTTGTACCATTTTGTAGATTTTGACTCGTAATTTTCTCGTATTGTACTTTACCTCCTATGTCTTCTGATGCTGGTTTCACAGCCATTCCTTAGCAACTGATATCTTGCAAAATTGGAATCTTACCATTATTATTTTTCAAGATATTCGATAATTTAAGGTGTCTATCGATAAAAATTTGCATTTAAGACCAATAATTATTATAAAAAAAATTAAACTAACTTCAACTTAAGAAAAACCTAAGTTAAGTAATGAATATGAAACCAGTGTCTGTATTATATTGTGCTATTTAAATAAAAAAGGTCAATTAAGACAGAATTGATAAGAGTTTCGTAGCCTGTAAATGTAGACTATTCATAATATCATATAATTTTGGGATTATCTGAGTTAAAAATTAAAAAAAATTGCCATATCATAAATTATTATTTCATTCCAGAAATTCAATAATATGACATGATTCATCGACCAACCTTTGTTTTATACACACTGTGCACAGTTGACATTTTATGGCTTAACAAACCATGTTCATTACATAATAGTGATTAGGAATTGAAATACTATTCGTCCATTTTTAAAACAATCATATTGTTGGTACGGGCCCCGGTTTCACAATCATTCCTTTACTTAATTTAAATTAAGTGTATTTTTTATCAAAGTTTTTTGACCTACGAATAAATGCTTTTTGTCAAAACTAAATGCAGATGTCATAAACTTGAAATATGATCTTTAAAATGACACCTTAAAATTCCTTAAATAGTATTACTTTTGTAACACGTGTTATTATTTGTACAGTATATGCAGTTGTGGGAGACTGATTAATATAAGAATTTAATTTTTGTTTCAGAATCCCAACTTAAATTTTGTATTCTACAACTTTGTGAAATCATATTTATTGAATAAATATTGTTTAAACTAAATTCCTTATACCTTAACAGTTAACAAAATTTTAAAATAGGAAAATCTTAAGTAAAGAAATTATTGTGAAACTGGGGCCAAGACATGTGTTTATTTAACCATGTCAGATTTTCGTACTCAATTGTTTAGATACCGAGTTACCATAACGTAATCCATCTGTTTACACATCAGTGCCAAAAGCAACAGGTGTCATGTATAGCAAACAACATTGACCTGTCCGTTTGACCTTTCATTAGGAGTAGGCATATACGAAGACCCATCTTATACATGGGTAGCGTTAGGATCCGCAGTTAATACATATATGCATTGCCCATGATTAGTGTTCACATCATATGATGAAATAAACATGAATGACCCCTATTACTTAAATTTACTCGTTCATAAGGAATATTAAAATCAAAGGTCAAACGGACAGGTCAATACTGTTTCCCTTTTTTATACAACGTTTGATGTCCAAAATACAATCGCATTGTACCTGCTGTACTGGTACATGGATAAAAAAGTCTACACACTGTAACATAAAATAACCTTTCTCCAGGATGGATGGAATTGAGATGAAAATCCGGGAAGTAACAGAAAAGGATTATGATGACGTTTTATCTATTAGAGATTCTAGTGGGATATACGGTGGTCGGGATTATCTACCGGATTATTATAGGTCACTTATAAATACTAAAGGCTATACTGGTTACGTAGTCGAGGTGGACGGTAAACTTGTAAGTATAGGTAAACAATATTGACCTGTCCGCTTGACCTTTAATTTGAATATTTATGATGGACCAGTATATTTACGTATAGGGAACACAGTTGTTTAATTCGTATACATCATGGGTACATGTATTGTTTAAGAAATAATCGTGCTATATCGTCGAATACACGGGCCGGAGTTCACATGCGGAAGGATATATCAAGAGGTGGCTTTGCCACTTGTTATATTCGCCACATGTTAACGACGGCACGTTTATTATTCGACGATATAGCACGGGTAAATGTTGATCATTTCAATTCTAACATAACCTTCATGTTTCATCATATCAAGGAAAACTAATTATGTATTAACTGCCAATCAAATTGGATGGATCATCATACAAATATTATGAAAGGTCAAGTGGACAGGTAAATGTTGTTTGCATATAGTAGTAGATATAATAATAATAATAATAATAATAATAATAATAATAATAATAATTTATATATATAAGAGAGAGAGAGAATAGAGAGGAAAGATTTTAAGCCGCGGTCTAGATTCTTGCATTTATATCTAGGCAGGTCCACTTTGTTAAGCGAATTGTATGAGAAATTGTTCCACAGTAGGATCTGAATGATGCTACAGGTGCTGTGATCCGTAACCACCGAAGTCCCAAAAGGAATACGGATACATGTGTGTGAAAAGCAGTACGGCATTGCATACAACCAGTATATAAACGATTTTCTATAAAATTCTTTGTTATTATTCAAGATTTCTTTCGAGTTTGGGGTTTGTTTGGATGAAGGAAGGACTTTAGGTGCCAGGGCAAGCCGCGTTAGTAAAGGCTGGGAAGGGAAGAAGATATATAAAGCACTGGCACAGCATGTGGTTCAGGAATTCACCAGAAAGCATGGCGCTAAACGGAAAGTATTAACATTTGATAACAACAATCAACAAATGGTGAAACGGATCGAGAATGGGCAATGTAAACTTCTGACTTCCAGGGTATGTTATAGCGTTGCATGACCACAGGCCTGTCGAAAGTTTAACAATAAGCTAAGGAGATGCGTTGAGTTATGATGTTTAACGTCCCAATCAAGAATATTTCACTTATATTGCCAGTTTTAGGCGACGGTGCAGAGATTTGTCTGTGCGTTGCGCTGATGGCATTACAAAGGGTTCAACAGGGTTCTTTATCGTGCCGTTTAACGTGACACAGGACCTCGCTTATTTTCAGTTCCCATCCGAAAGACCCGCGACTCTCATTGCGTAAAGTGCTTGGCGAAAGAACAGTCACTACCCACTTTCAAGTCTTGGGTCAGACCCGGCTTACGGAACGAGCACAACAATTAATATGCGTCAGTAATTGTTGTTCGGCCATTAACTATTATAAATCGGCTTCTCGACGAATACTAGTCAACTCGTTCCAATTCCAACTCGTTCCAACTGATTTTTGCCAACTCGTTCCACTTTTTACTACCAACTCGTTCCAACTGAATTACCAACTCGTTCCAACTTTTTTGCCAACTCGTTCCAACGTTAACTACCAACTCGTACCAAATTTCTCAATTAAACTGATTAGATCTACAGGCGTTTTTATTTTATTTTATTTTATTTTATTTTATTTTATTTTATTTTATTTTATTTTATTTTAATAGATAAATATTCCCCATAGTTTCCTTTATGTCAAGTGATGAACACACTTTAAACCGGACGTACTAAGAATAGCATAATAAAGATAAACAATTAAATTAACACTGAATAAATCATATAACAGATAAATAATAAATAATATCACGTATTGTGATCACAATTAATTGCTATGTCTTTGTTTATCAAGACTGTCGGAACTATTAGGTAGATCGGCTCCATAAACAGATTAAACGGATAGTAGAATTTTAGTTTCGCAAATAAACCTTTTACTTGTTTTGTAAACATTAGTGTGCGATTGAAAAATTACTAAAAGGTTGTTTTTCCTCTTTTTACCGACAAGTGTGCGTGAAAAATACATGAAAATGGTTAAAAACACAAAGTATTCTTAAACAAGATCAAACTAATCTACGAAAACTACTCACGATAACAGTCAAAAACAACAACAAACCAATCAGAATGAATAAAATAATAAACACAATAAGAAAAGAAATGAAAAAAGATACAAAAGAAGAAAAAGAAGAAAATATAAAGAAAAAATGTAACCAAAAAAAAAAAAAAAAAAAAAAAGAAAGAAAAGAAATCTCTGCAATATATATTTTGGAACTTTGGACTATTATGGCTCTTGAAGAGGATACCTCAACGTGGACAACGTTGTGATTAATTAAAAATTAGGAGATCCTTGATTTTTAAATCGTCCTATATTAAACTATATTAAAAGTTGTAAAATCATTAAAAATTCTGAAATTTGGAATGAGTTGGTGAAAAAGTTGGAACGAGTTGGTATTTGGAACGAGTTGGTAAAAAAGTTGGAACGAGTTGGTAATTTAGTTGGAACGAGTTGGTAATTAAAACACAGGTGTAAAAACTCTGCATAAAAAATGGAACGAGTTGGTAAAAAAGTTGGAACGAGTTGGCGAAAATCAGTTGGAACGAGTTGGAATTGGAACGAGTTGACCAGATACCTTCTCGACATCCGAGCTTCGATTCCTTTCCATCAGTTCAGCGTTAAACTTTAGACAGACCTTTTCTGAAGGTAAGGTGGTAAAAAATTTTAAGGTCCATGTTTATTCAAAATATTTCTTTCACAAAATAACAACAAAATAAAAGAGATAATGTTCGTTACGGACCGTACTGCAATCTATAATTGTGTCACTTTTCAAATCAATCTGTATGCTTACCTTTATGAAATTTGTTTTGGGTTACTATGACTACCACTCAAAATATGGATATATTCTACTCAAAACTGCTCTACGACACCCATCTTCTATTGATCTGCAATTACATATGCTAGAGTCGAAAGATATATAGACGGTTTTCACTTACAGCATCTCGATTAATGACATTACGCAAAACCCCAATGGCTCTTCGTTTTTTTTTCTTCAAAAAAATATTTTTCAATATATAAAAATCTAAAGTTGGGGAAAATGTTTTCAATCTTTTACAGAAAATATACAGTTATCGATCAGTAATTGGAGATGTGGTACTAAACAAGGGTGTTACTTCAGACGTGCACTGTGTCCAGGAAGTCAAGCCAGACGGTTTACAGAAAATATTCTCATCTGACAACGACATCAACCATTTGTTTCCAGACGAAATGGTGACGGTTTATTGGTTACCATATCGGCTGTTGAATTTTAACATCCCACTTATTTTCGCAGGTAACTGTGCAAGTGTGGGGTCAGGTGTTCCCTGTATCGGACAGACATATGATACTGGACCATTATTGACCTTTGGTCAGTATTATAATTCCAGTTTGTGTTTCATGTTTCATGTAGATGTGTACGGAACGGACTTTACAAAATTAAGTGACCACCTATCCCACCATTTAAAAAATATAAAACACCCAGACCCGAGTAGAGATATCGAACTGATGATTTATGTTGAAAAAGACTGTGACGTTGGAATTATAGATGGTATATTAAAAGATTTTGGTTTTAGCCGAATTATAACAAATATTGTGACACAGTATTCTGCTGAAATAGATATTGTTTAATCGTATCCAGCACTAAGCCTTTTGTCAATTCTCCAGCAAAACAATTGTAATACACTCGAGTTCGATACTATTATAAACTACAGTACGTGTCTTTTTTCTTCATGTTTTGACATCAAATTGCCACAGTGTCCGCCACAGTAGGAGGAATTTCAATATACTAGTAAATCACCATCGTTTTCCCCTCAAGACATGGCCTTAGTTTCACTATCATTTTTTAACTAAGATTTCCCTTCACTTAAATATGGCAACTTTAAAACCTTTATACATATGTTAATTGTTTAGATATTGGGAAATTTAAGGTGCCATTTTAAAGATTCAATCAAGTTTACGTTATCTGCATTTAGTTTTGACAAAAAAATGTTTTTTTGTAGTTCCAAAAAAGAACTTTCCAAAATTTGTTAAAATTTAAGTTAAGGAAAATCCTAGTTAATATGAATATGAAACCGAGGTCAGGGCCTTAGACCACTCAGTCACCGGGGTCCCTCTTATTAACAAAACATTGTACAAACAGCTTCAGTATAGTCCATGGATATGAGTCTGTGTTCGATCCAGTTGCATAAATTAATCATGAGCAGATAAACATACCAGACAACCATATACTTGATTATAAAAGTTGCAGGGTACATGCATATGATAAATATTTATGTAAATAAATGTAGAAAGTTTGAAAATTCGGAATATACAGCAAGGCTTGAAATAATAAAGACGGAATTAAGTACAAACTCATCGGTCTATGTTCATATAACAATCCCAAAGCAAAGTAGCAACTTTGAAAACTAGTAAATTAAGTTGTGCATTTCAACCAAAATGAGACCGGGTGCTCCGGATATTCAACTTTTATAAAATAATCTGATCAAAAACATACTAATCCATGTCCGAATCACAATCCAGAAGCAAAGTAAAAACTTTGGAAATGATAGGTCAGGTTAGACACGTGAACTTCCACCAGGGAAGTGAGACCAGGTGCCCCGGAAGAGTAAGCACTTCCTATTTAGCTAGCTACATCAGCCACGCGGGCACATTAAATATCCTTTAATGCATTGTAATCCAATAAGTATTATATCTAATTGATAACTGGTATGTAAGCTACATATTTCTGATATTTAACAAATAAGTCAGTGTTATCCCAAGTTATTTATTTCCATACATTATTTTAGAACACATTTCCAAATGATAATGGTCACTCACTTTGTGCTTTCATTGGACTTTTTCACATCAACAACACAAGTAAAGATAGATGATATACACTAATAGAAGAACAACAATAATAAATTTCTCCCAACAAACTTAAAGCGGGCCTTACTTTTGAAATACATTGATTAGCATACTGTTTTCGTCTTTTAAACTTAGAGACATCCCTTAACTAAATTTCTTAGTTATCATTTGGTTTCTCATGGAATTACAAAAATATGTGTGTTTAAAAACAAAAATACTAACAAGAAAAAAAACATACGATTTTTAAAGCATTGCTATAGAAAAAAAAATCAGCAAATTTACATGTCTAAGAACTAAAACACCCGTTTTGTACCACATGTTTTAAAAACATTGCTATTTACGCCCGAATCACGCCTGTATCATAGACTAAATCAGTTTGTCCACTTTATAATACGGTGGCCCTATTCCTTTTTTCAAATTAAAATACTTTAAAACTTTCAAAACTACACACTTCATGTCATCTGGAATGGATATTACTTCTCCTGTGATTTTGTCAAATCCGTTTTTGGCAAGGTCAATAACGAGGGTGATAAAAGTGATTTGCATTTTAATTGCTGACCTTAGGTGAACCTTTTAATATATATATATGGTCACCAATGTAACATACTACAGTCGATTTTAAATAAATATTGTATATTTGTCTCAATTTTTATGATGCGCTTTTTTTTTTATAACAAAAACTGAGTTTTAGGTTTAAAGAAGTTAAACGGTATAACAGTTATTTAAGAAAATGACTGTCTCATAACATTAAAGACAAGCAATAACTGATAAATACTTAAGAAAATGTGTGCAGAACGGTATGTAAAATATTTATATCACATGTTACCTAAATTGGTGGATAAATGGGTTGTCAAAATGCTGTAAAATCGCCATTGGGGTTTAAAGGACTCTTAAAAACTTAAACAGCTCTACACAAACGGTATTCAGTATCATGTGGTAAAATATAACGGTGCAAAACACTAATATTCAACTGTCAGCAATCAGCAGAAATGTGTAAAAACTTCATCTTAAATCATATAAAAAGGTAACTACTGAATATCATAAAACACAATAATTTTATTTTTAGGTGCTTAATGAGGTGATAAGTAAAAACGCGTACTACTGTGTGTACTAAGGCAGGGTTTTATTTATTCTTCAATTTATTGAATTATTTCATAAAACTGAATAGCTAATAGTATTTAAAACGCAACCAGATTTATCTCTAAATAAAAGTGGTTATAATTTGGTCCAACATAAAATATACTCAGTTTTTAAATTGTAATGCCCAGACAAAACTATGTAAGGTACATGTTGGAATTATAATTAAAACAAACCTGTCCATAAATCAGGGTATAAGGTTGTCACCCGTGAACACTACACTTCTCTATATAACAGGTACAAGGTTGTTCAAAGCTGAATTAGCCTACCTAGCTGGTTGATGAAAAAATTGTACCCTGTGTTTTAGGCATTAGATGATGTATTAAATTTTAAAAATTAATACATTTGATTACTACACTTTATGGTTGTAACGAATATCTTTCGAAAGCAATTTTGATTTTCACTAATCATTATTTTGGTTATGCTAATGGGGGTTTGAACAACTGGACCCTGGTGTGAAGACATATCCATAAAATAAACAATATTTGTAGTTGATAAACATGTCCTGATATTCTTAAACTTCTTAAAGATATGACCCAAATACCAGAATAAAAATGTTTTATATTGATGACATACAATACAGTTGATTGATTACCAATGGTTAAGCATCATTTATACAAAAAACCCTCAGCATATGAGTACAGAATATAAGAAAATGGGAGTACCTGATGTTAAACGATTTAGGGATATATTATGTTCTAAGCATTTATAGACACTGGAAAAAAGGTAGACGTTTATATATGTTTGAATATGTCCATAGGTGTAGACATTGAACATTAATGAAGACTTTATGTAGTAACCTCTAAATCCTTGATTGAGACTTAATACAACTTCAAATGAAGACAGATCTGTAAATGTTGTTTTAGATAAGGGCCTGACAAATTTAAAATGTTTCTTCTAGTTACTGAATAAGTATATGTATATGTGAGCATAAACTTGGATTATATGACTTCAGGACTTCCAGCTGCAACATTTCAAATTTTTATGCCTCCATGTATAAAATCGGTTATTAAAATATTTTAATTTAATTTTTAAAAAACCCTTAAGTGTTACAATATTTGCTAAACAAAAGTGTAGTTGAAACCATGGTTAACATGAAATTTTGGTTTTTATGTGACCATAAGGTTTTTCACAGTAACTACATATTGAATGTCAAAGGTCAGAAAAACATATTTTGTGTCAAATGCATATCACACAATGTATAAACAACAAAAATATTCACACAAAAAGTTGGAAATAGAACAAAAATTCCCACAATAAATATCACTGGCGTTGCAGAATAGCACCATTATATAGTGAAAATGAAAACAAAAACACCTATATACATACTTATATACCCACTGGAATGTAATGTTATACGCAAACAACATTGACCTGTCTGATTGACCTTTTATTTAAATATTTATTATGGACCGGTACATCTATGTATAGGGAAAACAAGTATTAACTTGTCTACATAACAATAAACCATTACATTGCATATGTATTAACTACAAATCCTAACACGACCCATGTACTAGGCATGAGTGGATCCTTCCATTCAAAGGTCAAGCAGACAGGTTAATGTTGTTTGCTGTTTGATTATTTCATATTTCTTATAAAACATCTTTTAATCCTAACAAAATGAACACATTTCATCAATATAAATATATAATATTTATGTGTCTGAAAACACACTGTCTCCTAGCAACAATGACTCTCAGAGACACATACACACTCTCTCTCTCTCTCTCTCTCTCTCTCTCTCTCTCTCTCTCACATGACATGAAATAAAATTTTCATGCAGCCCAGTGATGAAAGATATCTTCATCTTGTACCTTATGTGCTAAGATAGCCTTTTGGGTGCTAAGATAGCCTATCAGTATACACCCTTCAAACAAAGATCCATCAATGAGATCAGAGATGTGTCAATAGGTTGAGAACAGATCTTTTTTTGTTTTAACAACAAAACAATATTTGGTGGTGCAAGAAATAGAATCAATCACTTTTTTGTGGTACCACACACTCAGCAAAAGGAATGCCTGTCTATACTAAGCTATTTATCACATCATATCAATAATATTGTATGATCAATTTACCTTTGTAAACCCAAATCCTGTCAAAATCTTGAGTTCCAAATTGATTGAGACAGGTTCCACTGTATAATCTCATACGTCACTGTAACAAAAGTAACATTAGTGAGTTTGAAATGTGAAACAATACCTCCATTGCAAATGTAACTAGAACTTTCTCTCGAGAGCAAAATATTGCCTACTTCAACATATGCAGGAGTTTAATGTTTTCACATGACCTTGACCTTTCTGATATGACCTTGGTTCAAAGTCATGATATACCTTTGGATCTTGAAGATTATTCATGTCAAGTTTTATGACAGTAGTCCAAAGCAATTATGAGATATGGCCCGGATACCATTTTACACCCCAGACAGACAGACTTGGTGATTCCTATATAACCCCCTCAAACTTGTTTGCAGGAGGTATAAATATCATATGATACTTACATGGGCATTTTTTGACAATTGAGAAAAAAGTTACAATTTCACAACAATAAGACATCAAAATATGCATGATATATTTATGTAAATTTCTATCAACATCTAGACACTGTACAACACTACATTTGGCACTTTTTAACCATGGTGCTCAAAGAAAACTCTTTGGAAACCTCATCTACATGTAAAAAAATACTACAGAAGTGGCAAACCTATGGGAAAGTAAACTCTGAGATTCAACTAAGAGACAGCTTTAAACAATCAATGTATCTTTTTACTGAAAATGATCATTGTATCACCTTCAAATTTATGCCACTAAAATTGTTTATATGTACATACGAACAATATTATACACTCAACAAATAAATATACACATTTATATACTATAGGCAAACAACATTGACCTGTCTGCTTGGCCTTTGATTTAAATATTCATTTTAGATGAGTACAGTCAAACCTGTCTATAAAGGCCACCCAAGGGAACCAGTAAAAATGCCTTTATAGGCCTTTATATACAGGTTCAAATAATATAAATAAAGAACTTGAAATACAATTCTACTGGCCTTTATAAGCAGATGACCCTTATATAGAGGTGGCCTTTAAGGCAGGTTAGACTGTAAATGTAAGTATAGGTATTACACATGTATACATCGTCTCTATGCATGAACACTAATCATTGGCAATGTGTATATGTATAATTGTGAGTCCTAACGCTACCCGTGTATTGGGTGGACTCTCTTATATGAGCATTCCTAATGAAAGGTCAAACAGACAGGTCAATGTTGTTTGCCTATACCTACCATATATGTTTATATTATAAACATCATGTCAAATATCATTCATAGAATCAAAATATTAAAAAGTTTTTTGAGGATTTAAAAGTGATACCTTCACTAAATACTCATGTATGCAACAAAGTTGTTTGTCTTAAAAATACAATTTTCTTGTATCTTTTTGAAATTTTTGAGAAAAATATAGAGATTAAAAACACTATTTCAACAAACAAAAAAGACTCAGAATTAGCAGAATGACATTTTCAAAAATTAATTTTCTAAACCTATTCGATATGTAATAATATGACCAAATTTAAACATAATTTATGGATGGCAGTATATAAAGACCATTACCCGCATGCAAACAATACACATTTTTATACATGAGATCAACAACAATAACAAAAGCAAAAGCAATGGAATGTGTTATTTATACAACAAGAGGCCCATGAGCCTTAACGCTCACCTGAGGCCGAGTACATATCTCATGCAGAGGTTCAATAACAATGATATTAATTAAGGAGAAGTCCAAATTTTCAGCAGTAAGAGCCAATTATATGCAAGGATTTTTGCAAATTTATTATAGCTTGTCCTTAGACTGCTACATATAACATATCTAAAGTCTAACTACAATATATTATTTTTAAACAGCTAAAGAATCTATATATAAAATTGATCGTTAGGCCAATACCTACAATATTATAACATACATACAAATTTACAGGCTTTGAGATAGTTAACCATTTCAGTATTTGTTTGCACCTGTAACCTTGACCTTTGAACACATGACCTTCATTCATATATCAAAATGACCGCTAGGCCAATGCCTACAATATTCCAATAAAATGTTTATATTTTTGAGATAATTAACCATTTTCAGTATTCGTTTGCATCTATGACCTTGACCTTTGAACCTATGACCTTCATTCATATATCAATATATTGTTGTGCAAATGCCTACAATATTATAATATACATGCCTTTACAAAAAGTTGATAGTTTTTAAGATAATTAACCATTTCAGTTCTCGTTCGCATCTATGACCTTGACCTTTGAACCCATGACCTTCATTTATATATCAATATGACTGCAAGGCCAATACCTACAATATTCTAATATGCATGCTTATACAAAAAGTTAAGAGTTCTGCTGATAATTAACTATTTCGGTATATTTGTGCATCTGTGACCTTAACCTTTTAATCCATGACCTTGATCTATGTATCAAAATGATCGTCATGTCAATACCTACAATTAACTGAAAATCCCATGCCGTAAACACCTCAAATGTTTAAAAATAGCATTTTTTATCAAAGGTCAAAAACTCTGACATGACCTTGACCTTTGATCTTGACATCTATTGGAAGAAAATAGCAAGATAAGATCAACAGTGACAACTCCATACAATTATCTTCAGCCATTATTAAGTTATAACAATAAATGTCTCATTTTAAAAATTACATAACTTTACGCAAAAAAATGTTCAATCTTCATGAAAAACACAATTTTAATGTTCCCAGGTATCTTGAATCCAAATATCCAATCAAAATTTGCCTGCACCTTTTGGTTTCAGAGAAGAATTTTTTTGTTTGTCTTTTTGCTATTTTTAGTAACGGCGGCCATCTTGTTGGGCGTTGCAAAGAGTCGAACACAATTTTGAAAGCCCATTACCCAAGCATGATAATCATTATGTTTCATAAAATTTGGCTTGGTAGTTTTGGAGGAGAAGATTAAAGTGTAAAGTTTACGCACGACGGACGACGCACATTGGACAGTGATAGATTGCAATAGCTAAACTGAGCCTTTGGCTCAGGTGAGCTAAAAATTAGTGGTGGTACACTCATACCTGTATATAAAAGCCACCTAAGGAAACCAGTTGACTTTACTGCAGGTGGCCTTTATTTACAGGTCCAAATAACTTAAAAAGGAATAAAAATTTAAAAGCAGGTGCTCCTAATATAGAGGTGGTCTTTAAGGCAGGTTCAACTTGTCATAATCAAATTGGTGTCGCAACGGGGTACACTTGTGCTCTATTTGATAAAATCTGTGTAAAGCAGACATAAATCTACTGTCATCATATTGTCATGGTTAAATACAGATCACTGCCTACAGGATTCAAACCTTTGCAGAGAGAAGCACTATGATCCATTAGCAGATGCACCACTCCACCACTGTGGCCCCTCATAGTAAATCAAGATACATGGTCAAGTGGTTAAAGTTGCAAGCTTTTGATCAAAAGATATTAGGAGTTTGAGTCCCAGCTGGGCTGCACGGTTGCCTAAGAGCAAGACATTCAATTTTATATTGCTCCAATCAAACCAAAAGTAAAATGTTTGGAAAATGACCTGTCTGATTGGCCTTTTACATGTATATTAGGAATATTCATATTATAGGATCAACCCAATATATGGACAGTGTTAGGATTTGCAGTTAATATGTACACATTACAGATGTTTATTTTTAAAATACAGTCAAACCTGTCTATAAAGGTCATTCAAGGGAACCAGTAAAAGAGGCCTTTATGGGAAGGTACCCTATATATAGAGGTTCAAATAATACGAAAAAAAGAACAATTTGGATATAATTCTACTGGTCTTTATAAGCAGGTGGCACTTATATAGAAGTGACCTTTAAGGCAGGTTGAACTGTAGTCGTGGTTTTCTCTTTATGTACTTGTGTTCCCTATACAAGTTTAAAGGTCAAGCCGACAGGTCATGTTGACGTTTCTACAGCTGGTAATTATTTTTGATTTTTAAGGTGTATCACATGTTACACATAACAATTCCATCAGATTTACATAGTCATGGAATTAATAAATCAACATCAAAAAAGTGAAATTTAAATGTATAAACGCTAACTATTGCCTTCAAAAAATTCAACAAAAAATACATTGTTTATCAACAAAAAATTGCCATGGAATTATTTTTTAATTTAATGGAGTTCGCCAGCATACCACATGATCAATATCCCATAACATTTGTGCAGAACAATTTGGAAGTCACGTCAAAATTTCAGGGAGTAACATAATTTTACAAGAAAATGCAAACTGAAGCAATTCCATCTCTAATTGAAATCATTTTCTACAGAAACATTATAAAGGGTGTGACTTGGTACACTGGCAAAAACCCATTTTGGCCAACAGATGTCTTCTCTTTAAGACTCTTCCAGTTCCATGTCTTCAATATTTCTACCATCTGACTGTTCTTTCGATGGACTGGTCAGGAGTTTATCCTCAGGTCCTGAATCTTTATCTAAAGATAACAAAATATATTTATATGCAGTAAAACAAATATAGGTCCCAATTCCAAAATGTAACAACTTTCATATTACCAACTCAAGAACAAACTTAATATGTTCACAATTAGTTTGTTTTGTCAAATACAATCATCGTACAAATATCTCATATGACTACCATGTGACCTTGCATGATGTCACAATCGTGAGTGTCATCTTGAGGGAAAATGAAATCAAGGCCAAGTTGCACAAAGCATAATTAGTGTTAATCACTAATTAATGGCAAGGTCCAAGCAAGACTTGAAAATAGGTAGCAACTATTCTTTAAATGTCAGTGTCCTTTGGAAAAGGCTCAAAATCTGATATGTCATGTCATGGAAGGTATATGTGATTGTATCAAGTAGAAATTGGTTAAAATCTCACATTTTCTCAAAAGCATTTTTTGTCTTTAAAATTAATAAAAATTCATTTTCTATCTTTTTGCAAAATTTTATTTAAAAATTCTAACAAATACCGAAGCTATGATATCATTTATGACGTAGCTATTTATGTATTACTCGATTGTAAATGCGTGCAAAACTACTTAAATTTACAAAAATCGGAAATTCTAACAATATGTCTAGTTCAATTTTCAGTCACACGAAGTATAAATATAGTATTCATTTGTTTTTTGTATAAAAATATCTTCATACATGTTGCTGTGTGGTGGATAAATGCGCACATCTACCTGTTTTCACGGCATTAATCCCTGTATAATGATGATGTCGTTACTGTTACGTCACAATACTTAAAATGTTGACGTGGAGATTTTGACCGATTTCTATTTGATACAATCACATATAATGCTAAAGAATCCTAATCTACACGTTGACCCGAGCACAATATAAATGTCAAAATTTTGCCACTTCACTTCACATATAGCTAGTATGTCTTGATATAAGTCGGTCAAATATTCTTGGGACATAAAACTCCAACCAACCACCCATCCAACCACCAATCATACAATCAATTCCAATGGCCATTCGTTAATTACAATAATTATGTCTCTGAATCATTATGGATCTAAATCATTCAATCATGTTCATAGTATGTCTTGATATAAGTCGGTCAAATATTCTTGACAGTGGGACATAAAACCCCAAGCAACCACCCATCCAACCACCAATCAATCAATCAATTCCAATGGCCATTCATTAATTACAATAATTATGTCTCTGAATCATTATGGATCTAAATCATTCAATCATGTTCATAGTATGTCTTGATATAAGTCGGCCAAATATTCTTGACAGTGGGACATAAAACCCCAAGCAACCACCCATCCAACCACCAATCAATCAATCAATTCCAATGGCCATTCATTAATTACAATAATTATGTCTCTGAATCATTATGGATCTAAATCATTCAATCGTGTTCATATAAATGCATATAGCTTCAGATTTCCATTTTTAGTGTAGTATCATTCCGCCACATTTGACCTACCTTTACATTTCACTTTCTTGGAGCTCTTTTCTATATTTTTCTTTTTAAAACAGAACATGTTGATGAGCACATATATGACTAGAAACACCAGGGATAATATTCCATACAAACGAAATGTCCATCTACTTCCCAGGGCGTAATCACCAAATAGTACACCTGTAATCTTACTGCCAATGCCTTTACCTGAAAGTAATTATACAGCAGGGATGAAGATTAGCAGGGGCCAAGTAGCTCTATAAAATCAGTCTTGGTCCCTTAACAGGGTTCGTACAGACATTTGGACTCCAAATTTAAAGACTTTTTAGGGTCTTTTCAGGGTCTTATTTGGAAATTTAAGGCCTAATCAGAGGTACAATTGAAGCAAAAAAAATATTGATGCAAAGGCAATTAAATCAATTAAATTACATGTCCATAGTAACATCACTTGAAGTGGATAAGGTTGAAGTTGGGCATTTGGAAGGGCCAGGTACCTATAAATTGCTCCTTTCAAGTAACTTATTAATTAATATTTATCTATTTACATCAGTCTTTTTGCAACTACTTAATATCCAAATACAGACACCAAACTGCCCAAATTCAAGGGCTTTTTAGGGCCTTCAGGATAAATTCAAGGGCTTTTTAGGATCAGACTTGTTTTTAGGGTCTTTTTAGGGCAAACTTCAAAATTTAAGGACTTTTCCAGGCCTGTACGAACCCTGCTTAATGTTTACACATTTTAGCTATTTATTACTATTACAACTCCTTTTCTGAAGTTAGCTTGGTCCCTAACTCAAAATAGTTAAGCTTCATCCCTGTATAGAATCTATTTTTAATCATCATAAGATTTTGAATTGTAAATAGGGCAGAATATCGACCCCAAAAATGACCAAGCAAGAGAGTCCTGCACCTGTTGTCAGATACAGAAATCTTAAATGAAGACGTAATACATTTGTCCTTGATAGTTCCTGACTAGAAAAAAGAAAATCTTGCACCACAGGTGCCAAGTCTCAGAGTAAAGTGATTGTGTTTAATACCCAGTCTAGATTCTTTCATTTATATTGAAGCAGTCATTTTGAAGATGGTTAAGGAAACCAGAGTGCCAAGAGAAAAACCAATGACCTTTACCGAGCAAACTGACAAATCTTCTCAAACGAGGTGGAGCCCAGAGTCGGATCTGAACCATCTCGTAGATGGTGAGAGGCACTGTGATCATTAAGCACACGCTTTAGATCACTTGGCCATCAAGGCCCTATTGGAGTCTACAATTTTTGTTAACATTAGTGTTCAGAACAATCAATGCAACATCAAATAGCAGTGTAAGATTTTTCTTCTCGATGCAATTTTGATAAAAATTGCAAAAACAAGAATTGACCTATTGAGCTTTAAATTTGTTTTTAAGAGTTTAATAAACAATGCATATATAACTCACCAAATCCAAAATGTATTCCACCAATTAACCCTTGTATTGTACCCGACATGCCTGGTGGTGTTATAATGCTGCCATATGACGTGGCCGCTGCATACATTAGTCCAAACGTCAGTCCATGTAACAGATCAATCGGTAGAACAAACCATGGATTTGTTAAAAATGAGTACGAGATAAATCGAGCACTATAAGCAGCAAATGCTAGGTATAAACACGGAACATGACCGAATCTTTTGATTATTCTTCCTGACACAAATAATATAGGCACTTCTGCGGAACAACTCATCAGTAAGGATAAGCCTGCTATAATCTGACTCCAGTTTCCCAGGTTTTTTAAATACCAAAATAAAAATGTTTCTATAGCACCTGTAAAAATTCCAAATATCAAAATCACTACCAGAAATGCCACAATTTCAGCATTACGGAACAGTTTAGATAAATTCTTCATCATCTGGCTACAAGCAAAATCCTCGGAAATTGGCATCATACAGGAAACAATGGATGCTATTAAAGTTAAAACAGCAAATGTGTAAAATGAGACGGAAAAATTGATGGGCTGATTTTCGCTTGACAACATGTCCATTACAAATGTTGAGGTTAAGGCAAAAAGAGCGAATCCGGTTGTGCCGAATAATCTCTGGATTCCCCATATATGTCTTTTCTCGCCTAAAATATCATAAGCCATGGCATCACCTAAGCTCATAATGGGTGCAAATGCAATATTAGCAAACAGAAAAATCACCAAAAATAACCAAAACGTGTCTGTCTGAGCTGGTTCATTATCAGATTGACAAATATTATCTCCATTAACTAGAGAGCATTTCAACTGGCAAACCATTTCTGTTTCCTCGTTACATAGCATTTGCCAATATGGTTTTTTCTCGTAAATCATGCCTTTTAAATCAAAATTCCTACAAACAATATTGCCCATAACTTGTTCATCTTCTTTGACTTCCCGTGCACTGATATCAGAAATATTCGGCAATGTAAAAATTAAATCTGGTTCCTTCGTAAGTGTGACTACAACATCGTAGCATTTTTTCTCCGTCTGTTCCGCATGATTGGTAAAACAAGCTTCTGACTTATATTCAGACATCTCACCTGTGGTTTTGTACTGACATTCAACGAGGCATGATTTATTCCTCATAATCTCATTATAAATTATATCATAACTACCATTATCATTCTGGTTAAATGTGTGCGAAACATTTCCGACACTGAGAAAATCTACGACATGACCACTACTCAGAGTTTGATTTTCTAACAAATTAATGTACTTTTGAAATGACAACGGACACTGTGACACTGATGAGGAATCATTTTTGTAACAGTCGTGAATATAAGAATCAAAATCGTTACAGTGTATCTTTGTCTCAATATGTGAAAAAGTGGCACTATTTTCTGGCGAGTTTTTGGACGGCACTAACAGAATCAAAAGATAGAATACACCAGTGAGCACGCAACTTAATGCTAACACAGCCTTATGTTTTTGAGTTCTATCTGCGATGGCTCCAATAAATGGTCGAACAAAGAATCCCACAAAAGGCATGATTCCGTAAATGATTCCTGTCTCCAGCGATGATAGCTTTAAAGACTCCTTCATAAATAATGGGATGAAGGGAAGTAAAAAGAAAATTTAATTATGATAATGATTCAAACCAATGATTTACAAGAAAAGAAGTGTAATGTATTTTGGTGACATGATGGTGTACAACACAGAGTTAAGTCAAGATTTTTCACTTATATCGAGACAGTCAGTTCAGGGAAACTGGAGAAAACTGGAGTGTCTGGACCTATAGCAAGCACATTAACAAACTTTCTCAGACTTGGAGAAGTGTGTGCTTTACTACATTCGGCCAATGAGGAGGTAACAGCTACCTTTTAAAATGCAATGTTTTGGATTTTTTCTGCCATCTGTCTGGAGTCTTTATGTAATACAGAGAAACAATCTTTTGTTTCTTTCCATATATAAGCAGGAAACTTCTAACTCAATGATGGCCAAAAACTTTGATTTTTTCATCCTCTCCGTTGATAATATTTTTGAGACACCGATAACTTTAACTACAACAAATGACAGTAAAAGCAGGCTTATTTACTTAATTCTTATAGTTTTTTATATAAAATACTGTACATATAAATAAATTAATAATTCAATGTAACCTACCAGCCAGCAAAAAAAAGTAGAATCCTTTTACTGGAAGTAAACGCCTACTGACATAGTACCATTTGGTTGTCATGGTTTTTACTTGTGGCACTTCCTCGACGTCAGACATTTTGTGACCGTGTCTGGTTTCCAGTTAATTCTTGTACAGTAGTTAGTAGTTAGGAAATCCTCCACAATTATCCTTTAAACCTATCAATTATAAAAAGATCAACGTTATTATGAATGGTCATATGTGGTGGACCTGTCCAATAGGTGGCTAGGTAGCTCAATAATTAGTTTCATTGATTGAATAGCGTTTTACATATCAGTCAAGAATATTTCAGGGGCAATGTGCAAGGAGGGTTCTTTAAAGTGCCATGCCTGCTTGATACGGGGCATCAGTTTTTAAAGTCTCTTTTGAAAGATTCAGTGACTTTCATTTCAAAATGCTGAGTGCTTGGCGAAAGAACAGTCACTACCTATTTTCAAGTCTGGGTCAGACCTGGCCAGGATTCAAATCCACAACCTCCCACATACGAAGCGTATGCAGTACCAAATCAACTCTACAAAACAGTGAAAACTGCTCCATCGAGGAACCATCTATTGGTAAAACACATCCTGTATGGAAGAACATAAATTTCAACCTTAAAGACATCAAACAAGGCATAGTGAAAACATGGAACCATATTTTCTGCAGTCTTACAAGTAGAAATTTCAACAAACTGATGCTACATGTCATTTATGTCAGCTAGAAGATGAAACTACATTCCATCATCTCATAACTTATTCAGCGTTATATAGTGCCAAACGAAAACCATTTGAATCCATTAAAAATCATGTAATTGCTTCAGTTTCACTCTCAAAATGAACTTGCATCGCATCATGCAATGAATTACTTGTTCAACTGATAACAGACTGTAGAAAACTTGTGTTATAACCAGCTGTTACCTGAAGATACAGATCTGTGCGATAACATAGAAAATTTATCCAGGTGCTTGTGTTTCAATATTTATTCAACCAGAACTTTTCTCCTAAGTGATTAGGAGTGTGACTGACACTACAAGATAACCAGAACTTTTAGTTTTTAATTATTTTAGTATTAATGCAAGCAAATATTGAAGGAACTATGATACACCTATGGGTGGTCGCTTGTTGTTAGAGCACCCCTCTAGTCCTGTTTGGCCAATGCATTTTTTTCCGCTTTTTGGTACATTTCCATCATTTTTTTTACATGTGGACTCGGGTAGTTTTTGGTAGTGTTTTTTGTGTGGATTTTTTTTCCATGTCAAAATATGCAATTGAGATCTGGGTTTGTTTTTACCTTCATGCGTAATTTATGCACATGTGTTTCCTTGAAACAAAAAATACAAAATTCTTACATAAACTCTGATGCATGAATGACTTCAGCAAGAAAAGACAATGTGAAAATAGATTCGAATGCGACCGGAAACTATCTTTCCTGCGGTAGCTAAAATAATTCACAATGCGGATAACGGCTATAACGTTGCTCGGAAATACACACTAAGACAGCCCTTGCCAACACAATGTCTAGACGTGTTAGATTAGTCCAAACGAAAAGAGTAACATTTGGAAGAAGTCGTTAACATTTTTTAAGAAAACTTCATGTTTTTAAAATTAACATTTCAATAGCATTTTCATTTTTCTCAAAAGAATCTATCAATTTACGTTTTTTTTGGTGCCCGGCCGGGGAATTTATTCATTTTATTTTTTTTAAAAAAAAATAGCATATCACGTACTCTTTTTATATATGTGATAGGCTTTATTTTTTATAAAAGCTTTCAAAAAATCCATTCTTCGGGCACCTGTGGAGTTATTTGAACTTGACACCTGACTGAACATTTTATCTCTCATTAATCCCTTTTAATGAAAAATTCGAGGGTTTCATTTTTTGTGTGTGAGATAAAAGTTGTTTGCTAAAATTATGAATTATCTAGACGATTTTTCAAAAACCAAATCGATTTGATTCACGTGTGTCGGATTCATTTTCAAAAATACCCATAATGACCGACTGGATGAACATCTCCAATCAAACCGGAGATGGTACGTTATTTATTTATTTATTTATTTATTTATTTATTTTGATCTGTCTAACATTTTTTCATTACATACTTAATTTCTGTTTCACAATCAAGTGACATCTGGCAAAATTGCAATCTTATTGATTTCGTTATTTTTCACTGAAATGTGCCATTTTAAAATTGCTCAATATAGGTTATAAGATTTTTATTCCAGTTTTTAAATAAACTTGTGTTTTGAATTACTAGTGTATAAGAAATTTTAAAAATGTCATATTTACTGTTAACGGTGACATTTGTTGAGAGATTATTGTAGAACCGGGACATGGCTCCAGTTTTCAGGTCTGGGATCCGCCCAAAACGGGGGAAAAATCGAAATCGCCCGATCGGGGGATAAAGCGTCTAAGCGTTTTTGTGACTATAACATCGCGCATGCGTATTTCATTTGTTTGCCTATAAACCGGCTTTAAATCGAGTAAAATTGATGACCTTTTATAAAAAACGGCCGCGGGGGTTCATTTCTAAGTAGGGGGACTTAAAATTTTGAACAGTTATTGTAAACATATATTTCTAAAGATCTGTCGTGCGGAAAAAAATTCTGTCATGCGGAAAAAAAGTTATAAGCTCTTAAAAATGCACTTCCGGTTAAAAATGTTCCAGTTGAAAATACATCGTAGGTACGGGTATAGAAATAATAAAAGAACTGTTTCTTACCTGGTGCAGATGTGTGATAAGAAGAAAAAACAGATAAATGCACAACTTATTGTTAATGTGCATTTTGTAACTAACTCTTTGAAGATATTTTTTTCATTTTCTGTCCGAATTTCGTCTCCCCGGCCCCTCGTCCATTAAATATCAAAACGTTTTACAATCTACACATTCCTTCATGGTATAACTTGTTATTGTTCAGGGTAAAATGTTCAGGTTGTGTTATAAGTATTCTGTTGTAAAGTCAGATGAAAAGCTTGTAAATATGTAATAATAGTATATGTTTCAATTCTCAATCCAATGCCATAATATACTAACTAAGCTTTTAGTGGCAATTTGATTTTTCGGTTTTTAACCAGTGCATATATAGCTATATATCGGAATGTCGGGAGAATAGGGTAAATCTAGATGGTGCTTTTAGTTCCAACATAATTTTTATAAACTAAAGAAGACTTGTCATTTAGCAGTAGTAGAGTATGCTGGAATAGAACCCCCGTTATGGTGCGCTGGTGCGCCAATCTCAGTTTGCATGACGTCAGAGGTTACAGGGTCACACGTGAAGGTGTTAAAGAAAAAAGGGGAAGGTCCCGGATGTATGGATACCGGAAGGGAATCCCTAGGTCTAAGAAGAGTTCGGGAAAACCGGATCAAAGTAAAGTACCCCCAAGTCTGGGGTAACCCCCAAAGGGCTGGAGTTGCGAAAATGCGCGCCGGGACTCGATCTCTTAACCGAAAGTCAACATGTGATATACCGTCGTGTCCGGCTCAAAGAGAGAAATCGTTCGGCGCTACTGCCGAGGTGATCAGACGGACCGTGACAGAGTTATCGCCCTTGAAGGGAATTTCGCGTATCCGGACCCACCGCGTGAACCACTGAGTCTTTGCAGAAATTAATAGCATAGAAGGATAGTCCTCAATCGCCCGGATACATAGATACTTCATTTGTACAGATCCGTCCAAAAATGCAGATGTGACGGGTGGAAAGACGTGATTGAAATATCCCATAGACTTAACACGGGGAATCTTCGGGTTCGATTCTGTGGAAATTACTAGATCTAGCACCATACAGAGTATACCATGATACGCGTCTGGTCAAGACGAATACGTAGACACCTCGATCATAAAGATCGGTTGAGTCATAAGAAAGTTATAACGAAATACATTTCTCTATGGGAAATCCCGTGTTAAAATTTCTCCATAGACTTATATAGGGAAATTGACAGATCGCCTTAACGCACGAACCACTCGACCTCCAGTAGAACTAAACACATTTTCAGATAGGTGTCATAAAAACAACCATTTCGATATAAACGTCGTCGAAATCCATACAGAAATAAGCGAGATATGAGTGTTAGAAGTTGGAAATTTTACGTCTTTGCTTACGAAAATTCGAATTAGAAATCCTGCAATCTGATTGGTCGAGAGGTTTTATACACATAATTTCTTTATTATTGCACCTAGAGATTCGAGAGTGGTACTGTAAGAATAGGTAAGACGAGCCCCGGGCGTCTACGATAAAAGTTCGAATCGAAAGACGGAAACGGATGGGAAAAATTCCGGAACGTGTTTTACCCTCCCGCGGGCGCCCCGCCGGTCCGATCGTCACGAAGTTACTTTCATTCGAAAGGTTTGGTCGAGGCAAATTCAACAAGTGGTCGTTAAGGAAAATTAGCCAGTATTAAAAGTACAAAATAAGGTAATACATTCTAAACGTGTCAATACATGTCCTGACATGTCATTGCCTGTTGGTTGTGCAGTACTAATTAAATCTCGTAATCTCTATTATCGTAATTAAAGGTAGGAGAAAAATTTACAGATAATTACCGTCGCCCCTCCCCTTTCCCCATATATACAAAAGGAGGGGGGAGGAACATATCCCTTGGTTACCCCACGTTTACCCCACAATTACCCCGTCGATGCATCAATAGACTCATCCCTTCTAAGGTTTGAGCTTAGTCATACCCACGCCATGACGTCACATAGGAAGGATCAAAGGGGCGTTGAGCTCATTGGTGGATATCAGTGGACTTACAATAGGGTCAATCTGGTTACCGAAGGTTCATATAATTTTAAATGTAGCCATCATAGCGTCACTTTAGCTAAAACACTGTTGTAGTAAAGACGCACACAGATTTGATTAAGCGTTTGAGACGTAATTTTTTGAAGAAGTGATACAGAATATTTTGTAAGGTAAGTGTATATTTTATGTATTTCAACGTTGATTTAAAATGTTTACCAGTTGTTACGGTAGAGTAACACTTTTTACTATAGAATTTTAAATAGTCGGGTCAGTAACCGACCTTAAAGCCCCAACTCTCCTATAAAAGCGAGACTTTACGAGATCTCCTCATAATGGATGTGGGAAATTTGAATTTTGACAGCTGAAGGATATCTGACCATATTTTTATAGAATCTATAGAACTAGTGATTGTTCAAACACAAAAAGTGTTGTGTTTAGTCATTACATACCCATAAACATAATAGGAAAGTATTGACTTAATAAACCATCTTACAACAATGCAATTGTACATTTATCGAATGAAGTGTAGCAAAATTTTTGAATTTACACATGAGTAACTGACATTGACTGACAGGTCTAAGGTCATGTTTACCTTAGCAATAGGTAATACTCCCCGCCCATATGGCGGGAAATGGATATAAATAAATATTGAAACATTCACTTACTTGAATCTATTGTGACCATCAATTTAATCCCTTGAGAAAATATTTGACTTCAAGGATGATAGGTTAAAATCCCATAAAACAGTTAGAATTGATCAGAAGAAGTTCCAAAGTATTATAGCACATAAAAATAAATCTTATACAATACACTATTATTACCACATATGTCCCATATAATCAACACCTGGGGGATTTGGGTAAAGTGATCTTACTAGGTTCAAAACACAGTTTGGAATGGTTTCCCGTTTTATAAAAGTAATTTCACCACCAACTTCTCTTTTGTACATTTCCTGTTTCCTTTTCAAGTAGACAGGGTTCCTCCATAGCCCCCTATCATCCAACATTTTCCAAAATTTTTTATATCTCACTTTCCTCAGTAAATTATTGCCTGCTTTTGGCCTTTGTCCTGGACCTAACCATGCTTGATGGTGTACTGTAACACAAGGGGAACTGAGACATTCTGTACAAAACTGTGGGTCATTTCTACAGTTGTCATCATCAGCCACTTCTCCTGACTCTGGTTGACTTGAAGTTGCCTGGTCACCACTTGTACTACAGTCATTTGTTGCTTCATTAAGATATTCCGTATTTGAAATATTTTCTTTGTACTCTTTCTCCTCTACAATTTCCAAATCCCAATTGTGATGGGCAAAAAATGCTCTGATTGCTTCTTTTTGATCAAGTGTTACAATAATTGTAATAAGTTCCTTTTTGTTGCTTCCCTCCATTTTGAAATACCAATACTTAATGATTGGGAGTTGGCGGGAAGTAAGGTGAAAGGAAACGGACAGGTAATTTCAGTGTATTGAAAACAGTCATGAATCATTCACTTATTGTGGTCACTTGATTTGATTTTGATGAGTATTTATATTTTACAAGAAATAAAAAGGGCAAGGCATTAAATTTAAATAAACAAAATTATAAAACAACTTCCTTCAATGAATAAAACTTAGTAAAAATGGGCAAAATTAAAATAATGAAAAGGAAAAAATCTTGCATAAGCATTTCCTCTGGATGATTAACTAATTCAAGAATTTTGTATACAATGGCACTCTTTTCCAATTTTCTCTCAGAGTAAAACTTTATTTTGAGTTGTATAGACAAAACTTTGAGCAAAATATTTACGAATTGTTGACAAAAATACTGATTAATAATGGAAGCTCCAACACAGCAAAATATCCAAGATGCCCCAACAAGAATACGTCAAAACATGAAGGTTGATAGACCACTATATCCATCAGATGCACCGGAAGCCCAAAAGGTGCGAAACGAGAAAAGAAAGAGTAACCCAACCAGTCAGCGTGGAAGAATTGAGTTTGTCTACAAAGAAGAACAAGCAAAAATAGATCTATTTAACAAAATGGACAAAATAAAACTTTTCATGGGGGAAGGAAAATTTAACAAAGTTTCCAGCTTTGAAATGTTACATAGAGTAATGGATTACTTTATTTCCTCTTGTCTTCCTCATGTTACCCAGCAAATGGAGGTTGATGAAGAAGGTGTTAATAATGAAGAACACCATGAGCAGCCATGTGGTGCAAACTATCACTATGCTGATAAAATAGCAGCTGACGAACAGTTTTATTTTGTTTGTACAACATCGGCAATAGAAAATGTGGTTAGCCAAGCTCATCATCATGCTGTAAGGTGCAATTCTTCACCTATGATTAAAAATACTAAACGACTTCGGCATGCAGTACATTTATCATTTACCTGTGCAAATGATCACAGTCTGGTTTGGACATCATCGCCCCATGCACAAAATGGAAAGCTACTTGTAAATCTGAGATTAGCTCATGGCTATCTCTCGTCGGGTATGTTGCCTAACCAATACCAAAAGCTTTGTGAGGCTTCCAGCATTGGCATTTTTAGTGAAAAATATCTTGGAGAGCTCCAAAAAGAATATGCGCCTCTAGTGAAGGAAGAAGCTGAGGAATGAATCAGCCGACGCTGCTCTATTTGAGGAGATAGCTTATACCACTGTAATAACAAAAACAGAGGAGGAATTGTTTCAGGGTATTTCTATTCTTACAGATGCAAGGCATTGTTGGAGAAAAAATGCCAAATTTAGTGATGTCGTTTGCATTGGATCCGGGACCCATAAAGTGTTAAGAATAGAAACAGTGGATAAGAGAGATGATGCCTCCTCTCAAAGGCATGAACTATTGGGAGTTAAGAGGATTTACAACTTTTTCGAGGAAAAAAGTTGTCCAATTAAGATTCATGCACATGATACAAATGCAAGTGTTAGTAAGTTTGTAAGAACTGAGCAAAAACCAACACAAATTGCCAATGACACCTGGCATTTGACAAAAGGAATAACACAAAAAGCCAAAAAGATCACAAAAGGAGAAAAAAAAGAAAAGAGGCGTAACTTGGCATGAAGAACTTTCTGATAAGGCTGCAGCTATTAAGACACATGTCTTCTGGAGCATGAAATTTTGTGATGGCAATGCCAAAAAACTGCGCTCAAATATTCTAAATTTAGTGGAACATTATAAAGGAAATCATACCAACTGTTTTGAAACATCAAGATGTAGGACAGATGAACATTATGAACCATCCAAATATAGAATTACAGATTCATCTGCAGAGATTGTTCTTGTAACATTTCTGAAAAAATTGAAAGTGTACAAGTTTGCTGAGCGATATAAATACTGTTTAGATACTCATTATGTTGAATCGTTCAATAATGCATTGTTACAATATCACGACAAAAGAATTGTTTATGGACGGCAATCCTATGATATAAGAACAAATCTAGCACTATTAGACTGGAATGAAAATGTCAACAGGGGTCATACATTAGTGCGAGAGGTTCAGGATGCATTACGCCCAAGGCGTATAAATCCTATTCCTGTATTGAGTGCAAAAACTTACAATTTCAAAGACAGTGTATGGCATAAATGGTTAAACAAAATTTATTCCACATAAATGTTTCAGTTAATAATATTGAAATACTAGTAATAATTTTGTTTCAAACTGGATTAATATATTTTTCATTTGGAGTAATTTTAATGCAATTGAACCTTAATTTAATACTTACAACAATAATAAACATAAGGAACTACATCTAAATATTTGGATCAATATCTTTATAAAATACAGACCCAATATTTGTTTTATTTGATACTTATAAAAATTATTTAAAGTTATAGGAATTGCTTAAAAATAGGATATTCGTGAAAGTGCAGGATTTTATGTTAAAATCAGGTAATGTTTATACAATGTATTAAAATCTGTACTATATTGAAGTATAAATTTTACAATTTGATTTCTCTTTAAAACCACGTGTTTGTGTCCACTGATGCTTGTAGTTACTATTTTTAATCTCAGGTAATGTTTACATTTTAAATAGACACGCCTTAAATACTCGGTAACAGGGTACCGAGAGTTGGGGCTTTAAATGGTATGCGTCCTACTTTCTACCCTTGTTTTGTTATCGATGGATTAATTGAAAACGCCCTCATACCACATATCCAAAATTTTAATATAATCAATATTACACGTGAAATAAATCTTTGAACGTTGCATTTTTCACAACATTTCCCGATCAGAAAATATATATTATGAATAATTCTATTATATTGGAAGACCATTACTTACCGTAGCTGGTTAGGTTGTTTAAAGAATGTACTAGAACATTGATTAGGTCGCATGTGACCATGCACTGTAACGACCTGTATACTGAACTTTAAAGCGATCGCGTTTTTAAAGTATGTATTTAAATATGGATGGTTAATGACCCCGTTATTGGTCTATAAGCAAGTTAAAACTTGTTGATTCATGTTTAAACACCTTTACTGTGAGAGGCGGAGATTAACCTTAAATCTACCCGAGCGTTACTAGGACACTTTATATCTATCAAACCTACATGTACTGAAGGATAAATGGTCAAATATAACCCAAGTATTTTAAGTGTATTTTTATTTATTTATTTATTATTTATTTATTTTTATTTATTTATTTATTAATTAGTTAGTTAAAACAATAAATAAAATAAGCGCATGTTGCCTAGAATATTTTTGTTATAGTGCTCATGTTATAATGTAATACATTCGATACTGAAACATGCTTTATGTTCAACTATTGCGTCAGCTTGTGCAATACTCTTGAATGAGAACCAACGTTTTCCAAACGTATACCAGTACATTTACTATACATGTCTTCTTTGACGTCCGTACTCGCATCATATAACCGACAATCACTCGAGTCTTTCCTCATTTCAAATAAGTCATGCTACTGTGAAGACATATTCTTTGAAAGTGTGTTTAAATAATTTCAGATCATGGCAAGCAATTTTCCAGAACGTCAAGAAGAAGAGGAAAATAGTCAGTCATCGGTGGTATGATCTTTGTTTATTGTACTCTTATAATTTCAATACATATTTAAGTCATTAAGTTAAAATCACAGTGAATTATATAACAAAGGAAGAAACAATATCTATATAGGTGGCAAGAGCCAACGCAACCAAGAACACCATAAGCAAATGATAATAATTACACATTGATTTTTAAATGTTAATGTCCAGGGATGTGGTTATAGTATTACACCCTCGAACACACCCGCTATATTGTATCAATTTTACAGTACTACAGTAACTTTTTTAATTGATTGATTGAATGATTTATTTATTTATTTATTTATCAAGTTTGCTTCTTTTTTTTCTTTCTAGGAGTTCCCGTGTGAACACTGCGAAAAGTCGTTTAAACATAAGAAAGACTTGACTCGGCACGTGAACGCCAAGCACTCGAGCGTGACATTCCCGTGTGGCACGTGTGAGAAGGAGTTTCAATATGTGGGACACAGAAAACGCCACCAGAAAACTTGTAATCCAGGTGTCAAAGCCTTTGACTGCAACATCTGTGGAAAGCGGTGTGCCACGGAAGGTGGATTAAGGCGCCACGAGATGACACATCAAGGTCCCTCTAATGCATCAGACAAGAAGGATCAGAAGAGACAGAAAGAAAAGGTGAATCGCTTCCCGCTCCATCTAAACCCAAGAAGCCGAGAACCAGGTCAAAACAGTTTCGTTGTCGCCGTTGTAACGAAGTATTTGATAATCGCCACGACCTGTGGGCCCATGGTATGCGTCAACATTATCAAGTTGGCGGAGGTTTACAACCCGTACCATGGGGACAAAATCCTGCACCCTGGACAAGTGAGGACGGTCATGTGGATGCAGATCTCCGGGAAGTTTACGAAACCAATGAACCTATTATATTGGCAAGAGACGAACCGGGTCCGATCGTTTCCAGTTATAATTTCCCGGTTGATAATCGTGTTAGTGTCACTCAATTAAATCGGTTTGCTCTAGAAGTCTACCATCAAGAGCAACATGCCTTCCGCCTAAACCTCGCTTTTGGAGTGATACTTCAAAATAGGGAAACCGGCGAGTACCGCTATTTCACTCCCTATGCTAACAGTATGGTGTTGGATAGTCCGGTTTACATCTCTAAACGAAGGGATTTAAGAAGATTTTATCTACGCTTACGCCGTATGGATGTGCTAACGGAATTATTACGTCAACGTCCCGACACTAAATGGATACCCGTGCTTGTCACCAACGTGATTATTAAAACGTACAGTACCCAGTATCTATTGGGATAGGGCCAATTACCAGAATACATCACCAAGCATAAAGCCATCGTGCCATTAGCGAAAAATAAGAAAACAGATCAACCTTACAACGACCAGTTGTGTGCCTTTCGTTGTTTGGCATTGCACCGCGGTTATGACGTCAAAAGTTTAGAGGGAGCGACCAAGGAATTATATCGCCAGTGGACCAAAGATAGCGTGACCAACTTTGCAGGTGTGTCTTTTGACGAATTCCCTCATTTCGAATTTACGTTTAAAATCAATTTGGAGGTATATCGGTTAGACGAGAATGGCACGGCGCAGTCGGTGTATAGATCTAGAGGGCGTTACGAGGAAATCATGTATGTTAATATGTACGAGCACCACCTGTCGTATATTACAAATTTTGCAAAATACGCCAAGAAATTCCAATGCCTAACCTGCGAACGTCATTTAAAGCAACCGTCTGATCTCCGTCGACATCAAACCTCCTGTTCAAACAAGACCAAGTACGTGTTTCCCGGTGGTTTCTTCAAGTCGGCACAAACCATTTTTGAAAAGTTGTAAGAATACGATATCGTGGTGCCGACCGATCAAAGAACATTTTCGTGGTTCATCGTATATGACTTTGAAGCCATGCTCCAAAAGCTAGCGGAAAGCGCCACCGATAATTTAAAATGGACCCAAAAACACGTACCGATCAGCGTGAGTATCTGCAGTAACGTTCCGGGACACAAAGAACCACATTGCATCGTGAACGAGAACATAGACGATCTAGTCAAAAGTATGCTGCAATATATGGAGGACATTGGCACCACCGTTCGACAATTATCAGAAGAAAAGTGGGGATGGGTGTTAAAAGAATTAGAAAAGACGTCCAACGGCTGTTTCGGAGATATGCTTGGAGGTGACGTCAGTGATGATGATGATAGAAATAACGAAGAAAGCGAGGATGAAAGTGATAATGACGATTTCGGTGAAGAACAAACTCAGCGAGCAGTCCAGAATCTATATGGACAGATGTCGGGCTATATGAACCAGGTTCCGGTGCTGGGATTCAACTCGGCCAGATATGACTTGAATCTCATTAAACAAGTCGTGGCGCGACATTTGAATATGCATGATAAAGAACGGTGCAATTTCGTGGTGAAGAAAAACAACAGTTATTGCTGCATATCGACACCGGACTTGAAATTTTTGGACAATATGCAATTTCTGGCTCCCGGAACGTCGTATGTCAAGTTTTTAAAAGCGTACGGTGTGCAGGAACAAAAAGGATTCTTCCCCTACGAATGGTTTGATGACGTTTCCAAACTCGACCACACAGAGTTGCCTCCCCATAGCGCCTTCCATAGCGCTTTAAAAAACACCAACATTTCGACCGAAGAGTACGCCTCCTGTCAGGCCATATGGAGTGAGCTGAATATGATATCATTTAGGGACTTTTTGGAGTGGTACAATAACTTGGACGTCGGACCCTTTGTCAAAGCCGTGGAACGTTTTCAAGAATTCTATTTTCAGAGAGGGCTCGACGTATTAAAAACGGCTATTTCGGTACCAGGCATTGCCAGACAGCTTCTGTTTAAAAGTGCCCACGAAACAGGTGCTAATTTTGCACTGTTTGACCGCTTCAGTGAAGATCTTTACCACACCTTCAAACATAATATCGTCGGTGGAGCCTCGATAATTTTTCATAGAAGACACGTGGCGGGAAAAACGCGTATCAGGGGGAAGAAACTCTGTCGAAAAGTTGTGGGTTTTGATGCTAATGCTCTGTATCTCTGGGCCATCGATCAAAAAATGCCAGTGGGACCGTTTATTCGAAGGAGAGCCGACAACGACTTTAGACCGGAAGTGCGCGATAAATTCATGGCCGCTTACTTCTGGATGGACTGGTTAAATGTCACGGGCCAGGCAGCTATCAAGCATAAACTGAACTCGGGAGAGGAGAAGAGAGTCGGCAAATTTCCCGTGGATGGTTGGGACGTTGACGCCAACATCATTTATCAGTTTCACGGTTGTTACTGGCACGGACACGAATGTTCACTCACTCGCGACATTAAAGATAACAAATGGTGGGGGAAAAGAAAAAGTAAATTTGACAAGACTGAAAAGACCACTCGATATTTAAGACGAAAGGGATACCAAGTAAAAGAAATGTGGGAGTGTCAATTTAAGGAATATTGCCGTTGCCATCCTCAAATTTATGAGTTTATGAATAAATCGAGACCCGGGTTCTTCCAAAAACATCGTGGCAAGATTACCGAAGAACACATTTTGAAAGGCGTGATGGATGACCTACTTTTTGGTGCTGTAGAAGTAGATATAGAGGTCCCGGATCAATGGCCTTCTTACTTTAATCACCCGTCAATGTCGCCATATGACTACTTCCAGGAAATGTCACCTTTGTTTTGTACCACAGATGTACCGCATGAAGCCATAGGTCCACACATGCAAAACCACGTGGACAAATTCAACCTGTCCAAAGCACCGAGACGTCTTTTAGTAGGCGGTATGAAAGCGTGCCATATGCTACTGGCAACACCGTTGCTTCAATGGTACTTAAACCATGGCATGGTGGTTACCAAAGTACATCAGGTGGTGGAATACGAATCCCGTGCTTGTTTTCAACAATTTGTCAAAGACGTCAGCAACGCCAGGCGTAATGGCGATAAAAATCCGAGTACGGCCATCATCGCCGACACCATGAAGTTAATTGGCAATTCTGGGTACGGATCACTGATTATGGATAAGACGAAACATCGGGATGTAAAATACGTTCAAGACGAAGGCCCGGCCTGTCTCTTAGTCAATGAACCTCGTTTTCGAAAAATGGAATGTCTAGACCCAAAACAGCACTACTATGAAGCTGAAATGGCCAAACGAAAGATCAAGTTGGACCTTCCCATACAGTTGGGCTATTTCATCTTGCAGTACGCAAAGTTAAGAATGCTTGAATTCTATTACGATTTTATGGACGTATACGTAGATCGATCGGACTTTGAATACTGCGAGATGGATACGGATTCGGCTTACATGGCCATTTCAGGATCCAGCCTCGATGACATCATTAAAGTCAATAAGAAAGGGGATTATATTAAGGGATTAGAAGGTTTTTGCAATACAACTCATGTCAAGGCCGACTCTGAATACCATTGGTTCCCCCGTACGTGTTGCTCTGAGCATGCAAAGCACGATAAGAGAACCCCGGGCCTCTTTAAATTAGAATATGAGGGCGATGAGATTTTAGGGTTATCCAGTAAGACTTACCTCGTGCGTCAATCAAAAACTATTAACCCATCTAGTACCCGACAGAAAGCGTTTGACTTGTTAAGAAAGGCCAAGGGGTTGAAAGCAAAACGTCTGCGCACCAAAATAACGCAACACGAATACAAATTCAGTTCGAAAGGTGTTAACAAGCGCAATATTGAAAATCCTATGGCTATTTTTCGTCAAGTGTTAAAAACGGGTCGACCTCAAACGAGTATCAATAGAGGTTTTCGAGCTAGGGATAATACGATTTATACGTATACACTACAAAGCGCGGTTTCTCGTACTTTTATTGTAAGAGAAAAGTGGCACCTGATGGTATTCACACCACGCCGTTAGATATAACCTTATGTCCAATACCACCCGATAAAGACGAAACTGATACCGACGAGCTGATTCAGATGTTGGACAATTGTTTCGAAGATTGAGATCTACCGTGGAAAGCGTCACTTCAGGCCCTGCACGAAAGGAAAGACCAAGTACATACCCGAGACAGATCCTTGCCCGGTACTTTCGTGCGGGAGGTTCGACCTCTACTTTGCTTTGAAACGATTGTTCAAACATCCATTCTACCGACAAGAAACATACAAGGCATATTCATTAGAAAAAAAAGAAAAAGAAAGAAAAGAAACAGGATGCAAACAACGGCCATATCAACATCCACCAGGGAGCAAACACCCATCCCCGCCCCTAAGAGCACTTCCACCTTGTCGCGGTTTAGGGCTTAAGTCTTAAATGAGACGACCAAGAGAAGTGCATATATAAAGCAGAGAAAAGTGTGAATGCCATCATTTCGACATGTATCCTTTCCCGAGTTGCACGTCTATTTCCGTGTCTGGAGCCACGTGTAGTGGCAAGACCACGTGGCTTTTTCGTTTGTTAAGAAACAAAGACCAGATGTTTCTAAAACCACCGGACAAAGTATTGTACTGTTACGGTGCTTACCAACCCTTATTCGAAAGCATGGAGAAAGAGTTACCGTTCATAACGTTTCATCCGGGTTTACCTACAGAAACAGATTTAGAGGGTTTAAGCGATCCAAATCACTGTAATATCGTGGTATTGGACGACCTGATGGAAGCTGTGACGTCATCACCAGAGATGGAACAATTATTTGTTAAAGGAATGCACCATCGTCATTTGACCGTCATTTATTTGAATCAGAATTTATATTGTAAAGGCAAGCATGCCCGGACCATCAACCTCAACACTCACATATTGGTCTTAATGAAAAACCCCCGCGACGTCTCGCAATTACAATGTGTAGCTCGTCAAGCATTTTTAGGCAAGAGTCGTTACGTCATGGAAGCTTACAAAGATGCAACATCCGAACCTTACGGATATTTAATCTTAGACCTTTCGCCCATGGCCGAGGATGCGTATAGAGTGAGAACTTTGATCTTCCCTGATGAAGACACCATCGTCTATAAATAAGACTGTTACACGTTTGGGATTCATTCGATCCTCGAATGTCGAGGTGTCAAGATGCAGAAAATGGTATTAGTTCCCTATGATAGATATCAACGATTAACGGCTTTAAAACCTGGTGTAAAGCATACACAAGATGACGTGAAAAGGTTGAATGTACAACCCGAAGTCATTATTCCAGAGAATGAACCAGAGGTGAAAATATTAGCAGAAGATAGACCGAACATTGAAGATATTTTAGTAGCCGTACCCGTTAACGTTAGAAACAAAGCGAGAGTCTTACTCAATCATTTACGGAAACATTTAAAGTGGAACGAGCGTGGTGAAATTTTCGTAGACGCCGCATCATACCTGGATCGAACATCGTCGATTTAGTTAAAGTCAGTGTCAAAGAGTATAAAGACTTTAAACCCGTAGGACTGGAGCGTTTAGCAAAGTGGTATACGACAGTAACGCACCTCTCAGTTTATGGCACCCTCCAAAAGACAGATTGGATCGGGACTACCTCCGCCTCCCGGCATACCCGTGAGGACAAAAGCAGTGAAACGAAAAGCAAAAACCGTTGAAAACAAAATCAAGTGGTTGAAATTATGAATGACTATTTAGCTAGTATCTATTACGACCCTGAACATCCGGCTGCTTTTCGGGAGTAGATAAATTATACAGAGCGGTCAGAAAAGAAGGCAAGTTGTTTTGGGTAGACAGAAAATCAAGAATTGGTTACTGAAACAAGAAGATTATGCCGTACACAGAGAAGAAAGAACAAAATTCAAGCGTAGAAGAGTAATTGCCCTTTCGTCGATTACCAATGGGACGTGGATACGGCCAACATGGTATATTACGCCAAACAAAATGATGGATTTAAACACTTTTTGTTGGCTATAGACATCATGTCTAAATTCGTTTGGACCGTGCCCTTACGCACCACCACGGGAAAAGAAATGGTTAAGGCCTTTACAAAGGTTTTGCAAAAGGGAGAAAACCTACTCGTATTCGTAGTGATAAAGGCAGCGAATTCAACAACAAAGACCTGAAACGCTATTTAAAAGAACAACGTGTTGGTTACTTTGTGACGCAAAACGTGGTGAAAGCGTCGTATGCCGAAAGGGCCGTCAAGACCATAAAGTCTAGGATTCAACATTACATGACCAAGAAACAGACTCATCGATGGATAGACGTGCTTGATAAAATCACGACAAGTTATAACAAAACATATCATCGCACTATTAAGAGAACTCCAGCTAGTGTGACACCTAAAGATTCCGTAAATTTATGGAAGACCATTTACGAGGTTAAAGTTCGACCTAAAATCAAGTCCAAACGAAACGACGAATCTAAGAAAACACCCTATCGAAGAATTTACAAATTCAAAGTGGGCGATGTGGTAAGGATATCCTTCTTAAAAAGACCATTCCAGAAAGAATACGACGAACGCTGGAGCAGGGAACTGTTTGTAGTGACGGAACGTTTCGTGAGAGAAGGCATACCACAATACAAGTTGAAGGATTATGCCAATGACGTCATCGATGGAACGTTTTATCAGAATCAGTTAAATAAAGCTTACGAACAAGAAGTGTATTTTATAGACAAGGTGTTGAAAACTCGTGGGAAAGGCAAAAACAAAGCATATTTGATCCGTTGGAAAGGATGGGGAACGAAATACGACTCTTGGATTGGAGAAGATGCCTTCAAAAGTATAAAAGGGAGTGACAGTACGACGACATCGTCATAATCGTTCGAGATGACGGTGCGGATGGTTCTCAACTCCAACGACCAAAGACATTTATCCCGATAACAAACCGTTCGATTTTCGAGTCCATCTGTCAAAACCTTTACAGTTTTTAGGGAATTGGGAAGTGGCTTTATTGGAATTTACCTTTCAAGGAGCCAAGAAATCGGTGGAAACGCAATTATTTGTGTGTTGCGATTTAGTAGACGATTCCATCGTGGGAGCACGAGAAACACCGCTACTTAGACGAGTTTTTCTACAACGGAAACAGGAAAACTTGATTTACGATCAGCCTTACTCAGTACATTTGAGAAACGCCGAGTTCCAGTCCGTGCACATCTATATAAAGAGCTCCAAAGACGAATTGGCTTCATTTCTTACGGGAGAAGTGACCGTGACACTACGCATCAAGAGAGTGATCTTTTAAAAGCATGGCGGGCTCTATTTACGTCTCTGATCCGGCTATCTGGAGAAAATTTTACAAGAACATGTTAAGCGGAAAATTTCGACCGGAACAATACAGACCTAACCAGACGGGAGGATCGGGAGTGGCTGGGATGTATGCGGACAGTCCTTATATGATTCCGGTCAATCCTCATGTCGACAACAAAGAAAAAATCGTCGTGGGAAAACAGGTCACGCCTATGGCGGCCGAGGTAGAGAGAGCCAAGTCCGAACTGAAAGACGCCATACTAAAAGATCGACCTCACGTCCCTATAAATAGGAAAAGAAGCACGAAATCCGTCAGTTCTAAACGAACCATCGAGGAAGCAACACCTACTACGGGATTCAACATATTCAACAAGAAGGCGAAGAAATAATGGCTTTTCTGAACGATGACCTTAATACGATTGGACAAACATCCTCTCTTGCAATATTTACTGCCCCTGCCAATCAGGTGGCCGTGGAAAAGATTTATTTTAACGAATGTAGACCCGTCTCAGCGTTTACTTCGGACGATGCGCCTATAGAGATCACCGTACCCGGGGATGGCAATGCTTATATGGATTTAAAAAGAAGTCGATTATACATGAAATGTAAGATCGTGAAAGCGGACGGATCTGCCTTAGCTGTACAAGAAGAAACGGGAATTATAAACATGCCTTTACAGACTCTATTGAGCCAGATCGATGTCTACATGAACAATAAACTGGTTTCGCTCAATACCAGTCACTACCCTTGGAAGGCCTACCTGAAACAGCTCCTTTCTAACGGATACGATATAGCCGATTCACAGTTACAGTCACAACTGTTTTATCTGGACGATCCCGATTTAGACGATACGGATCCCTACAACGGTAGTAACGGAGGCCTATCATCGAGATATGCCTTTACCCAAGAATCCCGAGAGTTTGATTTGGAAGGTCCTTTATACGAAGACGTGTTCCGTTTGAACAAATACTTACTCAATGGTATTAACCTGCATTTGAAATTTTATAGAAACAGAGCTCCGTTCGTCTTATTGAGCCAGGAAAGCATCCCCAGTTACAAGTTGGTGATTTTGGATGTGGCATTCAAGGCTTGTATGATCAAGGTGGACAGCGGCGTGCTCATCAAGCATGCAGAAATTCTTAAAGACCATACCGCCAAGTATGCTTTAACGAGAACGGAAGTCAAGATGCAAACCGTACCTTCTGGATCGGGTTCCTTCATCTGGCAGAACGTGTGGACCAACAATATGCCGTTTAAAGCTTATTTCGTATTCGTCAAACAAACGGCAGTGAATGGAGATTACACCAAGAATCCCTTCAATTTCTTGAACTTGGCAGAGGAAGTGGCTTTGTACGTGAATGGAGATAGCCTACCAACTAGACCCATGAAAATGGATGTGGGAAATAACAGAAATTACGTCACACCTTTCGTCAACTTGTTTGAAGTGGCCGAAAAATGGAACAGTGATGCCGGGCTGATGATCACCAGAGAGACGTATAGTAAAGGATTCGCCGTTTATGCTTTCTGCTTATCTCCATGTGACCTGGGTGCCGACTATATAAACCTAGTACAGAAAGGGAATGTCAGATGATATACACTTATAGAAGAACAACAATAATAAATTTCTCCCAACAAACTTAAAGCGGGCCTTACTTTTGTTTTTGTCTTTTAAACTTAGAGACATCCCTTAACTAAATTTCCTAAGTTATCATTTGGTTTCTCATGGAATAACAAAAATATGTGTGTTTAAAAACAAAAATACTAACAAGAAAAAAAAGATTTTTAAAGCATTGCTATAGATAAAAATCAGCAACACCCGTTTTTGACCACATGTTTTAAAAACATTGCTATTCACGCCCGAATCACGCCTGTATCATAGACTTAATCAGTTTGTCCACTTTATAATACGGTGGCCCTATTCCTTTTTCCAAATTAAAATACTTTAAAACTTTCAAAACTACACACTTCATGTAATCTGGAATGGATATTTCTTCTCCTGGGAATTTGTCAAATCCGTTTTTGGCAAGGTCAATAACGAGGGTGATAAAAGTGATTTGCATTTTAATTGTTGACCTTAGTTAAACCTTTTAATAAATATAAATATAAATAAATAAATATATATATATATATATATGGTCACCAAGGTAACATACTACAGTCGAGTTTTAATAAATATTGTATATTTGTCTCAATTTTTATGATGCGCTTTTTATTTTCATAACAAAAACTGACTGTTAGGTTTGAAGAAGTTAAACGGTATAACAGTTATTTAAGAAAATTTCATAATGCCAAGTGCTTGGCGAAAGAACAGTAACTACCCACTTTCAAGTCCTGGGTCAGATCCGGTCGGGGTTTGAACCCACGACCTACCACTTACGGAACGAGCACTCTACAAACTGAGGAACCGCAGTGGTGTTTGAGAACAAAATAAAAGAGGGCAATATAGAGATATAAGAGATTATAAGAATCCATTATGAGTATCCATGTAGGATAGGGAAATCTCACCCGAGGGGTTGAACATTTCAGTCAGAGACGAGGCTTGCCGAGTCTCTGACCAGAAATGTTCAACCCCGAGGGTAAGATTTCCCTATCCTACATGGATCAACTACTTACCCAGACTCAACACTAATGTGACAATCAAGAGTAATTCTTTTGTAATGGTGAAAAATGGGGTTCCATGATGCCCGATTCAAGTTGAATTTTAAATTATAACCTGACTTTCTTTCTATAAAGCATGCGATCATTTAGCTTTATGTTCTGAATTATCTTGAAATATATATTATTGATGGGGAGGGGGGCGTAGGGAGGGTGTTCTTTTCTATTTTCTTTAGTTCCATATAAAAATTAATTCTCATAACCAGCATAAAATGTCTATGTTTTTTAACCCTTATAACGTGATTAAAGATGTTTTAAAAATGCCTTAAAATGAAAATCATGTATAGGAATTGATCATCGTCTTACATTGCGATCCCCAAATTTTCGACAGGTTTATGTACTTTGAGAGGAAAAAATTAATAAATTAAGTTACTGATAAATTTCAGTTAAATGTGAATTTTGGCAAGGTTGGATAAATAATGCAGATGATAGCGTGAATAGTTCCTGGAAGCACTTAGGCCGAATTATCTGCCCTAACAATGGTACGTTTTTTATGATGGTAGCAATGTAAAAAAAATAACATACCGCCGTTAAGGCAGATAATTCGGTCTACCAATACTATGTGTTGTTCCTTATCAGAATGTTTGTTTCATAAAATATTAACGAACTCCTTGCTGAGAGATACACGCTTCAACGTGTAGAAATTTACATAAATCAAAGCAATGTGGCGGTAGGAATCTTATGTTCATATAGTACAGACCTGTCGAAAGTTTAACACTGAGACGTCGAAATAGAGTCGAGGCTCGGCAAATAGCAACGATATAAATAGCTAGGGGACGAAACGCTGCCGAGCTATATGTAACAGTCTCCAAAAAGCTGATACTCGTAGCTAACGAGGACCGAGATGGACTGTCGATTTGGCACTAATTCGCTTGTCTAGTGTTAAACTTTCGACAGGCATGTCACGTCAGTATTGTATCTTGTTTATCGTGCCTATTATTTTATCTATAACTAAGATGATTGTGTAAAATTTAATGATCGTTTCGTGAATGTAAGGTTGGTGGTTCAAATCCCAACCGGGCTTGGTCGTGATCAAACACTCGATATCAATGAATGAAAAGATTCTTTGACCAGTAAACCGATCGCACATTTTTGGAAATGTGGATGTAGTCGGTGTCTGGAGATAATTTTATTAAGGTAGTTGATCTGCAGCTTTTTCTTCGTTTCGAGACGCAATATCAAGGACGAGAAATCGACAATTAAAAAGGGCGAAAAAACAAAACTATTTCGCCTTGATTGGTCTGTTATTAATGATGTCACAAGAGTTAAAGTGACACAATAGGGGACTTCTTTTCGCCCACCAACATAGAACTCACCATCTTGATATTTAGGTGAAAAGATCTTGACCAAACATGAAACACCTTATTCTTAGAGTGCGAGTGAAACAGCAGGCATTGCAAGGTAAAAATCATATGTCTCAAGTGGAGATCGCTCTTACTTAGATTGCCTCGTCTTAATCAAATTTATTTGTCGTTTACAGCACAGGGGATCACAAAAATACACATGCTACTGTTTCTCGATGCTGTAAATTTTCTGACTATGGAACATGTTGGGACATAATGACGAGAATGTTAGTTTCTCTTACTGGTAAAAGTCAAAGTTTGCATGACCATGGTCATCAACTAGTATCAAAACCGGGCAGTGATGTTTTTCAGGAAAATTTTGAGGGGGGGGGGTTAACCCTTATATCCACGTCTAAAATTTCACTTCGATATCCGTTAATGTTGCTGGGTAGTCTGAATGTGTATCTTAATCCCGAGTATATGGGACTGTGGCAACTAATACCATTTTAGTTTTCATGATGAAAAGTGGACCTCGAACCTTGTGGGTCCATTCTACATGAAAAATACACATACACCTACCATTTGATTGTGGTGGAATCATAAACAGACATACCAACCCATGTCCCAAATACAAAGTACTTTAGAACCGCCAAATTAAGTTAAATGCGTAAATTTCCGCCAGGGAAGCGAGGCTAGGTGCTCCAGAAGCATAATCACTTCCAAATCACAATCCCAAATGTACCTACATATCAACGTGAATCCCAAATACAATGTATTAAACTTTGAAGACTGTCTAGTTATGTTAAACACACGAACCGTTCCAACAGCGAAGTAAGGTCCGGTGCCCCGGAAGGGTAAGCATATCCTTTCCAAAGAAAAAAAGTTGAATTTATAAATTATAAGAAACAATCTGACCTTAAGTCTATAGTCTATTTTTTATTTTAAAAGTTAAAAAATGTAAACACTGGACACCAATGAATTCGGAATTAAATTCAATGGATGAAATACCAGATTTCAACTGTAAATACTTCTAGACTGAAATATATGCCATTTTGTCTTATTTCACTTTTTGATTTTTTTTTGTAAAAATGGACGAATTTGAAGTAAAATAAAATCAACATGGCAGAAACTTCAACCTTGCATATCACTATTACATACAAAATTATCGCAATATTTTTGCTGTTTTCGATGTAAAAATTCAAAAAACAAAATTTAAGGCACACCACCGAGAAAAGGATGATTCAAAATTGTAAAAAAAATGAACAAAGTTTGAATTTAAATGAGACATGTAAATACACTAAATTATAGGTAGATCGGTAATACTATACACATCCTGGTTTGTTTTCACCCAGCTTACTAGTGCTGCCATCTAGTGAAAAAAAATCCTTAATTCAAAAGCTGGAGTAAATGAGAGATTCACTTTATATGCAAATTGTAGACAGTTACTTTGGACACACATCAGTGAAAAATATCTATGCGTAAAAGTCAATTCAATGTGATTTTTTTTAAAATATCATCTTTTGGAATAAGTATTAAGAAATTTTTCAGAAATTACGTTCACATATATGATAATTGTGAAGGATGTATATATTATGATTATTATTATTAATTCATTCGCATTTAAACTTGTACTTCAGAATTAAAAAAAATGAATTTCCAAAATGTGTATAAATTAGTGGATATGCGTATATTGATGTGTACATTTATTATTACCAGATCTTGAAATCAAACATACATGCTTATAAATATAATACTAACTGTATTAGTTAATTAGCAAATAAAAACATAATAAAATCTATAAAAAAGGAATTTCCCCCAAAACTATATCACCTCGAAAAATAGGTATTTCCCTAAAAAAATAATACTATTAATTTATAAAACAACACATTTAAGCATTTAAGGGCAACACTGTGCTTATGTACAAGCTAAGTTCTAGCTTTTTAACATAAGTGAAATGCTAATAAAGTGCAAATGCATTATTGAAATATTATATAATATTACACATTTAAAAAACAATAAAAATATCTAAGATTTATCAATAAAACATTCATTATTTTTTAAAATTACAAAAAATAAAAGTCAGTTATTTTCACTGATAATTGAATTGTTTGGACTTTTTAATTCAAAACTTTTGAGTCAATTATTTTTAAAAAAAATGAAAAAATGCTGAATTACTCCAGAATAATTACTGTGACTCTTAAAAAACCCAGAACATCACGCCCATATTTTGGTTTATAATAAATATTCATCAATTCAATCAATGTAAAGGATTCATTAAACTCACAATTTGGTTCATGATTAATTGCAAAAAAAGGTATTGCTGTACCATATAGAAAATAAGAAGACATATATTAAAATACATTTATATAAGTAAAACCTCTTTTTATTGCCACTTGGTAACTTTTCTTCTCAGCCAAAATATTTTGAAGTCCTAAACCCCATTTCCAATACATTTTTTTTTTTGTGAGCCTGTCCTAGTTTATTGCCAAACACTAAATTCCCGCCAAAATTTGAAAGAACAAATGGGGTGGTGAATCAAGGTTTTACTGCATATAGTAATTGTTAAAAACAAAACTTACAATATTGTGACAAAAGTGCATTATACACATGTGCAAACAAAGAAAAAAACACTGCTTGATATGTACAGTGTGTGTGTGTGTGTGTGTGTGTGTACTAGTTATATTTTGGAGGCTGGTCGATCCTACACTGTGTGTGTGTGTGTTGTGTGTGTGTGTGTGTGTGTGTGGACTAGTTATATTTTGGAGACTGGTCATATCCTACACTCTGTGTGTGTGGTGTGTGTGTGTGTGTGTGTGTGTGTACTAGTTATATTTTGGAGGCTGGTCATATCCTACACTGTGTGTGTGTGTGTGTGTGTGTGTGTGTGTGTGTGTGTGTGTGTGAACTAGTTATATTTTGGAGGCTGGTCATATCCTGCACTGTAAGGATTAGCCGTGTTGTGGTGTGGTGTGTGTGGTGTGTGTGGTGAACTAGATATTTTGGAGGCTGGTCACATCCTGCACTGTAAGGTTTGGTCGGATCTTGGTTATACCAAACGTTAACGTTGTGTGGAGTCGGTGCCGCCGCAGCTTGGTTGACTGTGGTAGACTGCTGGCTCATCACCACCAAACCACCTGGTAAAATATTAATGAAAAATAAAATTTATAAAAGGTATCCCATTAAATGGTGTCAAAATAGGCCGAGCAACCTACCGAAAGCAATTTTTAAAAATGAATAGGCCGAGCAACCTACTGAAAGCAATTTATTTTCAAAATAAGCACAGCCACCTACCGCCATCAGAAAGCAATTTTGAAAAATAATTGTCTATCGTTTCTGTCATTCTGTCATCACCATTTATTTTTAACCATTTCTGTGACGACTTTTACCAAAACAAGTTTAAAATCGCTTAAACCATGATTGCATGATCTACCAATAATAACTAAGAATAAAATGGTGCACAAACATATGAATGCAGTAAAACAATGTGATCTTAGAATATGGACTTAATATACTTTTCAGGATCATTTCTTTTAAGAATTTGTAACAACACGGCACATTATATGAACGATTGACCCGCTATATAACTGGTGACATCTCGATAGTGGTATTGCCATAACCGTTTTTTTTAAATGGATAAAGTTCTTTCTTTTATCAAATAAAACAACAGATAAACAATTGATAAATAGATGCAAAAAAGTGAACGAATCAATAAATGAATGACTTAATTGATTAATCAACAACAACAATAATAATAATAATAATAATAATAATAATAATAATAATAATGTTACCGGACAAATTTTAGTGTTTTTTTTTGTATATTAATGTATTTTTGGTCTGAGTTGTTACCGGACCAATTTAATATTTTAATATTGATATGTTTTAGTTTGAAAAGATTCATATTTTGTTTTAAATATTAATATGATAAATCTCAATTTAAGAATTTAAATTTTATTAATAATTCATTTTGTCACTTCGATTTTATTAGAATATTATAACAGTCTAAACAAAATGTTTAACTTAATTCTTATTGTCAAGGAAATTAGTGTCAACCTATCTTATTTCGGCTAATGTTTATTTTAAGAAAAAACAGAAAATGCAATTCAGACGTCCGGCAATCTCTCCATATTTATTTAAATAATTGTTGAAAACCGTTCACATAGAAAAGATTTTCCTTAATTTAAATCTGGCAAAATTGATACATTAATGAATTTGGTAAATTTTAAAATACCCTGGCGTTTAATTTGTGATTTTGAAGATCACATAAAGCTTTGTCAAAAATGTTTATTCTAAGTTCCAATGATTGCCAAAATTCGCTAAATATAAGTTTAGGAAAATCTTAGTAAGGGAATGATTGTGAAACCTGGTCCATGGTAAAATGAAAACTGAAGTTTTATTTTTCAATTTGTAATTAATTAATTTATTTATTTTTTATTGTTTTTGAGAATTTAAAAAAAATTAATCCAACTTACTTATTTTGGAAAAAAAATATAAAAAAAATTAATAGGAAAAAATCAAAATAACTTTTATTTGAAAAAAATATCCTAATTATGCTCCATTTCAGAACAAAAAAAATCCAATTGGAAAATATATAAAATATTCTCCATTTTGGAAAAAAAAATTGCAAGTATGGAACCTTATTGGAAAAAATCCCAAACATGCGCCATTTTGAAAAAGAAGATATTCCAAGAACATAACCTCTATAAAGTATATATATTTTATTTTCCATTCGGTTAAAGCATCAAACAGGTGTTACATTTTTAACAGTAACATCATTTTTAAAACCACTATTACTTTGTAATATTTTTTGTTAATATACACATGAAATTCAAATGATTCAGCATTATAATCAATTCCTCAATCAATCCAACCTCTAATCACTCCATGATGGAAACTATATGAAAGAATAAATTAATGAATACATTTTAGAAAAAATTATATTTATTTGTCAAAATATTATGTTATCAAAATTTAGTAAGGTAGGGAAAAAATTTAATTACTAAAAAGTGACATATTTATTTCTTATTTATAGTTATTTTTAATTCCAATTAAGAATAAATATTATTATTCTTTAAAATAACTTTATTGAAATTTATTAAGGTAGGAAATAAAACTTGAATTTCTAAAATTTAACATATTTATTCAATATTAGTTAAAATTTTGGCTATTTTTAGCTTTCAGTAAAAATATGGCATATTATTTCATACTTTTTAATTAAAGGAACTTTTATTCTGGTAGGGGATAACACTGATCACACTACAGGTAAATAATATCTTAAATCAATGGTGCGTAAGCCCAATGTTGGATAAGTGTGAATAGTGATTTTTCAAATGTTGGATAAACGTGAATGAACCAAAACCTACATATGCGCATGTGCGTAGTTGGGTACAGACTGTGTTATTATTACGCTCTGTAAAAAGTTTTATTTTTTAAGTGTAACAAAAGTGATATTGGACATTCTTTCACATCTATTGGAGCAAAAACAGTTAGAACAGCGAAAAAGTACATTTTTAGTGTTTCTTAGCGAGATTGTAAGTAGAAAACATGAATTTAGATGAACTGACCATTCATCCCCCCCCCTCTCCGAAAATGGCGCCAATGAGTATGTCCAGTCTGTAATGACCACTGCCATTATACATGAACATAAAGACAATGACAATAATAAGAAATATGATAATGAAAATAGGAAACGAGTGTTGTGTATTGATGATTCAATTGAAGAAATATCCAGTGTAAATAAAAAACATAGAGGGGTCATTGACATAGGTGGTCAGTCAAGTGTTAACGGTCAACCGTGTCATAATTGTGAACATGTAAACAATGGATGGGACATGCAATCAGCATTTCGATCCTTTTCACAATAGTTACACACCATGCATGAACTTTTATCCAAACGTATTGACAGTTTAGAAATAAATATAGAAAATAAAGTGGTAACAAAACTCACATCAGCAATTGAAAAACAGATTAACGAGAAAATAAACTGTGTTAAAAATGAACTCACTGAATCTGTAATGGAGTTAAACACTAAAGTAAATAAACTCCAAAAAACGTACGCTGATGCGGTAAAAGCCAGTGGTGAAAATGATGATCGGTCCAGTAATATTGTACTAGTGAATCTGAGAGAATCGAAGTCAGAAAAAATCGACGAAAACTGTGAAGAAGTGAAACGAAAAGTTAACGGTCTGATACTAGACGGTATGAAAATTAAAGATGTTAAAGTAAAAAAGTGCAGTTCGCAAGAAGTCGCGAAATGATAAGCCTGGTTTGGTAATTGCATCACTCGAGACGCCCAAACAGAGACAGAAAGTAATGAAAGAGAAGGGAAAACTGAAAAACAGCAGTGAATACCATCGGGTATATATAAATAACGACCTTACGAAAAGTGAACAGAATACACAATCAAGTCTACGGACGATTTTAAAGAAACTCGGTAAAGAAAACCAATATACCGTAAACGGATCCCGAATAACTCCACGAATACATTCGACAGATGGAAATGGAAGAGGAAACCGATTCGACCAAGCTAGAAGAGGTTCACCAACTCACGACCTTGGAAAAAGACGAAATGCGATCGCGGTTGTGACGACGAGCAGGACATCACAATAAAATCACCAAACATTGACAATCGATCAAGTGTACGTAACAATGATCGTAATAAAGAAAATAAACAATCGAAACAATCCAGAAATCGACGTGGTAATTGACATTATCAGGACTAGGAAATATCGCTTGGCGTATGGAATACCGGAGGAATTTCAACAAAAAAAGAGAGTGAAAATTTTATATTTAGACAATCTGTTCTTAATTATTTTAACTTTGACATTTTTTGTGTTACTGAAACTTTTTTACTGAAGGTAATGCTATTAATTTTGATGGTTATTATTTTAAAGGTAACAATAGAAAAATCATTAATTCAAGGGCAAAACGAGGATCAGGTGGTGTTGGTATATTTATAAAATCCTCTTTTTATCATAGGTATAAAGTCGATGTTATTGATGATAGTTTGGAGGATATTTTATGGGTGAAATTTCAATTAGAAACATTTTTAATTTGTGTGTGTTATCTTCCACCAGAAAGATCTTCGAGACCTAATGACGCAGATAAATTTTATACTGAGCTGTTACATCAGGTATACCAATATCAAGGTCTTGGTAAATTTTATATTGTTGGTGACTTTAATTCCAGAATCTCTGATGATTCAGATTACATTGAAGGTGTTGATAATATTGAACAAAGGGAAGTAATTGATTTTTATTCCAATGCGTATGGTGATTTGCTTATTGATTTTTGGTAGACAGTACTATGTGTGTTGTTAATGGTAGAAGAGGTTCCCAAAATTTTACATGTGTTAAAAAAACAGGTAAATCTGTTGTGGATTATGTAATAACACCACATGAATTTTTATCATGTATATCAAACTTTAATGTCCATCTTATGTCAGAATTGCAAAATAATTTATTTTTAAATGGTAATGTAAAAGCCCCTGATCATTCACTTATTGAATTTAATATTCGCTCTCTATCAAGTATTGTTGGTGGTAAAGCAACTGAACAAATAAGTGGTAGTTTTAGACGCGCGCCCAGAAAGTACTTGCAGCGAAATTTACCGAATGATTTTATGTGTAACGAAGAGGTGCGTGCATCCATTGAAGAAGCCATTAAACGTATCGAACACTGTTTAACTGTTGAAAGTGACCTAAATGCAGCCTATAATAGTTTTTTAAATTTTGTTCAAAGCGAAATAAAATCCAAGTTAACTGAATCAAAGCCGTTCGTTCCGAAAAATAATAATGCTAAAAGTCGCAGAAAACCTTACTGGACTAGAGAACTACAAGAATTATGGGATAAAGCGTGTGAAAAAGAACGTGTGTGGTTGAAATATAACGGCGTTGCTTCCAAAAGGAAAGTCTTGAAAGAACAATTTTGTTGTGCGCGTAAAGAATTCGATAAGAGGCTTCGGAAAGAAAAACGGAAGTTTCAGCTTCGTCAACAAGAGATGTTAACTAATATGTGTAAACAAAATGACACTCGAGAGTTCTGGAAAAACATCGGTAACGTTAGCATTGCAAACGAACGGAAAAATGACATCCCGTGGAAAATGAAAAATGAGGCGGGCGATATAATAAGGGACGTTAATGAAATAATGAACAATTGGAAGTCGTCTTATGAAAAACTTTACAATGAAATTATTAACCCCGACGATTTTGACGGAGATAATCTTAATCTCGTAAGAGATAAAGTAAACACTAATAATATAGACGTTTTAAATAATATAAATAGTGGCTGTTTGAACGAATCTATTACGTTTAGCGAAGTGCGAGAAGCGGTATATGACGCCAAATTAAACAAAGCTACGGGACTAGATGAAATAGCAGCTGAACTTATAAGAAATGACTATTGTGTTAACTTGCTATATATCATAATAAAACACTGTTTTGATACCGGAAAGGTTCCGACCCAGTGGTGTAGTAGTATTATAAATCCTATTCTTAAACCGGATAAAGATCCCATTGACCCTCATGGCTATAGAGGGATTGCACTTATGTCAGTACCATGTAAAATATATGCTGGAATTCTTAATAAACGTTTAAGCTCTTGGTTAGAGGAACAGGACCTTCTCGCGGATGAACAAAACGGATTCCGCAAGGATAGAAGTTGAATTGAGCACATTTACACGTTAGTAGATGTTATTAACCAAAGAAAAATAAGACGTAACTCAACATTTACCTGTTTCATTGACTTAAAGAAAGCTTTTGACTGTGTTAATCATGATATGTTATTTTACAAACTTAAAACATTGGGATTGAAAGGAAAATTTTTATCCAGTATCAGGTCACTTTATAATGATGTAACTATTGAGTTAAAATAAACGGACTTTTAACGGATTCATTTAATATATTCCAAGAAGTTAAACAAGGATGTAAATTATCGCCTACACTTTTTTCTATGTATATAAATGACCTGGTAAATGAAGTTAATGATTTAAATGCCGGTGTTAGTATAAATGAGGGTGAAAAATTGTCTATTCTTTTATATGCAGACGACATTGTCTTGCTAGCGCCGGACGAGGAGTCTCTTCAACGAATCATTAATAAATTGGTGTAACTGTTGGCATCTCGCTATAAATTTCGACAAAACTAGGATTCTACACTTCAGAAATCAAAACGCTCCCAGATCAACATTTAATTTTTTCTGTGGCACTACAAAGTTAAATTGGAAATTTAGCAATCAAGAACTGAAAAAATCAGCAGGCAGAACGTTATCGTCAATATATAATAAATTTCGATTGTGTGGCGGGATGGATTATGATGTCTATACAAAACTGTATGAATCGCTTGTGCAGCCTGTTTTATTATACGGAACAGGAAATCGGGGACAGAATGCCAATAAGGAACTCGAAGTTATTCAAAACCGTGCATGCAAGTACTTTCTAGGAACGCCTAAACACTCGTCAAATGTTGCAGTGCGTGGTGAAATGGGCTGGTCTTCTTTCAATGTAAAACAAAAGGTTGAAGTTTATAGGTTATATTTTAAGCTATATAACTTGCCAAGCAATAGAATTGTTTTTAAAGTTTTTGATTCTAGTAAATTTTATGCAAAATCTTGGCACTCGAGGGTTTTAAGTATGTTTAATAAGCTTAATGTTCAAGAGGTTGTTAATGATTTTAATGGTTTATCACTCAAACACAAAATTAATGTTATAAAAGATATATTATGTAATATTGACAAAGAAGAGTGGATGAACAGTGTTTTTAATGATAGAAATCTTGAACATGGTAACAAACTTAGAACATTTTTAGCACCTTTAAATTTACAAATAATGTTAGTTCCTTTGTCAGAACAGTGAAAGATAGAGACCAGAGAAGAGTGCTTGCTAACTTTAGATGTGGTTGTCTCCCCCTTAAACTAGAAACCGGACGATACGACAGGCCCAAAATCCCCCTACATGAAAGACTTTGTAAATATTGTAATTTTTATGAAATTGAAACTGAACAACATTTTTTAATTGACTGTGAGTTTTATAGTGATCTGAGATATAATCTTTTTATTTTTATGCAGAACAAATATGAGTTTTTTAATTTTTTATCTAGCAATGAGAAGTTTTAAAAAATTATGACAGATGATGAAGTACAGATTCTTTTAGCAAAAACAATTAATTTTATGTTTAAAAGGCGTAAAATGTGTAGTTTTTAATTTTTCTCTTATTTTAGTTATTGTATTTAAATCGATAATTATTGTTTTAATTGTGTCTCATATGTCTTTTAAGCAGGATGTCACACTTATTTTAATGTATTTATTTGTAAATATTGTTAAATATTATTAAACTGTGATATGTGACACATTAATAAAATATTTACTTACTTACTTACATACCATGTAAGATTACATGGCTTTATTTTTGATTTTCTCAGATGTCACTTAGACACCTTTATTTGATCAGTGACTTAAGCTGAATTGCTTGATTACCTAATTGAAAGGGGTTGTACTTGTCGGTTCTTGAGATTACCAAGCGCACGTGGGGTCACCGTGCATCCCACACCGGACAATAGAACGGTGATCATTCAGTGTTACCATGGCGTTCATTGGTCATATTTTGGACGGTGTGCAGTCGGAAAGTCCCACCCACCGTCCAAACGCTAATCCGGTATAAAATTCGATGTTCGCGGCAAAGAGGGTATCTTGTGCCGGAACATCGAAAAATAAAAAGAAAGAACCAACAAGTACTTCTATTTAATTATTAGGTAAGTCACGCTTACCATTATTTTATTTAACATTTTGGAATTTAACAAAGTTAAGAAAAGTAATAATAATTTATTTTATTTTTGGAATTTTCTTATAAATAAGTTTCTACATTATTTCATTTTAACGTATTTTGCCTAAATACTTTTTGTAATTAATTTCACATTTATTTCATTTTGCGATGGCGTCTGAATTGGCACTTAGTCTATTTTTATTTGTTTTGAATTTGAATTTCAATTGGAAGGAAAAACTAGAATTTTATATAAACCGCAAACGGTAAAAATAATTCAAATTATCAATGTTAATCAGTTAATCAGTTTTAAACTGAACAAATGGATTTGAAATGTAGTTTTCAAATATTATCATGTTTAAATGCTGATTTTTGTTTTATAATTTAAATGTGGTTTTTCACCCACATGAATTCTCAACACAAAATTGACTGGGTCAATTTTAATTTATAAAGTTTGCTTTTAAAACGACTTTTGGATAAACTCAATGTCCGCCATTTTGGACGCCAATATGTCCGCCAGCTTTGGACGCTAGCGTGTATGTCATTTTAAGTTTGGCAAGAGTCTTTGACGTATAAGTAACTAGCCGGATTTAATTTTATTTAACGTTTAAAAAGAGCGCATTTTTTAAATTGTATTATAATGAACCTGAATCGCACTTCAACTATCTGGCGTGAACTAATTCGATATATTAAAACGCTTCGCTACATTTGGTATCTATGTAGCGGGATAAAATGTACGAAAACACCTGGTTTTTCTGACTAGATTAAGCATGTCTAGTGTGGTTCTAGTGTGAGTCGCCATTCACTAACATGCACATGTTTTTCGCTTAGTCATTAATTTAACCTCAACAGGTGGTTGTAATATTCTTCACCGTACTTCCGGTTGAGTTCGTTTCCGGTTGTATCGTCTAGAATATGTCGTTAGTTCCAGTGCCGAGCGCTTGAACTATCTTACATTAATAAAGAGTTTTTCCCAGTTTGCTTTTAGGTCACTTCCGGCGAGTGACTTCCGATTTGGGCTACACCCATGTCATAGCTCGGTTAGATGAAGTGCACTTCCGGTTTCAAACATTTGGTTTTAGATCATAATTTATTTAGTTGGTTAATTTATTCGTTTAACTTATAAAGTAAACCGATATTTTTATTTTATATTCAAGTTCGGCTAGTTAAACTAAATTTGGAAATTACATTACTTCCGGTTTAATGTTTACATCCGGTTTAAAGTAATGATTTATGCCATACGACATTATTGTACATCAACATGAAACAAAGACTGAGTAAGGCCTCCTTTCCTTTTCTATGTTTTGGCATTCATTATACGTGTTTAATTAAGTAAATTGCAAGATATTATACGGCAATGGAACCGTAGATATTTCGGCCATGACACATGAGTTCATTGTGGTATACTATTTTGTAAAGCCTTCATATACTTCAAGGTGTCATACACTGTCTCCATAAAGTACGATGACACTTCGAAGTATGGCCCATTGTGTTATTGTGCGTGATGACTCTGAAAAGTAAAGTTACAACGTACAGAGGTTGGCATTAAGTCTTTGTTTCATGTGTGATCTTTTCATATTTGATTATGTATTGGTATCTTGTGCCGGAACATCGAAAAATAAAAAGAAAGAACCAACAAGTACTTCTATTTAATTATTAGGTCTACCAACTAATTCCCCGAGAAAAGAGAACGAAGCCATAACTATTATTAACCAACAAGAAACAGATAAGAAACAGCGCATTAATAATAATAACAACTTTTATAATAATAACAAGTAAAAAATGCAATTCTTACAAATTTTAATAATAATACTAGTAATAATAATAACAAGAGGCCCATGGGCCTGATACGCTCACCTGTTGACTAATGGCTAGCTGATAGATTTAAAGAAAACATAAATACTAAACCCCAATGACTTTTTTCTTTACATCATAATAACCGTTGTATCAATACCTATAACGTTCTAATATACATGCCTCTACAAAAAAGTTTATAGTTTTCGAGATAATAAACCATTTCGGTATTGCTTCGCATCTGTGACCTTGACCTTTGAACCAATAACCTTTTTCTATACACCAAAATGATCATTGTATCAATACCTACAGCATTCTAATATACATGTCTATACAAAAAGTTAATAGTTTTCAAGATAATTAACCATTTCAGTATTGTTTCGCATCTCTGACCTTGACCTTTGAACCAATGACCTTTTCCTATACATCAAAATGATCGTTGTATCAATACCTACATTATTCTAATATACATGCCTATACAAAAAGTTTATAGTTTTCGAGATAATTAACCATTTCGGTATTGTTTCGCATCTGTGACCTTGACCTTTGAACCAGTGACCTTTTTCTATACATCAAAATGATCGTTGTATCAATACCTACAACATTCTAATATACATGCCTATACAAAAAGTTTATAGTTTTCGAGATAATTAACCATTTCGGTATTGTTTCGCATCTGTGACTTTGACCTTTGAACCCATGAACTTTTTCTATACATCAAAATCATCGTTGTATCAATACCTATAACATTCTAATATACATGCCTCTACAAAAAAGTTTATAGTTTTCAAGATAATTAACCATTTCAGTATTGTTTTGCATCTGTGACCCTGACCTTTGAACCAGTGACCGTTTTCTATACATCAAAATCATCGTTGTATCAATACCTACAACATTCTAATATACATGCCTCTACAAAAAAGTTTATAGTTTTCGAGATAATTAACCATTTCGGTATTGTTTCGCATCTGTGACCTTGACCTTTGAACCCATGAACTTTTTCTATACATCAAAATGATCGTTGTATCAATACCTACAACATTCTTATATATATGCCTGTACAAAAACTTTATAGTTTTCGAGATAATAATTATAATCAGAGGTAAAAAAGTTAGGTCACGACCTTCACAATTGACCTTGACCTTTTTTTGAAGATACTAACAAGAAGATGTCAAAACTGAAAACCCCATGTCATTATCTGGTCAAATAGTCAAGTTATAACAATTTGAAGCTATTTTAGGATTTTTTCAAAATTAAGCGCAAAAACGCGTAACCTATTTTTTGTCCCAATTTCACAAAATGAACAAACTATAGGCTGAAAACCCTAGAGAAGCCAAATATCACATCAGATTTTTTCTCCAATCAATCCTTTCGGAGAAGAATATTTTTTAGGATTTTTGCACCCCTAGGTCACCTTGATTAGTTATGGTAGCCATGGCAACGCCACGAATAAATCTGAATTGCACCGGCCCATATCTATTTCTCACCAAGTTTCATTGAAATCTGTCTTGTAGTTTCAGAGGAGATGTCGAAAATAGGTGTTAACGACGCACGCACGCACACACGCACATACACACGCTGCGCTATGCCATAAGCTCACCTGACCTTTCGGCCAGGTGAGTTAATAATAATAATAATAATATAATAATAATAATAATAATAATAATAATAATAATAATAATGATAATAATAATAATAAATATTATAACATCGGTAACAAAAAGTTTATGACGCTTGCTTTATTGAATGATAAGCAGAGCCGGTATAAAAGTGATTGGGTGGCTCCCTAGCTACAGTAACCCATCAATGCTTATCATTCAACAAAATCTTTTTCAGGTGAATGATAATAATAAATAATAAAAATAATAATAATAACAGTGACAAAAAACTAAGACGATTGCTTTATTGAATGATAAGCAGGGCAGGCATTCAAGTGATTGGTACCCTGTACTGCTTATCATCCAACAAAAGCCCCGTCGTACCTTCCCGTCACAATCTCTAGTACAAAAGAAACCTCATATATTATACATACCAAAATATATAAATATATATATATTTATGTAAGAATATATTTTCATATATTGCAAAATGTGATACCAGTAATGCAACAGAAGTGAAATTTATCATAAATCAAGATGTATAATTTTGTCAGAAAAAACGTTAATTTGAATCTGTATTGAATGACGTTTTACATAACACTTGATAATACAGTCAAACCTGTCTATAAAGGTCACCTGAGGGGACCAGTAAAAGTGGCCTTTATGGGTAGGTGGTCTTTATATCCAGGTTCAAATAATATGAATAAAGAACAATTAGGATACAATAATATTGGGTTTTATAAGCAGGTGACCCTTATATAGAGGTGGCCTTTAAGGCAGGTTGGACTGTATTGTCACAGTTCTTTTTATCTCAGTATGGGTCATTGTTTTATTTTTCTGGACTGAGCTTCATCTTGAATTTATAAATTTTGCAAGCGATAAAAGATAATAAATTGTTTAAATTTTCACACTTATTAATAGTTAAATGACACTTCTGTTGTAACAAAAATCAAATGACTAGTATATCTGAGTAGGTGGCATATAATATTATAAAGACGATGGAAGAGAGAGAGATGCTGAATGTTGCTTAACTTTGCATCAGCAATTTTCAGCTATTCGCGACGAGAACTATTTTATTAATCTCTGTGGATTAATATATGAGCAAGTACATGTATTAATGAGGTGGGAGAGCGTTTTTATGGTCTGCCTTGCAATAGCGCGCACTCAGGGCGACTTTAAGGTGCTAGCTCACTGAGTCAGTACCCCGTAGACAAGCGTACCACTGCCCAAGTCACATTATACTGATGTCAGGGGAACTAGTAAAGACCTACGACAAGGATATTTCACTTTCCCACATGTGGTCTGAGCGGGACTAGAACTCATAGCGGTGAGTAACTTTGGATTTGTAGACTGAGATCTCATCCATTAGGTCAATCGATCGATCGATCGATCGATCGAGGAGAGAGAGAGAGAGAGAGAGAGAGAGAGAGAGAGAGAGAGAGAGAGAGAGAGAGAGAGAGAGAGAGACTAACTGGGCTGCTGTGGTGTTTGTACAATCACGCCTTGAGACCTTCGACTTCCACAGCAGCATATGCAACAGCAGACACAGCATCCAACAATCAGGAGTATTAGGGCTACAGCTCCAACTATGGGAGCCCAGCTACAACATAAAATGACAATGTAATATTTACAACAGCAAACACAACATCCAACAATCAGGAGTATGGTGGCTACAGCTCCAACTATGGGAGCCCAGCTACAACATCCAACAATCAGGAGTATGGTCGCTACAGATCTCCAACTATGATAGTCCAGCTAAAACATAAAACGGCAATGTAATACTTGTAATGTTTATAGTGATTTGACCGTATTAAAAAAATGTTACAGGTCCCTGTGGTTATACTATTTTTTCTACTGTTCTCAATCTGTACCTTTCGATCGATTGTAGTTGAAAGTGTCCTCTGTAGGGACAACAGGTGGCCAACTCTTTTTCGAACTCTAGAGGTGTCTTTAGCGTGCACTGAGACACGGGACTTCGGTTTTGAGTCTCATCCGAAAGATTATTCTAGTATTCAGGTTTTTACAGCTATAGTATCGGTAGGAGATGAAAATCATCTCAGAAAATTCACAAGTCCTGAGTGAGGTTCGAGCCCACAACCCTTGACTTAAAAAGCCAGTGAGAGTGCAACTCGGCCATCTCCATCCATGGCTATACTAGGATTTGGTTCTTTAATATCGCATTATTTGTTAATTAGTAGCAACATGCTTTCTAGCTTATATGCTATTTGGATCGGGTATTACTAGAGTCCCGGATTCATTTTGAGAGTGACAGAAAATACAAGCTTCGTCTTTCACGCAAGCCTACTGCAAAGCCAAGTTAACCCCAACCTTTCTTACAATGCAAATGGAATCAGGTATATCATCTTGTTGTATTAGAACACTGTTAAACCATTTTTCAAGAGTTTACTTAAGTTTACTTAAGTTTGGCTTAAGCTCGAACTCATGATCCTGAATAAGGCCCCAACCTTTGTCGCTTTTACTATAGTTGTGAGTTATCGCATCACATCAAATCATAAAGAAATACAAAAAAAAGAACAGTATATATTTTTACATAGGTAAACATAAATCACAATTCGCTCAAATTTTCCAAACTTAAATATGAAGCATCATGTACCCAAATGTACCATGTTTCAAACAAATGAAAAAATCCAGAACAAGAGGCCTAATCGGGCCTGTAGTGCTCACCTGGCAATCAATTTACGCATTTCATTTACAGCAAGTCATGTGAAATATCTCTTAAAAGTTAATATCTTCTTTCTGTATTTCAAGTTTGAACAAAATCGGTTGACAATTGAATGCGCAATAGCTACTTTTGCATTTTACTGTGACCTTCTTGGTTATATAATCGCCCGAAAATTACAAACTTTAATCTACTTCACTTAGGACCGTCTATGTATACAAATTTGCTTTCATTTGGTCGAGGAGTTTTAGAGAAGGAGACTGAAGTTTATTCATACACACACAAACACATTTACGCTTCGCCATGTCGTTACAAGCTCAGCTGGCTATAGGCACTTGAACTAATAAAATCGTTCAACAACTTACACATTGCTGGTGAAAAAGGCCAAACAGAAATCCTCCCTGGAATCTTCTGGGGCCCGAAATAGTATGTTGTCACAACAATCATACACGTTGGGTATGTTTAAGCAGCAGTAATTTGGGCACCATTTCTCTGATTGTTTACTGACAGTCAGACTATAATGTGGTTTACAACATTCTCCACACTCAGCTTCTTTAACTGAAAATTAAAATAAATATACTAAGTTAACATTGTCATAAATTCATAATACCTATCATTGCTTTGCCATCTTACTTACTGTGTCACAGTAAAACCTTGTTATCATGCAACCGTTACTTTGTCACCTAAATGGCATCACTTTGCAAACTAACTGTCGCAGTAAAACTAAAACTGTTATAATTTACTTTGCCACCACACTTAAGTCATAACGTTGCCGCCTTATTTACTGCTACAATAAAACTCTGCTATAATGCCACCGCAATTTTGCCACTACGCTTATATCATCACTTTGCTACCTTACTCACTGCCACAGTGAAACCTTTTTATAATGCCACGTTTACTTTGCCACGTCGCTTATGTCATCATTACTTTTCCACCTTACTGTCACAGTAAAACATTGTTATAATGACACCGTCACTTTGTCACCTCGCTTATATCATCACTTCGTCACTTATTGCCACAGTAAGCCTTGTTGTGATGCCATCGTTTCTTTGCCACTTTGCTTATATGTTATTACTTTGCCACCTTATTTACTGCAAGAGAAAATCCTTGTAATAATGCTATCGTTTCTTTGCCACTACGCTTATATCATCACTTTGCCGCATTATTTACTGCCACAATAAAACCTTGTTATAATGCCACTGTTACATTGCCACTATACTTATATCATCACTTTATCACTTACTAATTGCCACAGTAAAACCTTTTTATAATGCCACCGTTACTTTGCCACCTCGCTTATGTCATCATTACTTTTCCACCTTACTGTCACAGTAAAACATTGTTATAATGACATCGTTACTTTGCCACTAAGCTTATATCATCACTTTGTCACTTACTTATTGCCACAGTAAGCCTTGTTATGATGCCACCCTTACTTTGCCACTATGCTTATGTCATTTCTTTGCCACCTTAATTACTGCCACAGTAAAAAATTCTAATGACATCATTACTTTGCAGCCCTACTTAATGTCACAGTAACGCCTTGTTATAATCCCACCGCTACTTTGCCATCTTACTCAATGTCACAGTAACGTCTCGTTATAGTGCCACAGTAACTTTGCCACTATGCTCATGTCATTACTTTGCAACCTCAATTACTGCCACAGTAAAAAGGGTTATAATGATATCATTTCTTTGCCACCTTACTTACTGCCACAGAAAAGCCCTGTTATATTGACATCATTACTTTGCCACCTCGTTTATGACATTGCTTTGCCACATGCTATAACCTTGTTACGATACCACCGTTTCCTTGCCATCTTACTGCCACAGTAAAACCTTTTTATAATGGCATTACTACATTGTTACTACGCGTGTATCAGTACTTAACAACCATACTTATTGCTACATCAAAACCTTGTTATTACCTCATTAATATTTTGCCACAATCATTATTTGCCACAGAAAAACCTTATTATAATGCCGCCATACTCTGTCAACTCTGTTATACATGTATCAGCCTGTTTTATTGACTTTAAAAAAGTATTTGATTCAGTTTGGCGTGAGGGTCTTTGTTTCAAATTGTTAACTCAAACCAAAATAGGCTCTAAAATGTACTCATTATTAAAGGTTATGTATCAGAAAACTTTGGTGGCTTTGAAACATGATCATTCATTTACAGATTTCTTTTCTATACATGTATTTAGAGGTGTGCACCAAGGTGATAGTCTAAGTCCTTCCCTATTTAATTTCTTCATTAATGACATTCCTGGCCTGTTTCATAATAATGACCCTTTAACACTATTAAATTAAAAAATAACATCACTCTTATTTGCAGATGACCTAATTATTCTATCAGAAACAGCAGAAGGATTACAAAAATCATTAAGTGACCTTGCTCAGTACTGTTTTAAGTGGCAGCTTACTGTTAATTTACATAAAACCAAAATTCTCACATTTCAACAAACAAATTAAGTAACAAAACATTTTATTTTCAAAATGAAGCAATAGAAAATGTAAAAGAGTACAAATACTTAGGAAACACAATAAATGCAGCAGGTTCCTTTATTCCCTCTTCAAATGAATTATCAAAAAAAGGTATCAGAGCACTTCATTCAGTTTACAAGTACAGCAGTGGTGTAAATAATATGCCAATAGATATAATGCTTAGATTGTTTGACTCTCTTGTACGTCCCAATCTTACTTAAAATTCTGAGATATGGTTTATGGATGGTCATCCAAAAACAGAGCACTCAATAAGAATCAACCAATTGAATCTCATATCCTTGTATGATGTTTTTCCCATTTAAAAGGTACACATTAAATACTGTTAACAACTTCTTGGTGTCAGTAAAACTTCTTCCAATCTTTCTACAAAATCCGAGTTAGGTAGATTTCCAATAATTCAATTTATATTAAATCAAGTAGCTTGCTATGTATCAAGACTTAATTCTAATAACTTAAATCCTTTAATTAAAGAAACATTTATTTTATCCAAGAAATTGGATATAGATAATACTTATTCCTGGTATTCATTTGCTAAAGAAGCATTATCAGAAATATCATTAGATATAAATACTGTTCAGTCATTTGATTATACAAAACAAAAACATAAATTAAAAAAATTATGTTTTTTGTCTTTTGGACAACATTATACAAAACTCTTTTCAGAGAAAGAAAATTCTTTAGGAAATGAAAGCAAACTATATATGTACAGTAAAATCAAAACCAGCTTTTCAAAGGAACCATATCTTGATATTCTGAAAGATTTTAATTCCAGAAAGCAACTTACTAAATTTAGAATCAGTGATCATTCACTAGAAATAGAAAAGGGTCGTCATAAAAAGTTAAAAAGAGATGAAAGAAATTGTAAATTCTGTAACACAATTGATGATGAGCAACATTTTATTTTTGACTGTTCAAATAACAAGGAACTCCGTAAAGATTTTATTAAGTCAACCAAAGCTTCTTTAAACTGTAATGTTAATGAAAATAATAAGTTTTCAACAATGATCATAATTTTGAAATCAACATCCCCTTATCTTATACGTAAATTAGGTGCCTTCATTAAAAAATCTTTTGAAATGAGGAGGACAGGCTTATTGAATATTTAGGATATTAAACTGAATGCTTTCATACAGATACATATATATCATTTATTTTATTTTGTGCAATGAATATGCTGTCAAAGGTATTAATTTGCAATATTTCATATTTTAACTAATTCTTGTATGCTCAATGAATCTGTTGATTGTAACAAACTATCAATGTAGTTTATATACAATAAAGTATTATTATTATTTAGACGCCTTACTTACTACCAGAGAAACCCCTTGTTATAGATCCATCATTACTATACCACTTCACTGTCACAAAAAATATTATTTAAATTTGCCATGTGACTTATAAAATACAACCATCATCTTACCACCTCTCTCAAAAGTTATCCTACTTTGTCATCTTATTAATTGCCACAACATAACACCGTTATAATGTCATCATTAATTTGCGAGCTTGCTTATAATTCCATAATTATTTCACCACCTCGCTCTCTTCCATCAAACTTGGTTTATTTTTCAATGTTATTTTGCAACCTCGCCAGTAATGCCCAACATACTGCAATTTTACCCTGCCTGCTTTTATAATTAGCTGTTTAATAAATGCTTTTATTATTATATAATAATAATAATAATAATCTTTATTGGTATCCTGGATTACAGTGTTCACCATACATATAATAAAACATAATCATACATATATATATATAACATACAGAGTAATATTATGAATTGGTTTAAATGCTTTATGTATATACAACCATCGAGTACTAACTTTATTCGACATTACGGTTGTTAGATTACATCTATAATAAATATCAAGAGATAAATTATGCTAGGCCTATAGTTTACAAATCTTATTGGTCTCTCATTTTTATAGCAGTTGTAAAATATTTAAACAATGCTTGGCATTCTGATGAGGTAGTAGGATTTAAAATTCTAAAAAAATTTTCAAGAAGTAGTTCAGATGATCCATCTATTTGATCTATTTTGATATTAAATGAAGTTAAAAGTGAGTGACTAATAATATAATGTTTTGGACAAAGTAGGATAAAATGTATTTCAGTTTCGATACAAGGGCAAAATTTGCAAAGTCTCTGTTCTCTTGGGATTTTCGGTTTTGTATATCTTAATTTCTCTATATTTAATGGATGGGAACTTATTCTTAATTTAGTTGTGGTAGCTTTTACATATTTTGGCAAATCAAAAGATGAGTAGGAAGGAAGCCCGTCAGTTTTTACTAAACTATATAACTTCTATTTACTGTCGATAGCATCATTTTTAACCAGTTCAAAATACAAATTTCTTTTGTTATGTAGGAATTCCACTAACAGTTTTTGAAAGGTATCTGGTTTCATAGGACTAAAATTGTTTACATTAGGTTAAAGTTGTTTGAAAATGTTTGATAGAGTAGAGAACCATGATTTTGACTTATCTGAGAAAAGTTTTTGATCTGTGACAAATGCACTATACAGAATTTTATCTGGATCAATTTCATTTTTAAGTCTTATAATATTTGTACATTAAAATTAGTGCATTAATGATGAGTGGTTCCCTATTACATTCTTCTCTGCTTGCCAAGTTACTAGACTGTTCTTTTACTCCAAGTATACATTTTAGCAATTTATGATGAAGTTTTTCAATCGACAAGTTGTCAATAGTTGACAAATTAAGTTTAAAATCGGAGAGCCAAATTTCACTTCCATAACAAATTATTGGTTTGATCAAAGTATCAAACAATTTAATAGCAGTATTGAAAGGTATATCCTCAAAGTTAGAGAACTTATTCCGTAGTGAAAAAATGCTTTGAGACCCTTATTATACAGGTCATTACATGCATGTTTTAAATTTCCATTGAAATAAAAAGTTATGTCTAGATATTTATATTTTTCAACAATTTCTAATATAGAACTTCCACAAGAAAAATTAAACTTGCTAAAGCCTTTTTTACCACAACTAAAAATTATAACTTTTGTTTTCTTTGTGTTTATACACAATTTCCATGTTTTGCAATATATATTTAACTCATTCAAACAATTCTGGAGACCAGATGAAGATTCAGATAACAGTAATACGTCATCAGCAAATAATATATGATTTATATTATGACTTTCAAGTTTAATTGGATTGGTATTCTCAGCAAAGCATTTGTTGATATCATGTAGGAAAATATTAAAAAGAGTTGGGCTTAGACTGTCCCCTTGTTTAATTCCTTTATTAACCAGGAATGGATTGGTTACAAAGTCACCTTTCCTGATACTTACATATGTATTACTATACATACTTTGAATAATACCGAAAACTTTTCCAGAAACACCAATTGTAATTAATTTGTGAAAAAGAGCATCCCTTCAAACAGAGTCAAACGATTTGGAGAAGTCGACAAAGCAAGCAAATACTGGTTTCTTAAGTTTATGTTTATATTTGTTTAGGATTGTTTTTAAGATAAAAATCTGATCCGTAGTTCGATAATTTGCTCTAAACCCAGCTTGATTGTCTTCAATTATATTATGGTTATCCAAATATTTGGTTAATCTAGTTTCAAGAATTTTGGTAAATAATTTCCCAAAACAACTACTAACACTAATACCACGATAATTATCACAGTCATAAATAGATCCATTTTTATGAAGAACAGATAAAACTGAATATTCCAAGTTTGAGGAAATTTGCCACATTCTAGTATTTTATTAAACAGTTTGACAATTGGTAATGTTAAAATATCTGATCCATACTTAAGAAATTCATTAGAAATTAAGTCAATGCCACAACTTTTGGAATTTTTTAGGGTTTTCAATGCTTGTTTGATTCTTTGCAGGTAATTGGAACATCTAAATTAGAGTTATTAATTTAAAGGTTTTTTGTAGATAAGTCAAAGTGTTCTTCATTAACTTTATCCTGTAACAGAATTTTTTCAAAATGTTTTTCCAGTCTTCTGATGTAATAGGGTTGTGTAAATGTTTATCATTGTTTTTAATTCTATTGATTGTCTTCTAAAAATGGGAGCTGTTGTTGCCAACATAAGTTGTTTATATATGTTTTGAAAGAATTCATGTTTTGTATTTTTTCTGAATTTTTGGTACTGTGATTTTGCTCTGTAATAATTTGATTTTATATTATTTGGATACATTTGTAACAGTTTTCCTAGTTTTCTAACTTCTTTTCGTAGTAAAAAGCAATTTCCATTGAACCAGACTTGTTTTCGTTTAATCTTTTTCTTCTTTTTAACTTTAATTTTAAATTTTACAGAGTTAGCAGCTGCGTCAGTGATAATGTCTGTCAAAATATTTGTAGTTTTATTTATATCATAACATTTTTCTGTATCTAAATCTGCCATAAACTGTGCTAACCTATTAGATATATTATTACAAGTTAGAGAATTCCTGAATTCAGAATGCTGACTTTCAGAGTTGTCATATAAGAAATTGCCAGGAAGGAATTGCATATCATTATATTCTGAATCTTGTTTATCAATAGGTATATTAACTTTAATTCCAGTTCTAAGAATGCAGTGATCTGAATTTTCCCCTGGTGCCATATCATTAAAGTATAAAAAACAATGTAATATTTCTTTTGATGCAATTATGTAGTCTACAACACTGCAACCCAGTTTATCAAAACATGTAAAATTACCTACAGAGTCACTCACAAATCTACCATTCAGTATCCTTAATCTAGATTCAATACACAATTCAAGTAAAGATTTTCCTTTTAAATTAGTTATTTTATCTCTGTTATGTCTTTTTATTGTATTATCACAATTATAATTAAGTTTCCTCATTTTCAATGAAGTCAAAATTATTACCAGTTCTGCTATTGAAATCTCCAGAAAGTATTATTTTTCCAAAAGTGGAATAGTACGAAATATCTCTACCCAGTTGTATGAATTTAATCTCATTATCATTATTTGGGTAATGCAGTTTAATGTAGATTACTGCTAAGTATATGTCACATTCCAAGTTAAAGAAGCTTTTATCTAATTTGACCCAAATGCCATAGTTTCTTTTGGAGACAAGCATAATTCCATTATTAATATTTTCATGATAATATAATATAACACCCCAAGACCTTCTTCCTTTTCTTTTCTTTTTATTTTTAGTTCCTGGTAAATGTAATGGTATATAACCTGGTAGATCTATGGCTGACTCTGTGTGTGTCCATGTCTCACACAAACCCAATATATCATACTTATTTACAAACTCCAACAATTTGTCTGGATTATATCCAGCTATATTCCAACATAAAAACCTTAACATTGAAACACTGAATAACCGAACAACTGAAGTGACAAAGATGGACAACATTATATGCTAAGATATATTATGGAATCATAATCCAGTATCTATAATATTTACTTTCAATTATGTTTCAAATGTCAATTGGCTATTTAATTGTATAAGATGTTCTATTTTATGGTTTCATTAGTATAGTTATTATTATGTCATCTTCATATGACAATGAATTACTTACACAATGATATATCAACTGGTCTATACCAACATACTCAACTATAAGGTTAAAAGAGTTATGTTTCTTTGTATTAGTATTTCACTGTTCTCTGATTTCAATAAGAGTTATCCTTCTTTAAATGTAAAGAGACTTTCAATTCTTAAAAGTGAACATATTACTTCAGGTTTTATACACTATTTGATACTTTTATTATGATATTAAGACAATTACCAATCTTATCTATTTAAAATTAAATTAAACATGAAAACCTCTAACTTGAAAGAGAAACATTAATGAGAACTTGACATAAATGTATAACTATTTAAATTTGCAATTTCAAACTAACTATTGAAATTAGTAACTAGGGTATCTTGTATGACAAGATATACCATGAATATATACATTGTATTGATTGGTTGAGCACTTTTGCATAAGGATTGTGTCAACAGTTTACATATAATTAAAACTCACATGACTGTTACTGTCACGTAAATGATCAGATAATTTTGTTGCATGACACATGTATACAGAATAAAGGAAATATATTTGTGATGTGTTATATGGTTTAAAAGAATAATTGACATAAGTTGTGTTATATTTATGACATGAGGTGATACAGCACAGCATCACAAATACATGAGGCAGCACAGCATCACAAATACATATATTAATTAATAATTGGTATAACAATCTGTGTCACGTAAGTGAAACATGATGGACTGGTTTTAAAGAATTGACCTGGCAATTTGTGTCAGATCGGTGACACGTGATTTGACAGGTTTAAAGAACTGACTTAACAATTGGTGTCAAAGGAGCAACACATGTCATGAATAATTTTGAAACTAATTGACTTGTGTCATACTGACATCTATGGTTTATGTCATATAACTAAAATGACAATATTAGGTAGCAAAATATTAATATGCCATGGTGATTGACATATAGAATATGTGTCATTTAGGTAATTTATACCTAGTAATCTACAAGATATGACCAACTAAAATAAAATTAGTCAATATATAATCTAATTAAACATATAGATTATCTGTAATTAGTTTAGAGTAACTGTTAATTTTCAAATTTTACTTAAAATCTCATGAATGTCTAAGTAACATTAACAAAATACCCATGATATTTAGGCCATTGTCACCAGGGCCAGTGCCCCAAAATATGTTTGAATCATTGTGTTTCAAATAAGCAGAATGAGATTTCTGTAGTGTATGGCAAAAAACTTTAACCTGGTCATATTTCATATTCAAAATTTGCCACATAATTTTTACCTTTGAGGATTGCCACTCTGGTGCAGTTTTAATACATTTTGATAACTGTTTAGCTTGCTTTGCATTAAAGCAACACAAAATTGAAAAGACAGAAGTAATGTTATTATGAAACATAGCTTTCTTGTATTGGTATAGCTGTTCAGTACTATGAAATAATTTTTGTTCACTATATAAACAACAATCAAAGAAGTTAGACAAGGGGTTTTGTACACCTTTAAAAAATATTATATCATATAGTCATATATTGTAATTATTATTGAGTAGTAGAGATTCCAGAGACTGAAATGCGGCCCTTATTTGCATAGGGTTCATTGGCATTGGCCTTTGGTGTGGATTAAAGTTGTTGTGTTGGGTCCTTTCCAAGAATCCTGGATTCTGTGCTGGACCTGGAGGAAGATATCTTGAGTTCTGTGATCTTTGTATATTGATTTCTCTCGGTCTCCTCGGTGGTCTATGCTGTTGATTTGAATGGGGTGGTGTGTCAAATTCTCTCGGCCTCCATGGTCGTCTGTGTTGCTGATTTGAATCGGGTGATGGTTGATCGAAGTAAGTCTCATACGGTTTCAAACCAAATCTCCGATTAAGATGCAATTTCAAAATTCTTATTAATGCTATAATACCCCCACGGACAAAATGGATTCCGTCTGGAGCAAAATAAATTTGATGAATTTTGGAACTTGTTATTTCGTTATTTTCAATAATATGAATCTCCTTCCTTTCCAGATCCAGAAGTTTTGCATTGTATCTTGCAACTTTGAAATCATTGTTATTCAGCCTTATAAAGGCTGGAAGAACACTAATATGGTTGTTGGGCAATTTTCTCCTACATTCAGCTTTTAGGGAACACATATCAGAATTAACCTTCTCTACGGTATTATACTGAAGATCATTGCTGCCGACTGCAATTACTATTTCTGTGTCCGGTTGTATTTCATTTTCATGGTTACTGATATACTCTTTAGCTCCAGAGATGTTTTTCTTTCCATTTGGTAAAACTACTACTGTCCGTTTACTGGGCTGGAGAGAAAGGAATAACGCTAATATCTCAAAGATTTGAATGGCATGGTTAAAAATCAAATAATCATTTACTTACATGAGCCGAGTCGTTGCTTATAATCCCTTTTTCGATCTAATCCGTGCATTATAACTCCTTTAATGCACCAAAACGTGTTTTGGATGGGTGTTTACAATGGTAAAAATTTTGACAAAATGGCGGAGTCTTTCGTGTGACGTAATGATGACGGAAGAATTTATTATTTACGTAGGTTCGCGAGGGGTACAATGAAGGGTAGTTCAAAGGTCGGGTTGAGTTTCAAAGTTTGAATTTACGTCAATTTTTTCAAAAGTTTGAAAATGCAGAAAGGTAGTTCACTTTATTTCTTTATTAAATCGATTTTGGTCATTGCGGTTACGCAAAAATCAATCCGTTCTTGAGCTGCACTAACCTACGTAAATAGTCGACTCTTTCGTCATGACTACGTAACATAAAGAACCCCGCCATTTCGTAAAAGAGATTGCCATTGTAAACATCCACCCAGGTTATATTTTGTCGCATAAAATGATATATTAAGCAAGGATGGAACTGAAACAGAAATTTTCAGTTACGACTCGGCTCTTGTAAGTAAAAGAATCATTGATTTGTACCCGTCGTATTGAAATTTATAGAGTATTTTGCGATCTTGCTTTCTCTGAAATACGCTAAATAAATAGTAGATTTACCCTGTTGTTTTTGTACATCTTTTTGGCATCAACACCATTTCCATATGAATCTATTATTATCAATGCATTTGTTGGTTTGATTGAGTCATCACTTTCATTTTGTGCAGAATGTGTCAGTGGTGAGTGACTGGACTGTGTGTGCAAATTTGAGATTTAACACTGACTTTGGTAGGGTGGTGAAACCATGTTTTCTTCCATATTTGACTTCTCAAGACAATCACATCGATTAAATGTTGACACTGAGATTGTTTCTTCCGGGGGAGGTTCTTGGAGGGCTGACACTGAGATAGTTTCTGCTGGGGGAGACTCTTGAAGTGCTGGGGGCCTTTTATAAGTACTGGTACACTTAAACTGTTCAAGTTCGCCACTGAGACAGCTAATTTGATCATGTAACTGTTTAATAATGTTTTGTTTTTGTTGTCTAGAAGATTGGTCTCGTAATTCAGTATTGAGGTTTCTGAGTGATGTGCATTCTGATTGCATTTTTTCACACTTGATATACATTTGTTCACAGTCTAGTGATTTTTGAAATAGTTTTTCTCTCAAAAGCTCTAGTTATTTATCATTTGTTTCTAGGTTCATTACTCTTGTCTCCAAATGAGTGATATATATGTTTGTATGTGGTTTATCATTTGATTCCAAGCTTGCTATTCTTCACTCCAACTGACTAATTTCTATGCTTGTATTAGTATTCTTTTCAATTTTCAAAATTCTAGATTCTAAAATCTCTACATTTTGTGAATTCTGTTGTATTGCTGATATTTCGTTAAGAAGTGTACAGTATTTTCCTTCCAAAGTTTGAAGTGTCTTACAAATATTATCATAATTATTACAGCTGCCTGTTTGAGGGGTACTGTTTGTGTTTTCAGAAGAATTGACTACTGTAGTGCTGTGAATTGGATTACTAATACTATCAACAACTTTTAACAATTCGGTTTCAGAGTCACTATCATCATTCAAGATCTGTATATTTGCATTGTTGATAACTTCTTTCATCCATCCACATTCCTTACTAGTCCATTCATTATGATAATTACCCTGAATTGTCAATGTATGAGTGGATATATATATATATAAATTGTCAAAGTAACAATTTTATCACTTTCCTTAAGGCATTGGTCAGAGTTTTTGTTATTATCAAACGCTATTTGTACTTGGATTTCTTCCACCATTCCATTGGATTCATCATTTACATTTGTCCACTTACACATAAATTTCTCACTTTCCCCAAATTCATGAAAGTATCATATGGTAAAAAGTTTCATTTTTGTCCTTGGTTTGTACAAGGTTTCATCAAAACTCTCTACCGGGGCCTTCAGTACTTTTCCAGTTGCCGTACTGGGCTATCCTTAATTTTTATTCGTGGATCCAGTGGAATTTTATTATATTTTTCTTCAAACTGTCCAACAGACAATGGTTCATAGCCCAAAAAATCATCCATTTTGGTAGGGATTTTGGGCAACAGCACGTGGTTCTTAAGTGAATGTCAAATTTGCGTTAGATTGTGATATGGCGACCTATTAAAATTGTCATTTACAGTCTTCTGTGCTAAATTAATTATTTGTGTTCATCTTTTGTGTATATTATGTATATTAACTGTTCAGATCAGATCTCATCTCCCAACCAGAAAAACAAACTACTGAATAATGTGTGTGTGTGTGTGTGTGTGTGTGTGTGTGTGTGTGTGTGTGAGAGAGAGAGAGAGAGAGAGAGAGAGAGAGAGGGGGCGGGGACGTGCAATTATGATAAAGTCAAGGCAAAATGACACATCGTATTTATTTATTTATTGTGCTTTTACGTTCCTGTCAAGAATATTTAATTTACATCAGTACATAACCAGCTATAAGAAACAGAGGTTTTTTATCTTTGAAACGCGTTCCCTGGTATGGAAATAAAGGAAAGTGGTGGTTCTTTAGCATATCCCGAGGATAGATGTGTCGTGCCTACGTGTCATCGGAGTAGAAAACTATACCTAGCTTTAACAAGTGACCTGACAAACTTCCTCACACTCAAAATTTGCCAGAGTGGGGTTTGAACCTCGTAATGAGAGATGTGCCATAATCTGAATGAGTGCCCTTTAGACCCTCTTTCCGTCAATCAAATGTTAAAATATTTTGCTTTAAGGAAGTTTTATTTAATAAAAATGAATCGTTATCTAACTGAAGTTATTCACACAACACTCCAAAACTTTATATGTGGTCTAGATAAAATTTTTAATAAACGGTCAAAATCAATTAAAACCTAGTTGTTGTGCCTTCCTAAAGAGATAAAGAATTTCATATATGCTTAAAATTTACCACAACCAGAGTATTAGTGTGTGTGTGTGGTGTGTGTGTGTGTGTGTGTGTGTGTGTGTTACTTGGCTGTGTATTGGCATTGTTTTGGTGCTACAACAGCGACATAAACATAATATTAGCTGGAGCTAACGGATATAGTCCTGGGCGGAATCAATACATGTATGTTATCTAGAGCGTAAAAAGATAGTTTTATAAAAAAAATCTAATCTAACGTCTATTTAAGTGCTTTTGAAATTTCTTTTGATAATACGACGTACTTCTTTCAAATCTGAACAAATTCTGAGTGTTATCCACAGACATTAATTGGAGCCAATAATTAGTTTATACTTGTGCATAACAGGCTAATTAACAGGCCCCAGGCCCCGGTTTCACAATCATTCCTTAACTTAAGAATTTCCTTAACTTATGTTTTTCCTTAAATTTAAGATTTTTCCTAAAGTTAAGGAAAAAAGCGTTTCACAATATTTTCCTAACTTAAATGATTCCTTAACTTAAGATTTTTCCTTAAATATTTAAGGATGCAAAAATCATTTCCTTAAATATTTAAGGAAATTTCCGTAAGAAAACAAAATGGAGTGTTTTTAGACGCCTGGGACAAATATTTATTGATATATTACTGATTATACTGCCTTTAAACGCCGAGGAGGAGAAAAGAGAAAGTTTTTCGCCGGCTTTCATTACTAGATGAATTAAACAGGCGTGATTTCTTTACCGGCTTTCACCTGTAGATCTATGTATATCTATATGAAAAAGGAGGTCAATGGGCCTTAAACGCTCACCTGAGCGGGTATTGTCCATATATATCACACCCAGATGTTAAATTCAAACTTTATTCACTCTAAACCACCGGAGATGGTACAAGAGGTATATTTACATATATTTATATAGATCTACCACCGATTGTATCTTTTTATTACACTCCATTATTACTAAGGTTTTGAGTAAGAAAGAAAAATTATATTGTGTATTTGTAGACTTTAAGAAAGCTTTTGACAAGATACCTAGAAATGTATTATGGTATAAGCTGTTTTGTGCGGGAGTTAGCTCTAAGATTGTTGCAATTATTAAATCAATGTATAAAAATGTTAGGTCCTGTGTTAAATTTAATGGAAATGTTTCAGCATATTTCGAATCTTCTTGTGGTGTTAAACAAGGTGAACCTTTGTCACCAATTTTATTTTTATTGTTTATTAATGATATGCAAGAATATTTAAAGGTGAATGATTCTGAGTATTTTCAAGTGAATGGTGTCAACCTATTTTCTTTGTTATATGCTGACGACACCGTTTTATTTTCAAAATCAAGAAAAGGTTTACAAACATTAGTTAATAAATTGAAGAATATTGTGATGAATGGAGTATTGAAGTAAATACTGATAAAACAAAGGTTATGGTTTTTCAAAATAGTGGTAAAGTTGTTGATCCAAATATTACATTTGATGGGGTACAAATAGAACATGTTAAAAATTATGTGTATCTTGGTGTAAATTTTTCTACAAATGGTAAATGGAATCAAACTCAAAATGTAATCTGTGACATTGGTACAAAATCTGTTAATAATTTATTGAATGTTACATGCGCATAGTTTTTAAATGTTTCAAATAGTTTACACATTTTTGATACTATGATCTCGCCTATTTTAAGTTATGGTGCAGAGGTTTGGGGATTCCACCCGGCTAATGCAATTGAACGTCTGCATATTAAATATTGTAAACGCATACTTAAAGTTAAAAGATCTTCTTGTAACACAGCTATTTATGGTGAACTAGGGAGATTTCCTCTCTCTTATGTAAGAAAATTAAAAATAATCAAATACTGGTTAAAAATTTTGAAATGTGGTAATATTTTGTTATATAATGTTTATAATATTCTACGAGTTGATGCCGACAATAATTATAACTATAAAGGTAATAATTGGGCATCTCATGTTAAAAATTTATTAGAATCCTTAGGTTTAGCTTATATGTGGATGCAACAGGATATTGTTATACCTAATTTTAGTGTTATCAAGGTAAAGCTAAAAGATGAGTATCATCAACAATGGTTTAATCAACTTGCTTTATCAAGTAAATTATTATATTATACAAAGTTAAAAAATCAATGTAATTTTGAACCGTATTTAGATTGTATACATAACAGTAATTTTAGGTCAGTTTTAACCAATTTTTAGGATTTCATCACATAATTTACAAATAGAAACTGGTAGATATGAAAAAAATCGACAAAAATTTAATGTAAATGTTGTAATTCTAATTGTATTGAAAATGAATATCATTTTTATTGGTTTGTCCATTATATATAGATTTAAGAAAAAATATTTCAAAAAGTGGTTTTGTCATTGGCCAAATATGTCTAAATTTGTTAGTTTATTATCCAGTAAAAATGAAAATATTATTATTTATCTGGCAAAATATTTATATTATGCATTTAAAAGAAGAGATGTTCTAAATATTAATTAAGATTGAAGATGTATTTATTATGTATATTATGTATTTGCCGCCTTGGATATTTGTTGTGGCTATAAATGTAATATATGTTTAAAGCCAATAAAGACTTATTGAATTGAACATATAATAAATCCGATGCCTGCATCACAATGTTTACAATAAATATACAATGTTCAATGGCCAATTAATTACAGAGAAAATCCAAATTTTTTAGCAGTGGGGGACCAATATGGAAGGAATTTTTGCAAATTAATTATGGCCTTAGAATGCTATATAGTCTACATGCAGTATATTTATAAAAAAACAAAATTAATTAATTAATCAATTAATTAATTAATTAAATAAATAAATCTTATTTAAAAAAAGTGTAATATCGTTTTCGCAACCTTGGTAACCAGCGCGCGACATTCCAATGTGCGCGCGATATGACGTCGATTTTTTATTTATTTATTAATTTATTATGGATAAGTCAACATTATGTTTTTGACATATTATATCCATAAAATGTTAGCTGTACTCTTCGGGCATGTGTGACACGTTTACGCGACTTCTCTGAATTGCAGTCAATTGGTCCTTTTCTTATAGAGGAAACGGATTGTATTTTCACGAGAGAAAAAAACCTGTTTTTCCTGGATTATATCTTAAATAGAATCTTACCATTTGAGTTTATGTAATATTCAGAATTCATTAGTCTCGTTGCATAAAAATTATTCAACTCATTTAATATATTTAATATTACATACCCACTCATGTAAGGCCCTCAATATACCTGCCTATACAAAATGATATAACATGAAGTTTTGCAGATATATTGACTGACAGATATCACAAATATCAGCAATTTCCCCTTAAGTGCCTTGCCATTTTCCCATTTTGGGTCCTACAGCTAAGACTTATGCAGGACCCCAGGAGGGCAGATCCCTTCATCTGTGCAATTTCGAAAGCATGATAGCTGACTTATATCATTAAATTGGTCCAGTAGTTTTGGAGAAGACTCAAATGTAAAGTTTACACACAACGAAAAACGCACGACACATGACAAACAACGCATGACGGACGGGGAGTGATTGCAATAGCTCACCTGGGCTAAAACAATCGCAGTTAATTTGTTATACGCCTGTATGATCTCCAAAGCAATAACAGATCATAACAAATAACTGATAAAAATTACTGAGCATGCAGCTTACACCATTCACAGATTGTGCATTGCATGGTAATTTCGACCTTCCTCTTTTATTTCTACCGGACCTTTAACATTGCCGAAAAATTCTCCCTCATTCTGTATTTTTTTCTACAAGAGAGTTCAGTACGCGCAGTTGGCCTATTTTTTTTGTTTTTAAAAAAAAAATATTTTATTTATTTATATAAATAATATATTTTAATATATTTCTTATATAAATAATATTATTTATAGTCATTCTCCACTGAACCTTTATTTTATTACATTTAGGACTGTTTGTGTAAACATAATTGTAGACTTTTATTATTCAAGATTGTATACCTCGAAAACGTATTCCTAACACTTTACAGTGGTGCTCGAAATTAATCAAGGAAAATCCGAATACAAGATGAAGAAGCGGGTTTTTATAATACTTTTTATGTTTTAAACGCAAAAGATTTCCAAAGAGGCCGCTCGTATGCTTGAAAAAATTTCCTTAGCTATTATTAGTTATATTGTCGCAATTACAGCAATATTCGTGCTGTAACTTTGAAACATCTCCCATATATTTTAAGTGTCGACAAATTGTTATTTGGTGATCCAACATTACCTGTCGACCAAAACAAAACTATATTTATAACAGTTCAAAACTATATTTTACAAAGTAAACGATTCAACTAAACCCCAATTTTATTTTATATTCATGATTCAAGCGAAATACACCACCATCATTTTTTTGCATATATTATTAGTACACACCCACCAACATATTATTTTATTATTATTATTATTATTATTATTATTATTGTTATTATCATTATTATTAAGTTGTTGATGTACATAGTAACTTCTTCACTCGTGTAATCATCTACTTTGTAGGAAACTGGTTAATATAAGAGTTGAACTCTTGTTCCAGAATCCTAATTATTGTAACGTTTGTAATATGTGATACTTGTTTAAATTAATAAAATATTGTTTACACTAGTTAAGATTTTTCTAAAATATTTAAGGAAAATGTAAGGAAACATTGTGAAACGCGATTTAAGGAAATTCTTAGCTAAGGACGAAAATATAGAAATTAGGATAAGGAAATTCTTAAGTTAAGGAATGATTGTGAAACCGGGGCGTTTCACAATCATTCCTTAGCTAAGATTTTCCTTAACTTAAATTCAGCAAAATTTTGTAATCTTTTTTTGGAACTACTGGTAAATATTTTTGTCAAAACTAAATGCAAATGTTTTAATCTAAAAGTGATCTTAAAAATGATACCTTAAATTCCTCAATATCTTGAAAATTATTGTATGGTTGTTAAGTAATTATACACGCGTAGTGACAACGTAGTGATGCAACAAAACTAAAAATATTTGAAAATTTGCAAGATTTAAGTTAAGGAAAATCTTAGCTAAGGAATGATTGTGAAACTGGGGCCAGCTCAATCATTGATCGTGTTATATTTATGTGTCATGTCAGTCTTCGTGACTCCTTATCATCGACGGCATTCGCCGCACCCTCTAAACTGTGATAATATGGAAAATTAAAATTTCTTGTCAAAATATGACTCATTTTTAGGGTTTCCTAAAATATTTAAAGTGCATATGCTAAATAATATTTACGGACATCCTAAAATCACTTGTGCATATAATTTTATTTTAGGGTAGAGTTAACCTAAAACATATATGGTGAATCATTTATGCATGTGCTTGATTCATTTCAGGGTATGCGAGAATAAAATTAAGCTCATGTTTAACGTGCTTAAATTTAGTATATGCATAAATCGATTTTAGAGTAGGCCTACCCTATTTAAAATCGTTTTTTTAACAGCAGAATATATATTTTATATGCAAGTTGACCCTGTAACAGTTCACTAAATTTCGGCAGTCATGAATGTGCGGTATTAAAATGTAATTTTTTAAGTTCTTGTAAAATTTTAACACAAAATATAACTCCATGACTTCAGTCTCAGACTGGTCGTTCTGCTCCATTCATGATGACCTAACTGCCCCGCCATATTAATATAGATCCTGCGTACAAAGGGGTCATTTAGCAAAAGGGGTCAATGGCCCCATAGTCCCTTTCTAGAATGAACACTGTTGTTTATAAGAATACATGTTAGATCTATATAATTACTGTACACATATACTAATTAATAAAAATTATAAAATCGGTACTTTAATTTTAATGTAGAATTTCAAACGTATGAACGCACTGACGAGCGCATCAATAATTGGTTGTCAACTTGTCAGATTAGGCCTGTCAAAATTCCTCCTTATTTCATGTGTAGATCTAAAAGCTTAGTAATAAAACATTTAAATTATATACTTACCAATGTAAAGCACAAAAGCCAACGCCAGAAAATACCTAGACATTTTGTCAAATTTATACAATGCGCTCGTCGGAACGTGTTTGTTATAAACAGATTTTCTACAAATGGGGCTTATTTAGGATAGGTGATACGGCCATACTATTTTATTACAAAAATTCAATGGCTTTAAAGTTCAAATGCACCATGCAGGGATAAATATTTATTTATTTATTTTAATCTTGCATCATTCAAGTGTTTCGGGTCGTGATTAAATTTGTGCAATTAGTTGAGAAAAATACCTGTTTGTCGCCCAGGTTGACTATAGATTTTCAGAAAATGCTTTTAAATATAGGTCAGTCTATTGTAACATTGCACAGGGACACATGCATAGCGATTCCGAGAGCATGCGTATCGACGAGACGTCATTTCGCGGGACATATTGTATTGGTCATTATGCATAATACATTGTGCATGTAGTGATTGCAGTAAAACCTCTACATATGGAACATCACAAGAAAATTAAGTACCTGTATTTTCAGACATTTTCTGTATGTCAATCTTTTTCATAATATATTTACTTGAGTTGAATGTTGCATAACGCATCAACAATTTTTCAGCTTTTCGCGACGAGAACTATTTTATTAATCTATGAACAAGTTCGTGTATGCACGTGAAGTGCTAGTGTGTTGTAAGGTCTGCCTTGTACTAGCGCGCACTCGGGGCGACTTTAAGGTGCTAGCTCACCGAGTCAGTACGCCGCAGACACGCGTACCACTCCCCCAGCCACATTATTCTGATACCAGGTGAACCAGAAGAGGCCAGCGGCAAGGAAAAATGCAGTCTAAGTGAGAATCGGAACTGACAACGGTGAGAGACCCTGGATTTGTAGACTGACGTCTTATCAATTAGGCCACCGCGGCCTCTCAGTTGTGACAATCAGGTAAGGTACTCTATCGGTCAAGGTCCGATTTCACAAACATTAAAGTAGGCAGTAGCGGACCCAGTAATTCCTGAAAGAAGGGTTCCATTTTAGCTCACTTGACGCGAAGGTGTGTATGTGCGTGTGTGAGTGTTTGCGTCGTTAAAACATTAACGCCTGTTTTGAACATCTTCCCTCAAACTACTGAATGGATTTCAACAAAATTTTGTCAGATGTATCCATTGGTCAGTGCAATTCAGATTTGTTCGTGGCGTTGTCATGACCACCAAATTTAGGTCAAGGTGACCTAAGGGTGCCAAATCTGAAAAAAAAATCTTTTCCGAAATCTACAATTGGAAAACAAATATGATGCGACATTTTGGCTTCTCTAGCATCTTAGTCCTATGGTTAATTAATTTCGTAAAATTCAGACAAAAATGAGTCACGCGATTTTGAAAAAACGCAATAAGCTTCAAATTGTTGTAACTAGACTTATTTGAAAAGATAACGAAAGGGGTTTTTAGTTTTGAAATATTCTTGTTGAAACTTTCGAAATACGGTCAAAGGTCAAGGTCGTGACCTAATTTTTTACCTTTTTAATTTTGTTAATTATCTTAAAAACTATAAACTTTTTATATCGGCATATATATTAGAATATTGTAGGTATTCATGTAATGATCATTTTGATATAGATGGAAGTCATGGATTCAGAAGTCAAAGTCACAGACGCGAAAAAATACTGAAATGGTCATTGGTTGATCGACTTGGGTGTTAGGGTCCTAGTCAAGAATATTTCACATATACTGAGACTTCACCAGCTGTAATGTTTTTACCTTTGCAGTGCGCTCAGGGCAATGTGCAGGGAAAGATCTTTAACGTGTCACGCCTGTCGTGACACGGGGCAGCGGTTTTTCAGTGAAGGTCTCTTCCAAAGGACCATCTGAAATGGTTAATTATCTGGAAAACTAAATTGTTCTTAAAGGCATGTATACTTGAATATTGTAGAAGTGTCATAGCAAGTGTGAAGTGCAAAACTGAATGGCCATGACATTGTGAAAATATAATGGTTTTAATGGCGTATTTAGGTAAACAAAAGGTACACGAGTCTTAAATCACTCATCTGAGGATATCTGAAGATGATCTTAAAAACACCGGTTAGGGGTCATTTGAATATCAAACCCACTACTTTCTCATAAAAGTACTTCACCTACTGATAGTATAAATGAAGTTCTTAATGGTTTAAAGGTGTTCAAAAGTTATAAATACCCCAGAACACTGTTACCTTGAATGTAGGTCAAGGCTAACCAACTTTAACGCAAGATTAGTAGAGTTTTATACAGTAATGCTATACAAGAAGTTTCAAACTTCTAGACCTTTTGATTCATGATCAGAAGAAGTTTAAAGGTTTTCCTACATGAGGTTTCTGTATATAGGTCAAGGTCAACCAGCTTCGCAGAATTGGTAGAACTCGGTGCGTTGTTGACATATATGAAATTTTATGCTTGTGTGCCTTTGGTCCATGACAGCAAGAGGTTTAAAAGTATTGATCCATCAGGTCACTAACTCAATTGTGTCCTTGATGTTTGGTCAAGGTTATCTTTCTAATACTGTATCTCATGTAAAAAGTATAAAAACATTTGATTTTTCTACACTATACACCACAATCCCTCATTCTAAATTGAAAGAACGTCTTAAAGAAATTATTCACTTGTCTTTCTTCTACAAAAACGGTAAGCCAAGATACAAATATCTGGTGCTGAACAGGGATTCTGGTTATTTTGTCAAGCATCATACGGATTCCAAACAAAAATATACTGAAGATACCATCAACAAAATGTTGGAGTTTTTGATAGATAACATATTTGTTGTGTTTGATAATATAGTTTTTCAGCAAACAATCGGTATACCAATGGGTACAAACTGTGCACCGTTGCTTGCTAATTCGTTTCTTTATTCTTACGAAGCAGAATTTATGCAGAACCTTGTTAAATCTGGAGAGAAAACTGTCGCCAAATCATTCAACTCAACATACAGATACATAGATGACGTTCTGTCTCTTAACAATCCTAAATTTGGAGACTATGTAAATGTCATCTATCCTAGTGAGCATGATATAAAAGACACGACTGATTCCTCGAGTTCTGCTTCATATTTAGACTTATACCTGAATTATGACGCACAAGAAAGGCTTCATTTGAAACTTTATGACAAACGTGATGACTTCAATTTTTCTATTGTCAACTTTTCCTTTTTATGCAGCAATATACCTGCTTCTCCTGCTTATGGTGTATTTGTTTCCCAATTAATACGCTATGGTAGAGCTTGTTCCCACTACGGGGACTTTGTACAACGAAGTAGGCTGCTTGCAAATAAATTGTTGACTCAGGAATATTGTAAGCCTAGGCTTATCAAGGCCCTCAAAAAGTTTTATGGCCGTCATCACAGTATTGTTGATAAGTTTGATGTCTCTGTGTCCAGGATTGCCTTGGATATATTTGACGTCTCATAGTTCCATGTTCCTTTCACACAATTTTGATTACACACGTGACGGGTGTAGCTAGCTAAACAGGAGGTGCTTACCCTTCCGGAGCACCCGGCCTCACTTCCCTGGTGGAAGTTCACGTGTCTAACCTAACTTGTCAGTTCCAAAGTTTTTACTTTGATTCTGGATTGTGATTCGGAAAGGGATAAGTATGTTTGTTTTTGATAATCCAGATTCGCAAAATTTGTAGAGCTTGGTGTGTTGTTCCCATATATGAAATTTTAAGCTTCTGTTATTTTGGTCCATGACAGCAAGGGGTTTACGAAGGTATTGATACTTCAGATCACTGTGACTTTGGTATTTGGTCAAGGTCAACCAGCTTCGCAAAATTGTAGAGTTCTGTGCGTTGTTGCTATATATGAAATCTTAAGCGTCTGTGTTTTTGGTCAATGACAACAAGAGGTTTACAGGTTTTGATACGTCAGGTCACTGTGTCCTTGGTGCTTGGTCAAGTTAATCCAGCTTCGCAAACACGGGAAACCAAAATGCGCTAATTGCAATATATTAAAAACAAACATATACATCCATGCCCAAATTACCATCCCAAAGCAAAGTAAAAACTTTGAAAACTAGCAAAATTAAGTTAAACACGTGAACTACCGCAGATAAGTGAGGTCGGGTGTTCCGGATGCGTAAGCACCTGTGTAGCTAGCTACGTCCGCCATGTCTACAAAACGTCCGTCAAATATATGAGATTTCAAGCGCTTGGTTCTTCTGGTGTTATTGACAACATGTTAAAAGCTTTCACTATATACGATCATTGTGAAAGTGCAACGATGTCAACCAACCTTGCAAACTTGAAAGGGTTTGGGCTTGGCAACATATCAGGGGCGGATCCTGGAATTTTTGAAAGGGGGTTTGAGAATTATATCAATGCTAGGTGCGAGCTTGCAGAGACGAGGGATCTACGTATACAGAAATAAGTTGTTATATTAACATATGGGGGTCACATCAGTCAATTTATCTCTCTTTTTTTTTTTTTCAAAGCCCCCCCCCCTTAAATCCGCCACTGCATATGATCTTCGATGGACAATAATACGAGCTAAAAAGTCATTTATGATCAGATCCAAATGGGTCACTAAGTAACGATCTTTTTCCTAGAAAAATAACAGAATGGTTGTTACATTAAAGGTTCTGAAATTTTGACATGACAGAAAATAACAGGTGTCACTTACTCTATCCTTGATTAATTCAAGACTGGAAAATAAATACCAAAATAAAGACCATTTGAACAGCTCAACTCGAGTATTTACTCGGGTAAGCTAAAAATGATGGGACCAATACAGTTGGTATGACTGAAGCCTGTACTGTTTTAAAATAATCTGCACGATACCCTAGAAGTCCCATGCACATTGTTAATTTCTGAAGTCACCAAGGGACATAACCTACTCCCAGCAACACCAATATTCGAGTCCCTCTGCAGACCACAAGAAACTTTTAATCCTCAAAACTGATCAGTTTGATGGCCAAGGTCCGTTTCACATGCGATAGCTTTAGTCACAAAAGGGGCATAATGTCGATGCAAATCACAGTAACGTTGTAAAATCATGGGATTACACATTATAAAATTTGTTTTTGATTTTTTTAAAGAAAATTCCCCAAGAGGAGTTTTTATTGTACAAACTTCAAGCTAGACGCAAATGTACATGTATGCAGACAGATGATATCAACATAATCACCACGATGTACTTAGTGGTGGGGCATAAAATGTTACCAAAACATTAACAATGGATGTCGACACTTGATCGACGATGTTAATGTCCCAGTAATGATACATTACCAGCTATAGGATCAGTGGCAGAATTTTTATTACCAATGTGCAGGGAGGGTTCTTTTACATGCCATGAAATGGTACATTGGTTTTTAAGGTCTCTTCAGAAGGACTCCATGACTTCCGTTTCTAATTGCCCGGTGCTTCATTACCCATTCTCGAGTCTCTGTCAGACCCAGCCGGGTTTGAACCCACGACCTCCAGCATATAAATATAGCACTCTACCAAATGAGCTACCACACTGACAGGTGGTCTACTATAAGTTGTTCTGTACTTTACACTGGTTAAAAATAATTATGTGGGAGGTCGTGGGTGCGAACTCTGGGTAGGTATGTCAGACTGATCAAAACTTAAAAATATGTAGTAACTGTTCTTTCGCCAAGCACTAGGTATTTAGAAATGAAAACAACAGGTTCCTTCAGAAGAGCACAAAAACCCAATGCACTGTGTCACGGCAGGTGTGGTACATTAAAGAGCCCCTCCCTCCACGCTGCCATGAGTTCACTGCAAAAGTAAAAATTTCTGCCATTTTGCCTATCTATAGCTGGTGACATCTCGATATACATGAAATATTCTTGACTGGGACTTATAATCCCATTCAATCAATCAATCCATCAATTTACCCATCCACAAGTCCTAAGACAATTTGGTACCTGACAGATGATACACTGTTAATTTTTCTGTACTTTACACTTTCTAAAAATAACTCCAAAATGCAGATCTATAATGATCAATATTTTATTGTCTACTGATTAAAAATAGGATGAAATGATTTCAACAGTCAGGAAAAAAAATGATGGAAAAATAACAAAACTTTATCTACATGTTCCAAAGAATGAGTATAAAATATGTTTCACTGATGTATGTCATTTAACAAATGATAATGAACAAAAATATATCAAACACAATGATCATTGAAAAATAAATTATAGTCAAGCCCTATATATTATCATATTCATAAAATCAACTGATGCTATCATTTTATGTATGTTACAACAAGTTATAACTGAATTGGGATGCCATTTTATGTGTCACCCTAATGAACACACTAACTGGAGAATCCATGTTTTCTGAACCAAGTAAGTGATAAAAATATGAATAGCAAAAGGCATATCTAATCCACCAAAAGATTGTCCCATTGAAATTTTAAGGATCTGTTACACAGTGTATTTTTTTTAGAAAAGTGATGGAGGAAATGTTGAAAACTCCAGAAATGGAGTGAACAATATGTGTCCTCCCAGTTCATTTGGGGACCATAATAACTAAATCAATGAGACAAAAAAAAAAAAAGAAAAATCGAAAACAAGACAGTTAAGGTAGTTCCATACCATGGTGACGTCGTCGTTTTGTGCGTACGGTCGAAATGACTTGATTTGACGTCTTTTTATCTATGACGTCACGAATGTGTGGTCTTCGGCGCCTACAGAATTGTGGCGGGAACGCTGTTATGCTATCATTCAGTAGAATAATTTTTCTGCATTCACAAAAGATTAGAATTCACAATATCAATTCTGTGCACTATTTTTTAAGAATAAAATGTATATTGTACATAACGGAAATTAGGTAGATTTACACTGTTGAGAGTACTATTCTAAATAATTGAAAGATTTGAGTACATTGTTTAAATTTTGAAGACGGTATTTTAAATGCCGCTTTATGTTTGGGGTTTTTTCCGGTGATTTTAAATACAAATAGTAGGACACAAACTGACGATTCTTCAATAAACATACTACATGATACTTTTTCTCCGTGTCAAATTGTAGCAATTTAACCGTTCTCTTATATTTGCGTTTCTTTATGCGGCCTAGAATCAAGAACACTTCATCAATATATACGAATCCCCTTTCCACTTTAACTGATCTGCTTTGAGTAACGGTTGCCATGGGTTTCTATGAGTGACAGACCATATGATATTTAAATTGGTTTTGTTTTGCACAACACAAATAGCTCACAACCAGTGTTTATGTTTATTTGTTAATACCAAACGAAAAACATTGAGTTTATAAAAGTATACTAGGACATTGATGCTAATTTCTTATGTAAGGAATGAGGCTTTTTTCTTGTTTCAGGAATTTGATGCAATTTTATGAAAAAAGTAGCTTGACGACCCCCTATTTTTTGTTTCCGAAAACCAAAATAATATATTCATGTGCAATATATGTGAAAATCAGGGGTCGTATTCGACTTAGTTTTTTTAAAATCTACAAATTAATGAAAGGGTGTTACTTTAAGTTTTCCGGAAATTTAATGTTCTCTCTTGATAGGTGGCGCTGTAGAAAAATACCACGTGACCGGAAGTAAAATTCCATTGGTCCAAATAATCTTCATGACATAATGGTTAATTTAAATGCAAGACACTTTTGGTTTCTAACCATGTCAAAAAATTATTAAAGCTTATTTGTTGATAACAGTAGTTATACTTTCATCATTTATGTCGAAAAAATGGCCACCAGGTGGCGCTTCAGAACTTCTTAAGTCAGTCGAATACCTGCCCTGAAATTTTGGCATGTTGAATGGTTTATGGCTTTGTACAACATATCAAAAATTCAATATGTGTTTTCAGGCGATTTGTAAAGTATGGAACTACCTTAAAGTTAGATAGAAATTAAGTTTTATCAAAGTCGTCCAAAGCAGCAATGAGACATGACCCAGGTGTGATTTTACACGGACAGACAGACAGACATGGTGATTCCTATATACCCCTTTAAACTAGTTTGCAGGGATGGTGTGTGTGTGTGTGTGTGTGGTGGTATAAAAATTGATCAGTGTAACACCATTCATCTGGTAAGTTAATTTATATTAGCATGTTATCTGTTCTCCAGCTATAACATCAAATATTTATGACTATGGTATACCTCCATTGGATAAGGAATGTTCTAATTAATTTTCTTGTTTACAAAAGACTATTGAGACAGATCTGTAATTTTCTAGGCTTTATTAGATATCTGATGACATTTACATACAGAAAAAACCTTGCTAACTTGTACCGTATAATGCCCCTCAAAAACTATGCCACCCTTACTTACTCAGTCGGAACGCCAACCCCGTCGGCGTAGGGATTCATTAAAATTTGTGAACTTGCAAAAGTGATGTAAAATTTGTCAAAAAATGGCGAACCTTTGAACGACACAAAATGAGGAACTGTGTTGAATGTATCACAGATTATCATAGATTGCGATGCCAAATAACAAAATCAGAATATTTAAAACCGACACAAACAATTTTTTATGTGACCCAGCCCGACTTGTTAATTAAACCGTTTAAATAACAATAGAACAACCAGTAAAGGTTGTTTATTAACCCAATAAACAACTAAAACTACAATGATTACTGCCTCCAATAGTCTAAGTTATACAACACTAAATTAATTGGAGGCAGTGAACAACATATAATAGAATATAATGCAGTATCGTCAGGATAAATGAGACAAAGATATGACTACGAAATAAAAACACAAGTTTGCCATATACAAGTGTTGATAAAAATGTACTAAAACAATATACGCCTACCATACAATATAAACCAATGAACAATAAATAAAACAATATTCAATTGACGATTAAAAGTGGTGTCTGAACAATAAAAAATGACACCACTTCGTCAAAAATGCCCTGATAAAAATTAAAAGTGGTGTCTGAACAATAAACAATGACACCATTTCGTTGAAAATGCCCCTCAAAACAAAAATCAATTGACGATTAAAAGTGATGTCTGAACAATACAAAGTGACACCACTTCGTCAAAAAATTGCCGTCTGAACAATAAAAAAATGACACCACTATGTCAAAAATTGCTATAACCAATGAACATTAAAGAAAATAAAATTCAATTGACGATTAAAAGTGGTGTCCGTACAGCTTCGTCAAAAAATATCTAAGTACGCTGACAAGAGGGTCACATAAAATCATGAAAAAACAGACACCTCACACAAAAAGCAACTTCGTCGGGTGGGTGGGCGGTAATAAAAATTAAATTTCACACCAAATAGATAAGTAATTCAGAAACTAAAAATTCACAGCAGCCGAAAATGAAAAAGTGATAGAAGTGATTATAAGACTCATGTGATTGGTTGTTGGGTGTGACGATACGAATGTATAGTCTGTATCATAAAACATAAGGACAAGATGATATTATATGCTGATCCCATAAAAATTTCTCATTGAAAATTTCTCTCAATGAGATTTATTTATAATTCCGGTTACAGTTTAATTTCGTAATTTATGGTGAAACGTGAGCCACAGGCTAAAACTCAAAATTTTAGCCGTCACAAGATTCCTTCCCATTTCTCACACAGCTCGTGCTCAGAAACAATATTTATACCAAATGAAAGACCTTTTTACAAGGTACAATTCCATATATAATACATCAAATAATTTTCTGTACACAAAAAACGTCCAAGTTTTAAATGTGAAAAAACGCCGCCGTCAATCCGGAATCTTGGATGGGGTCGGTCCATTTTCCGTCTAATTTGGCCTAGAAATTTTGTTAGTACTGCTTCCTAACTATGTTCTATATATAGTTTGGACACACAGAAGACGCAGAATGGTATTTACGACTGAAATAAAGTATGGGCGCGTTTTTTTTTCACTTAAACCAGTTTCAGTTTTATAATCGGTTATAAAACTTTCCATTTTTTTCATGTAACCGGTTTCAAACCAGATTTAAACTCTAACCAGTTTTTTCATTGTTTAGCAACAAACTTAAAACTTTTTTACAAACTGAACAAACCGCCTCCGGGTGCGGTTAGATCGGTTAGATTTGACATCAACGACAGATCAAGATGGCGACAGTGACAGACCTCGCATTTATGTGTGAATGGTGTTTTCACATTTTTAACAATTCTGAAGTTTTTGTCAATCATGATTGTGTCGGTAAAACGAATTCCTCATCATATTATACACTGTGTGGGAACGGAAGTTAAGTCAAACTGTACAGTTTTCGGTAGCTCTGTTCATTGAAACGAGAGACTATATAAAAACAATATGTCTGAAACGGTTGGTGGGTACTTTTTAACTTTTATTAAGCATATACTGCAAGATCTAGATAGAAATTTAAATGGAGAAATTTGACGATGAAAATTATTTACCATTTTAAGAATTCGTTGTCACTTATATCTTTATACAGTCGACAATAATAACACTTGAACACGAGACAGTGGGATAAAATACATCGACTTGTAGCGAAAAATGCGTTAATTCTCTAGCGTGATGAATTTTCTAGTGTAACAAACAATACTTAAGACAACTTTTAATATAAAGTTACACATATATTAAGATGACATCACCCTCCTTTAAATGGTTATTGCTATAAATGCGATTTTTCGTTGTACCTTGGAGATTGTTTACTGTATAGGTAGCTCGAAAAATATTGTACAGGCATCTCTAAATATCTGTAATTTTTCTGTACAGGTAGCTCAAAATTAAAACAAATAATAATTCAAGGTTTAATGCATTATTATACCCCAGGCCCGCAAACGAAGTTCAGTGGGTATATAGAAATCACCCTGTCTGTCCCTCCGTCTATTCGTCCGTCCGTCCATCCGTCTGTCTCAATATCGTGTCCGCTCCATATCTTGCATGTCTATCAATAGATTTTGATCAAACTTGGCACAGAAGCCGTTGTGTCGGGTACCAAAATTATGTACATAGGTCAAAGGTCAATGTCATGAGGTCATATATTAGTTTTTTCGTCACAATATCGTCCCCTTACCATATCTTTCACGTCTATCGGTGGATTTTGATCAAACTTTAAATTTATACTGCAAAAGTAAAGTAAAATTAATTTTTTCTGAGGTTGTCGACCATTGTATAATATTTCACAAGGATTTAGAACTGAAATTTAATAAAACAGACTTCAATCAAGGAGATATTCAAATTAAAAATGTCTACATCATCCCAAGGGAATACGAGAAAGACAACAAAATTCTTATACCAAACGAATCGACTGAGTTATATGTTCTGGACTCGGTCTTTAAGGGATTAATAGGTTTCAGCAGAGGAAATAATTACTTAATATTTTCATATCTAAAACTATTTTGGAACTAGACATTGCGTTTGAGCAGGGCTATATAATTTTGACCTTTTTCATTTGCACATCGATAACCAGACGTGTTAAATGTTTTACTATTTACTACAACCTTTAGGAAAATGCAAAAGACACCATAAATAACTTTAATTGAAAACATTATTGTTACATCATGTAGAAGACTTTGACATTCATCATCTGCAACTTTATAAATATCTTTGACTTGATATGCGATCAATGTTGATCAAAATCATCAAACTATAACTATAAAAGTTATCTAACAAAATCACATGACCATGAAAAACTAGGTCACAAAGACGAACTTTGTGTTGTCATATGTAAAACATCCCAAATTGTACCTAAATCAGGTTTCATAAGAATTGTATTATTATAAAAATCATCTAAAAAGTCACTGGGTCATAAAAATTTGTCACAATGAATTACTTTGTGTTGAAAAACATAAAGCATCTAAAGTTGTACTTGTAAATCAAGATTCAGCAAAATTGTCCTGTTAAACTTTGTATATTCATAAAAATGATTTTTGGGACGATCTGTTAATTAATTCTTTCGAAAAACGCATTTTATTATTTTTCTTAAAAATCGATCGTTTGTGAAAACTTCTTTCCCGTCCTGACGAACGTCATTTTTGTTTACACAACGTTCAGCGAGGGTCGCATATGCACTCAAAATTTCCATTTAATTAAGTGATAATATGTGAAAAAGAGTTACCGTAGAAGTCATAGTTCTGTGGTTATGCTAACCTCGTAATAGTTTTGTGTCAGGTAACTATGGTTATCAATTTATCTAACTTGAAATCGGCAAATTTTGTATCTTCCTGCATTGTATACTGTGTGATCATGGTTGATGCGCATGGGAATGCCGATCGCTGATTGGCTAACAGCGGTTATCGATCTGAATTGAACTTTGACCTAATCAAAAGAAATCACGTCATCGTGAATCTTGAAACGCTACACTTGGAGATCAGCCAGAATGGCGAAAGAAACGTAAATATTTGGTATTCGATCAACCTATTTAAATTATTACTTGTTTCAATGAATTATTTTCACGATAATCGTTTTTTGGTTTCATTTCTGATGTACGAGACGGGCGAGATTTCCCCCATATGGAGGTCACTTCCTGTCGATTTGACCGCTTCAATTACCTTGAGAAAAGTGGTGCACGCGCGGCGTCAAATGATTTGGACGTATGGTCTATGCAATTTTTCTACAATTTTCTATGACGTCATAGTACATACGTGTTACCTATAGACGGGAAATTCCCGTATGACCTTGGTTCAAAGACATGACACACTTTTGGGGCATGATGACTATTTATGTGTTCTATGACAGTCGTCTAAAGCAGCTATAAGATATGGCCCGGACACGATTTTAAAACATACTTTTCACACGACCTTGACCTTCCCGATATGAACTTGCATTATGGTCATGACACACCTTTGGACCATGGTGATTATTTATGTGAAGTTTTATGACAGTCGTCCAAAGCAGCTATGAAATATGGTCTGGACAAGATTTTCAAACATATTTTTCCCACGCCTTGACATGTCCGATATGACCTTAGTTCAAAGTCATGAGACACTTTGAACCTGTGAAGTTTTATGATAGTCGTCCAAAGCAGCTATGACCGGGCAAGATTTTTACACGGACAGACAGACAGACAGACAGAGACATGGTGATTCCTATATCCCACTCAAACCCCCTCAAACTAGTTTGCGGAGGGTATAATTATTAAAGAAAATCACTGGACCATAAAAACTAGGTACAATGACCAACTTAGTTGTGTAACATGTAATACATCTAAAATTGTACCTTTAAACACATTTTGATCAAAATTGGTAGATAAGTTTCTTTACTAAAATGCAAAATCAATAGGATGTGACATTGTAATTATCTCCCTTTCTATTTCAACCAATGAGATGTGTCCCCCAAAAGGCAAAACTGTGTGTCATAAGGAACAAGTGTACAATCTAATCACATTCTACCCAACCGTTTTTGATCTATGCTGTTTAAGAAGTGTGGCGGAAATATACTCAATAATAATAATAAAGGGTTAATCAAGAAGTCGCCCACTGTGTGGGTGTGACTTAATTAGTTACTCAAACATAGAAAATATCACGTTGTAATCATTATGAAAGATGTAAAATTGTGCATTTTAACAACCATATTGAGTTCCATCGCGGAAAAACAGGTTTAGGTATGAAAGCTCAACGATATTTACCAATCAATGGGCAAATGAACAGTCTAGAACGTAACGCTGTTTATTTTGTTTTAAACAAATTTGAGGCTTTATGGTATTTAGACAATTTATGGCATAGAGCCTTCTAAAAATGCGTTACCCAGGCGTGATTCTTCACATTCTATGATTATATCTATATATCCTTTTACTATTTTAGAGACATAATAGTATTTAGTTGTATATTGTTCATAATAGACAATATTCGAACCTGATTTATATATAACAGTATTGTCTGACCATGTCCTTTTTATGACTTTGATGTATTTTAGATCGTTGATGACCTTAGAATATGAATGTCACGCCTGATACACGCATTTTAGATAGCAACCCTACGTAAACTTAAACCCTTGAAACCCAAATATAAAAAATCAAACCTTGTGTTTTTCAAAAAATTAATCGTGATACATGCATTTCTATTAAATGAAAGCGTTACTTATATTTTCTATACTTTGAATGTCAGTTGCGAGCTACCTGTACGGTACAATTTCATAAAATGTGAGCTACCTGTACAGTAAACAGAAAACCAGACAGTCCAATAAAATCGTGTTTGAGGTTTTCTCCAAACTTCTAAGTACTGTAATAAGTCACAAGTTATTTTTAACATTCATAGCTTGCAAACTGTCTTCACAATGGTATTAAATAGAATAGTAATATAGAGAAAATTGAGAATAAATCGTGAATTCATGACAATTCCGCTGTGATCTTTCATGTTTAACAAACGAATAAAAGTTTTAGGCTTGATTTTTCACAAAATGTTTTTGATAATTAAAAATTGCATTAACATAGTGAGATCCACGTACCTATGAAAAATCTCACAACACTTCATAACAACAATAATTTTACATATTTCTACTTACGTTTGACTCCACTGTTTTCATTCCTCGCTTCGATAAACAGAGCTACCGACAACTGTACAGTTTGACTCAACTTCCGTTCCCACACTGTGTTATAGCTATGAACAGTGTCAAGATAGTTAATTACACGGGGAACATTACGTCTCCTTAAAGCGCAGCAGCAAAAAGTGATGCCTGTCTGTTCTTGCTATCAAGTACAACAACATATGTGTTATCCTCATGGTCATCCTCCATCATTTCCATTAAAATTATTGTTTTAAGTTTCAGGACTTGTTTGTTATCCGCCATTTTTTTTTAATTAAAGAAACTGATCATTTTTTCCAATCAAAACCAGTTTTTAAACTAGTTTTGAAACTGGTTAGAAACCTAAAACTAAAACTAAAACTGGTTCAAGTGAAAAGAATTCGCCCTAAGTTTTGGCGATTATTAGCACCTATTTCGTAAGATTTCTCAAGATTTATGCCGAATTTTAGGACCTACTTTCAGTCTCCATGTTAAATTTGGCCATATGCCGCTTTGATCGTTCATTTCACAAATCTGGATTGCACAGGCCAATCTCGTGCACAAATATTGTGTTGGTTGACCCCATACGGTGTATATTAAGCATCAGTGAATTGATGGTACACTTGAAAACATGCGCAACCGTTTATTAAGCGTGTGCGATTTGGGCCTAGGACTAGCAGTGACTAGGATGCCAAAATGGCTTGTCATTTTTTTCTGTAACTTTTGCCTTGGAATTTCTTATCATTATATGGTCTCAATATAATCACTCAACCCGTGCCTTTCTGAAGATAGGCACTGCTAAAAAAAACAGTGTCATTGCAGGTCAACACACACACACACACACACAGAGAGAGAGAGAGAGAGAGAGAGACAGAGAGAGAGAGAGAGGCTAAGTGAATATTTAGAAATGTGCAACATATCTAGTTTTCAGTTATTCTATAAACTTTAGTTCAGAAATTTAAACAGTCATATTAAATTTGATTAAAAACTTTTTACTGAGTGAGGCATTATCTTTGGCAGAAAATTAAATGCCAATTTGGTTTTATGTTTTACAATGCAGTTTCACAGTCCAAAGTGTAAGTAGAACAAATTGTGCAAAATAGCAAGAACCAAGCTGAAACTCAATAAGAAGATTAGGTTTCACACCAGTAGTGTCACATAAAAACAGTGCAACTAGAAGGGTTGTACATAAAATCCTCATCCATGTTTACTAAAAGTTTTTCTTTATAAACAATCAACACCTGAGTTATATATCTAAAATGAATCTTGCTGCTTCCAAAATCAACAAATTAATAATCAGTCAGATTACTGGTACTGAAAATTAGTAAATTCCATTTGAATTAAAATGGACATGTTTATCAATTATTTTTATTTAAAGTGAGCATTCTTTAAATGTACATATTTGGTTCCAGTTTTACAGTCATTCCTACACTAAGATTTTCCTTAATTGAAATCTGACAACTTTTGAAACAATTTTATGCAACTGCAAATAAAGTTTCAACAAAATTCGAATATAAATGTAAAAAAACCCTCAAGAATGGTCTTCAAAATGTCCCCTTAAATTTATGAACATCTTGAATACAGAAAAAAAAGTATTCAGCTTTCAAATTTGCTAAATTCAAGTTGAGGAAAATCTCAAATAAGAAATGAATGTTAAACTGGAGTCTGCAGTCTCAAGACAATTACTTTTACAGAATATTCATATCTTAAGGCATAGTACCAGGCAATAATAACCACTACCATTTCTCAGGTCTTTGTGTTCAAACGCATAACCCATTTTCAGAACAAATTCTCTCCCAAACGAGCTACTCTATCTGGACGGGCTGTAATGTGTCACAAAATACCAGCATATATGTATTTTATACAAAAACATTGTATATAAATACCATGAAGAATAGGCCTACATATTGTGTGGCAGTAAAATTATGTACCAATAATAAGGATGCAAATAATTTTAACAAAATTATGCACTGGGATAAAGCTATTGACCTGCCTACATGCACACATCTTGAAGGGCCAGTATGTATACAGTCTAGCTTTGACAGGCCTGTATGTATACAGTCTAGCTTTGACAGGCCTGTATGTATACAGTCTAGCTTTGACATGCCTGTATGTATACAGTCTAGCTTTGACAGGCCTGTATGTATACAGTCTATATAGCTAGCTTTGACAGGCTTGTATGTATACAGTCTAGCTTTGGCAGGCCAGTATGTATACAGTTTAGCTTTGAGGGGTCAGTATGTATGCAGTTTAGATTTAAGGGGCCAGTATGTATACAGTATATATCTTGACGGGCCTGTATGTATACAGTATATATCTTGATGGGCCAGTATGTATACAGCATATATCTTGACGGGCCTGTATGTATACAGTATAAATCTTTATAGGCCTGTATGTATACAGTATAGCTGTGATGGGCCAGTGCAATTGTGCATTGACCTTGATGGTCAAGTGTAAACTTCACTAAATCTTGACAGAGAAGTGTAAATAAGGTTTAGCTTTAATATTATACAGAAACTGTTAGGCTGGTGCAAGTTTTAACTAATCTTGGTGGGGGATCAGTTGAGGTATGATAAACATAAGTTATTAGCAGCAAGTATAAGGCTACATAGATACTACCATGCAAGAATAGGCTGGCTTGATGGGAATAGAGGATATTTGACAGCCCAACATTGGTCTACATAATAATTTAACATGTTAAGACAACAATTATAAAACTCAAACAATCCATATAATGACTTAAAGATATTAAGTAATGAAAATTCTTGCTGCATCTGTAACTGAAACATTACTCATGTAGGTATTTAATTATGAAAATGTATGTCTTAATTTTTCTTCAAATGTTAATGGAAATTTAATACACAATGCATTTAGTTGTCCAAATCCATGTGTTCAAATAACACTGTATATGTAATACATATATTTGAAAATATAATATCCAATGAAATGCAGGATACCGGAAGTACGTTACTTATTCAACATTGCAGCGTTCAACATTGAATAAGTAAACAGTTACTTATTCAACATTCGCAAATATTTTCGTTTCATTTATAAAACATCAAATAAAACAAATTTTATCACATTTCACGATAAAATGTAACTACCAAGTATGGTTAACCCCAATACCTTGAAACACATTGGCTTAAAGCTTCAATGTAAGTCCATACCATTAAACAGTTTATTTCAAATGGACGGAAAAAAAATTGCCTAAGCAAAGTGAAGCTTTCAATGTGCTGGGAATTTCTAAATACCATTTTGTACTACCATGCTTAGGCAATGTCACTACCAAGCATGATTACCCCCAGTGCTTCGGAACATATTGGCTTAAAGCTTCAATGTAAGCCCATACCGTTATACCTTATATTTCATATCGATGGAAAGTAAAGTGCCTGAGCAAAGTGAAGCTTTCACTGTGCTGGGAATTTCGCAATACCATTTTGTACTACTACGCTCAAGCAATGTCACTACAAAGTATGATTACCCCCAGTGCTTCGGAACACATTGGCTTAAAGCTTCAATGTTAGCCCATTCCGTTATACAGTATATTTCATATAAACGGAAAGTAAAGTGCCTGAACAAAGTGAAGCTTTCACTGTGCTCGGAATTTCGAAATATCATTTTGTACTACTATGCTTAGGCAATGTCACTACCAAGTATGGTTACACTCAGTGCTTCGAAACATATTGGCTTAAAGCTTCAATGTAAGTCCATACCGTTATAGCTTATATTTCATATCGACGGAAAGTAAAGTGCCTGAGCAAAGTGAAGCTTTCACTGTGCTCGGAATTTCGGAATATCATTTTGTACTACTATGCTTAGGCAATGTCACTACCAAGTATGGTTACCTCCAGTGCCTCGGAACACATCATGCTTGGTAGTGACATTGCCTAAGCATGGTAGTACAAAATGGTATTTCGAAATTCCCAGCACATTGAAAGCTTCACTTTGCTTAGGCAATTTTCTTTTCCGTCCATTTGAAATAAACTGTTTAATGGTATGGACTTACATTGAAGCTTTAAGCCAATGTGTTTCAAGGTATTGGGGTTAACCATACTTGGTAGTTACATTTAATCGTGAAATGTGATAAAATTTGTTTTATTTGATGTTTTATAAATGAAACGAAAATATTTGCGAATGTTGAATAAGTAACTGTTTACTTATTCAATGTTGAACGCTGCAATGTTGAATAAGTAACGTACTTCAGATATGCTGAAATGCATGTAAGCAAGCTAAAAATTGCAATAAACACTTAGTATTCCTAATATTCACAAAAATTACTTTAATTATAGCAATAAATGTCTCTTTTTCTTTTGTAAATCCATCTGATTCTGTAGTGAGATAGGCAAATAAATAAAAATAAATAAATAAATAAATAAATAAATAAATAACCATCAAATCTAAAATGTGTCAATATTAATGCACATGGAATTGGTATTTTCATTTCTTAGTTTGTCAAACTGTGTCATATATACACGTTTTGATTTTTACAAATGGCGTCTTCGGGTCAAAGGTCAAAAGGGAAAAAAACGCGGAAATGAAACCAAGGTAAACAACATGACGGCAATCGACAGCAGATTTACAAATGTGAATCCTGTCTGTCTCGATGTCTGACATGTGTCGATTTCTGAGGCGATTGGCATGGATTAGAGTCACTGATTTTTATGGAAGTTAACAAAATGAACATGTCTAAAGCCTACATTTAACTCTTATTTATAATAGATGCGCCAAGATTCGTTGAAACTTGCAGCTAGCGATAGTAAATACAATTTGTGTAACGTAGGTCGGATCAACTTTATTGTTTTTGCTTGTCAAAATGATATAAGCGACATTGTTTTTTTCCCTTATGAACTTTGACCTAGCAGGCGAAACCGCTTATAACATTCACGTGTCAAATCATGTATAGGCCTTGTCTATGTTCACAATGCATAAAATCAATCCCATGTGTGATAATGGGAATTTTCTCTCATCTCAGAGAGAGAGAGAGAGAGAGAGTATGGTACTCAAGTCAGAGCCAGACATTGAACTGGAATACAGATTTTGAAACAAATTGGTGGGGCAAGGCAAAGACTTCTATGCAAGAAAAGAGAGATAACTCTCATTGCTGTAAATGACTCTTTGTCACTGACCAATGGAAAATGTAAGTTAACCGTTTAGTTCGTCGAATGATTTTATTAACATACAGTAAAATTTGATTAAGTGTATTTTTATGAATGATTTTGAAATCGTTATCACGTGGATGTTATTAGAACTAGTTGCAATGTCATTTGAAACTTGACGTTGAAGCGTCGATCATCGTGGGGGCAGCCATATTTGTTTTCATTGACAACCAAATGTAACCCCCAGTTTTTCGGGTTTTTAAGATATTAACAGCTCGTGCTCAGAAACCATTCTTGAATATTTACAATTGGAATTGACCTTCTTTAGATGAACCTATTTGTTTTACTGGCATTCAATTGCTCTTGAATACAGTGTGGGGTCATGACCTCTGATTACGTAACGTTTAACTATTCGATTACGTCACAGAATGACATATATTACGTCACGCATTGTTTGATTGGTCAGCATCCAAGTCTACTCGCGACGTGACTTTCCTTATTTGGAGCAAGGCTGTTCTATCAATCCCGTATGTTTGTCGCAATCTTGAATGAAATGAATTATTGTAGCGATAATTTTACATTTCGGACATGCTATCAATGTTTTTTATGATTGTAAATATAAGAAATAACATTGTATTTGAGTGTATTCATTCGGTATCATGAATGAGAGTCAGGAATAGCATATTCAATGAACTGCGAAGCAGTTCATGTTATTTCATGTTATTTCTTAATTAAATTCAAATCTTATTGCGTGATGTCACATTCTACATACTAGTAATATAAAGTGGTAATTTTGTGTACACAAAATTCGTCCAAGTTTTAAAGATTGTCGAAATTTTTTGGCAATTGTGAGAAGAAATGGATTGTCGTCAAGAAATCAGAAAAAATTAGTTAATGACAGTATCGTATCGCTAAATTGAAAATTAAATCTCAATTTGTTGTCTATTGGGCATATAATTTAAAAGTTTGATAGATAAATTTTACTTTATTATGTTCCAGCATAGGTTTAAAGACGGGTGTCTTTTTCGCCCCTCAGGCACTTGTCAAAAAGTAATCCCAAATTTCCATATGGCGGAAGGATACAAAATTTGTAAAGCCGAAACATAATTTGTGGAAATTGCCGACTTGGCGTTCCGAGTGTGTCTCATAACATTAAAGACAAGCAATAACTGATAAATACTTAAGAAAATGTGTGCAGAACGGTATGTAAAATATTTATATCACATGTTACCTAAATTAGTGGATAAATGCTGTAAAAACGCCAATGGGGTTTATACGACTCTTAAAAACTTTAACAGCTCTACACAAACGGTATTCAGTATCATGTGGTAAAATATAACGGTGCAAAACACTAATATTCAACTGTCAGCAATCAGCAGTAATGTGTAAAAACTTCATCTTAAATCATATAAAAAGGTAACTACTTAATATCATAAAACACAGTTTTATTTTAAGGTGCCTCATGAGGTGATAAGAACAAACACTTACTACTGAGTGTACTAAGGCAGGGTTTTTTCCTTCAATTTATTGAATTATTTAATAAAACTGAACAGCTAATTGCATTTAAAACACAACCATATTTATCTCTGTAAATAAAAGTGGTTATAATTTGGTCCAACATAAAATATACTCAGTTTTTAAATTGTAAAGCCCAGACAAAACTATGTAAGGTACATGTTAGAATTATAATTAAAACACACCTGCCCATAAATCAGGGTATAAGGTTGTCACCCGTGAACACTACAATTATCAAAAAACAGGGTATAAGGTTATCCAGTGAACAGTACACTTGTCCAAAGGTTGTCAGCCATGTACAGTACACTGGGAACAAAGGTTGTCGCCCGTGAAAAGTATAAAATTCATAAGTAACAAATACATATGTTTCAGTTACAAATTTCTATATTTTAAATTGCAAAGTACTTTCATTGAAACAAGGGTATTAACCTTTTCACAGGTGTATAAATAGTTAAATAAGAAAGTCCTGAAGTATGTTTAATTGGCCCCAACTTATTATGTACTTTTGTAGCCCGAGATTCCTCTGGCCCGAAAGATTTTTTTTTTTTTTTTTTTTTTTTTTTTTTTTTTTTTTTATCACTTTCGGGCCAGGAATCGGGCTTCATTATTTCACATGACGTGATGCCGTTGAAATCCTACGGCCAGGTATTATAAAGGCTATAATGTTTGATGAAATAAAAAACTGATTCATACATGTACCTATGAAAAAACAACATATTTAATTAAAGTATTTAAAATTTGGCTTGAAAAAGTAAGAATGTGGAAATGTTACTAATTTTGATTAGTATAAAAGTAAAAAATAAAAATAAAAAAATAAAAATATATAATTATTATATATATGTTTAAATCAATGAGCAAGTTGATTTATTAAATGAATAAAATATTAATACAATTGTATATGTAATATAAATCGATTGGATCAATGTTTTTATTAAGTCATAATTGTTTAAATGATGCTGTGAGTCTTCTCTACACACTTGTTTTCATGGGATATTGATTGTAGTAGCACTTCCTTATATGCAAAGTGGGTCATCCTTATATGGAAAATATGAAATTGACATTAGCCAATCAGAAAAGGGAGACTTTAACCCGCGAGATCTCGCGTTATTTGAATATCATAACTTAAAAAATGGCCAGATGATGAAGGATTTTACACGAGTGTTGGATTTATATGGCTGGAATGGATATAAAACGGAGTTGCCACGTAGTTTTTTCGATGGATTCTTGTGAATAAAGGTTCAGGTAAGCGATCTGACTGGTTCATTACCCGATGCCCGTGAAAATAAAGTGAACATATCCGCCAAATTAAATCTTACCTGGCCGTAGGATTTCAACGGCATCACGTTATGTGAAATAATGATGCCCGATCTCTGGCCCGAAACTAATAAAAAAAAAAAATCTTTCGGGCCAGAGGAATCTCGGGCTAGTACTTTTGGTGACAGCCTGTTTTAAAGGAAAATCAAGAAGATTATCTTAATAATTTGAATAAATTTTTCACTTACTTGAGCCCATTTATGACTGAAAATTACTATGTGCTTTCTTGATAACCATATAATATCGCTGTTCACAACAAAATGTTGACGATACTAGAATTCGACATCTTGAAAAATCGGGTGGTGGATCATGTTGCACATTGAAACTAATTTGTTACAACATGAGAACACCTGTCTTTCTACACATATATGTTACAGTAATCGAGAAGCACATATTGATTTTCAGTTACAACTAGGATTAAGTAAGTACTGTATACAAAATAATAAACTTTATTTAAGTTTAATGTATTTTCTATGTGAATTTTGTTCAAACACCATGGGACAGATAGCAAACCTAATAGCTTACCATCTGCAGTTTGATTGGAGATGTCCATCTAGTCAATCACTATGAATTTTTTTAATAAATCTAAGTGTATTAATATTATTATTATTGCTATTTTATTATTAATAATTATTACTTACAACCCAGTATTGCATTCAATGCCTTGTTGTTCAAAGCTGAATTAGCCTAACTAGCTGGTTAGTAAAAAAAAATTACCCTGTGTATTAGGCATTAGCTAATAAATAAAATTTTAAAAAATAATACATTTTTTGCTAATGTTGAGTAGAAGTGATTTAAATCTACACTTTACAGTTGTAACAAATATCTTTCGTAAGCAATTTTGACTAATCATTATTTTGGTTATGCTAATGGGGGTTTGCACAACTGGGCCCTGGTGTGAAGACATATCCATAAAATGAATAATTTTTGTAGTTGATAAACATGTCCTGATTTTCTTAAACTTCTTAAAGATATGACCCAAATACCAGAATAAAAATTATTCATATTGATGACATACAATACAGTTGATTGATTACCAATGGTTAAGCATCATTTATACAAAAAACCCACAGCATATGAGTACAGAGTATAAGAAAATGGGAGTACCTGATGTTAAACTATTTAGGGATATATTATGTTCTAAGCATTTATAGACCCTGGGAAAAAGGTAGACATTTATATATATTGAACAAAAATGAATATGTCCATAGGTGTAGACATTCAACATCAATGAAGACTTTATGTAGTAACCTCTAAATTCTTGATTGAGGCTTAATACAACTTCCAATGAAAACAGATCTGTAAATGTCGTTATAGATAAGGGCCTGACAAATTTAAAATGTTTCTTCTAGTTACTGAATAAGTATATGTGAACATAAACATGGATTACTGTGAAATCATTAATTTTCGTTGGGGATCAATTTTCATGGTTTTAGTGGACAGACTTCACCACTTCGAGCTGCAACATTTCAAATTGCATGCCTCCATGTATAAAATCGGTTATTAAAATATTTTAATTTAATTTAAAAAAAACCACTAAGTGTTACGGTATTTGCTTAACAAAAGTGTAGTTGAAACCATGGTTAACATGAAATTTTGGTTTCTATGTGACCATAAGGGTTTTCACGGTAACTACATAGGGAGGTAAGTATTAAATGTCAAAGGTCAGAAAAACATATTTTGTGTCAAATGCATATCACATAATGTATAAGCAACAAAAAAATTCACAACCAAAGTTGGAAATAGAACAAAAATTCCCACAATAAATATCACTGGCATTGCAGAATAGCACCATTATATAGTGAAAATTAATGAAAACAAAAACACCTATATACATACTTATATACCCACTGGACTGTAATGTTATACACAAACAACATTGACCTGTCTGATTGACCTTTTATTTAAATATGTATTAGGGACCAGTACATTTATGTACTAGTATAAGGGAAAATGAGTAGTAACTCATCTACATATCAATAAACCTGTACATTGTATATGTATTAACAACGAACCCTAACACTACCCATGTACTGGGCATGGGTGGACCCTCCCATTCAAAGGTCAAGCAGACAGGTTATTGTTGTTTGCTGTTTGATTATTTCATATTTCTTATAAAACATCTTTTAATCCAAACAAAATGCACACATTTCATCAATATAATTATATAATATTTATGTATCTGAAAACACACTGTCCCCCAGCAACAATGACAATCAGAGACACACACACTCTCTCTCACGACATGAAATGAAATTTCCATGCAGCCCAGACAGAAAATTTTCATAAAAAGAGTGGTGAAAGATATCCTCATCTTGTACCTTATGTGCTAAGATAGCCTATCGGTATACACTCTTCCAACAAAGGTTTATCAATGAGATCAGAGATGTGCCAATAGGTTAAGAACAATTCTTTTTTTTAACAAAACAATATTTGTTGGTGCAAGAAATAGAATCAATTACTTTTTTGTGGTACCATACACTCAGCAAAGGAATGCCTGTCTAAACTGATCTATTTTATCACATCATATCAATAATATTGTATGATCAATTTACCTTTGTAAACCCAAATCCTGTCAAAATCTTTAGTTCCAAATTGATTGAGACAGGTTCCACTGTATAATTTCATATGTCACTGTAACAAGTAACATTAGTGAGTTTGAAATGTGAAACAATACCTCCATTGCAAATGTAACTAGAGCTGTCTCTTGAGAGCAAAATATTGTCTCCTACAACATCTGCAAGAGTTTAATGTTTTCACACGGCCTTAACCTTTCTGATATGACCTTGGTTCAAAGTTATGACACACCTTTGGACTATGAAGATTATTATGTTTTATGACAGTAGTTTAAAGCAGTTATGAGATATGGCCCAGACACCATTTTACACCAACAGAAAGACAGACATGGTGATTCCTATATAACCCCCTCAAACTTGTTTGCAGGGGGTATAATTATCATATGATATTAACATGGGCATTTTTGGACAATTGAGAAAAAAGTTACAATTTCACAACAATAAGACATCAAAATATGCATGATATATTTATGTAAATTTCTATCAAACATCTAGACACTTTACAACACTACATTTGGCACTTTGTAACCATGGTGCTCAAAGAAAACTCTTTGGAAACCTCATCTACATGTAAAAAATACTACAGAAGTGGCAAACCTATTGTAGAATAAACTCAGAGATTCAACTAAGAGACAGCTTTAAACAATCAATATTCTTTTTATTGAAAATGGTCATTGTATCACCTTCAAATTTATGCCACTAAAATTGTTTATATGTACATACCAACAATATTATACACTCAATAAATAAATACAGTAAAACCTCGATTCATTGCCATCATTTGTTCAGTCAAATTTTGGCATTATAAAGGGGTTTGGCGATAAATCGGGGGAAGCAGATAAAGAAAAACATAAACAAAATGGATTTTTGGAACTTCAAAACAATGTGGCGATAAGCGAGGTGGCAAAGTTATCGAGGGACATTATAACGAGGTTTTACTGTATACACATTTATATAGGCAAACAACACTGACCTGTCTGCTTGACCTTTGATTTCAATATTCATTAAGGACGAGTAAATGTAAGTAATATGTATTACACATGTATACATCATCTATATGCATGAACACTAACCATGGGCAATGTGTATATGTACAACTGCCAGTCCTATCTGTACCTGTGTATTGGGTGGACTCTCTTATATGAATATTCCTAATGAAAGGTCAAACAGACAGGTCAATGTTGTTTACCTATACCTACCATATGTTTATATTATTAACATCATGTCAAATTTCATTCGTAGAATCAAAATATTAAAAAGTTTTTTGGGGATTTAAAAGTGATACCTTCACTTAATGCTCTAATGTATGCAACAAAGTTGTTTGTCTTGAAATACAATTTTCTTGTATCTTTTTGAAATTTTTGAGAAAAATATAAAGATTAAAAACACTATTTCAACAAACAAAAAAGACTCAGAATTAGCAGAATGACATTTTCAAAAATTAATTTTCTGATGCTATTCGATATGTAATAATATGACCAAATTTAAACAAAATTTATGGATGGCAGTATATAAAGACCATTACCCGCATGCAAACAATAAACTTTTTTATACATGAGATCAACAACAATAACAAAAGCAAAAGCAATGGAATGTGTTATTTATACAACAAGAGGCCCATGAGCCTTAACACTTACCTAAGGCCGAGTACATATCTCATGCAGAGGTTCAATAATCAATGATATTTATTAAGGACAAGTCCAAATTCTCAGCAGTAAGAGCCAATTATATGCAAGGATTTTTGCATATTTATTATAGCTTGTCCTTAGACTGCTACATATAACATATCTAAAGTCTAACTACAATATATTATTTTTAAACAGCTAAAGAATCCATATATAAAATTGATCGTTAGGCCAATACCTACAGTATTATAACATACATACAAATTTACAGGCTTTGAGATAATTAACCATTTCAGTATTTGTTTGCACCTGTAACCTTGACCTTTGAACACATGACCTTCATTCATATATCAAAATGACCGCTAGGCCAATGCCTACAATATTCCAATAAAATGTTTATATTTTTTGAGACTGCAAGGCCAATACCAATCAAAATGATCGTCATGTCAATACCTACAATTAACTGAAAATCCCATGCCGTAAACACCTCAAATGTTTAAAAATAGGTCAAAAACTGTGACATGACCTTGACCTTTGATCTTGACATCTTTTGGAAGAAAATAGCAAGACAAGATCAACAGTGACAACGGCGGCCATCTTGTTGGGTGTTGCAAAGCGTCGAACACAATTTTGAAAGCCAATTACCCAAGCATGATAATCATTATGTTTCCTAAAATTTGGCTTGTTAGTTTTGGAGGAGAAGATTAAAATGTAAAGTTTACGCATGACGGACGACGCACATTGGACAGTGATAGATTGCAATAGCTAAACTGAGCCTTTGGCTCAGGTGAGCTAAAAATTAGTGGTGGTACAGTCATACCTGTATATAAAAGCCACCTAAGGGAACCAGTTGACTTTACTGCAGGTGGCCTTTATTTACAGGTCCAAATAACTTAAAAGGAATAAAAATTTAAAAGCAGGTGCTCCTAATACAGAGGTGGTCATTAAGGCAGGTTCAACTTGTCTTAATCAAATTGGTGTCGCAACGGGGTACACTTGTGCTCTATTTGATAAAATCTGTGTAAAGCAGACATAAATCTACTGTCATCATATTGTCATGGTTAAATACAGATCACTGCCTACAGGATTCAAACCTTTGCAGAGAGAAGCACTATGATCCATAAGCAGATGCACCACTCCACCACTGTGGCCCCTCGCAGTAAATCAAGATACATGGTCAAGTGGTTAAAGTTGCAATTTTTTGATCAAAAGATATTAGGAGTTTGAGTCCCAGCTGGGCTGCACGGTTGCCTAAGAGCAAGACATTCAATTTTATATTGCTCCAATCAAACCAAAAGTAAAATGTTTGGAAAATGACCTGTCTGATTGGCCTTTTACATGTATATTAGGAATATTCATATTATAGGATCAACCCAATATATGGATAGTGTTAGGATTTGCAGTTAATATGTACACATTACAGATGTTTATTTTTAAAATACAGTCAAACCTGTCTATAAAGGTCATCCAAGGGAACCAGTAAAAGATGCCTTTACGGGAAGGTATCCTATATATAGAGGTTCAAATAATACGAATAAGAACAATTTGGATATAATTCTACTGGCCTTTATAAGCAGGTGGTCCTTATATAGAGGTGGTCTTTAAGGCAGGTTGGACTGTATTTGTGGTTTTCCCTTTATGTACTTGTGTTCCCTATACATAAATTCTACATGTAAATTTAAAGATCAAGCCGACAGGTCATGTTGACTATTCTACAGCCGGTACTTATTTTTGATTTTTAAGGTGTGTCACATGTTACATATAACAATTCCATCAGATTTACATAGTCATGGAATTTATAAATAAACATAAAAAATAGTGAAATTTTAATGTATAAAAGCTAAATATTGCCTTGAAAAATTTAACAAAAAATACATTGTTTTTCAACAAAAAATTGCCATGGAATTTTTTTAATTTAATGGAGTTCGTCAGCGTGTCATATGATCAATACCCTTTATGTTTGTGCAGAAACTTTTGAAAAAATGTACCCTGAAATATCATGAAATAAGATTATTTTTACAGGAACATGTAACTGAAGCGATTCCATCTCCAATTGAAATAATTTTCTGCAGAAACATTATGGGGTATGACTTGGAACACTGGCAAAATCCATTGTGACGTATAGATGTCTTCTCTTTAAGTCTCTTCCAGTTCCATGTCTTCAATATTTCTACCATCTGACTGTTCTTTCGATGGACTGGTCAGGAGTTTATCCTCAGGTCCTGAATCTTTATCTAAAGATAACAAAATATATTTATATGCAGTAAAACAAATATAGGTCCCAATTCCAAAATGTAACAACTTTCATATTACCAACTCAAGAACAAACTTAATATGTTCACAATCAGTTTGTTTTGTCAAATACAATCATCGTACAAATATCTCATATGACTACCATGTGACCTTGCATGATGTCACAATCAAGAGTGTCATCTTGAGGGAAAATGAAATCAAGGCCAAGATGCACAAAGCATAATTAGTGTTAATCACTAATTAATGGCAAGGTCCAAGCAAGACTTGAAAATAGGTAGCAACTATTCTTTAAATGTCAGTGTCCTTTGGAAAAGGCTCAAAATCTGATATGTCATGTCATGGAAGGCATATAATGCTAAAGAATCCTAACCTACACATTGACTCGAGCACAATGTAAATGTCAAAATTTTGCCACTTCACTTCACATATAGCTAGTATGTCTTGATATAAGTCGGTCAAATATTCTTGACAGTGGGACATAAAACCCCAACTAACCACCCATCCATCAATCAATTCCAATGGCCATTCATTAATTACAATAATTATGTCTCTGAATCATTATGGATCTAAATCATTCAATCATGTTCATATAAATGCATATAGCTTCAGATTTCCATTTTCAGTGTAGTATCATTCCGCCACATTTTACCTACCTTTACATTTAACTTTCTTGGAGCTCTTTTCTATATTTTTCTTTTTAAAACAGAACATGTTGATGAGCACATATATGACTAGAAACACCAGAGATAATATTCCATATAGACGAAATGTCCATCTACTTCCCAGGGCGTAATCACCAAATAGTACACCTGTAATCTTACTGCCAATCCCTTTACCTGAAAATAATTATACAGCAGGGATGAAGATTAGCAGGAACCAAGTAGCCCATGGCTACTAAAAATCAGTCTTGGTCCCTTAACAGGGTTCGTACAGACATTTGGACACCAAATTTAAGGACTTTTTAGGGTCTTTTCAGGGTCTTATTTGGAAATTTAAGGCCTAATCAGAGGTACAATTAAAGCAAAAAAAAAATATTGATGCAAAGGCAATTAAATCAATAAAACAATTACTCACATGTCCATAGTAACATCACTTGAAGTGGATAAGGTTAAAGTTGGGCATTTGGAAGTGCCAGGTACCTTTAAATTGCTCCTTTCAAGTAACTTATTAATTAATATTTATTTATTTACATCAGTCTTTTTGCAACTACTTAATATCCAAATACAGACACCAAACTGCCCAAATTCAAGGGCTTTTTAGGGCCTTCAGGATAAATTCAAGGGCTTTTTAGGGTCAGACTTGTTTTTAGGGTCTTTTTAGGGCAAACCTCAAAATTTAAGGACTTTTCCAGGCCTGTACGAACCCTGCTTAATGTTTACACATTTTAGCTATTTATTACTATTACAACTCCTTTTCTGAAGTTAGCTTGGTCCCTAACTCAAAATAGTTAAGCTTCATCCCTGTATAGAATCTATTATTAGCAGCATAAGATTTTGAATTGTGAATAGGGCAGAATATCGGCCCCAAAGATGACCAAGCAAGTGAGCCCTGCACCTGTTGTCTGAGTTACAGAAATCTTTAATAGAGATTTAATATATTTGTCATTGATAGTTCCTTGCTGGAAAAAAGAAAATCTTGCACCACAACAAGTGCCAAGTCTCAGAGTGGAGTGATTGTGTTTAATGCCCCAGTCTAGATTCTTTCATTTATACTGAAGCAGTTATTTTGGAGATGGTTAAGGAAACCAGAGTGCCAAGAGAAAAACCAATAACCTTTGCCAAGCAAACTGACAAATCTTCTCACACGAGGCAGTGCCCAGAGTCGGATCTGAACCATCTCGTAGATGGTGAGAGGTATTGTGCAGTAAGCACACGCTTTAGATCACTTGGCCATCAAGGCCCTATTGGAGTCTACAATTTCTGTTAACATTAGTGTTCAGAACAATCAATGCAACATAAAATAGCAGTGTAAGATTTTTCTTCTCGATGTAATTTTGATGAAAATTGCAAAAACAAGAATTGACATTTTGAACTTTAAATTTGTTTTTAAGAGTTTCATAAACAATGCATATATAACTCACCAAATCCAAAATGTATTCCACCAATTAACCCTTGTATTGTACCCGACATGCCTGGTGGTGTTATAATGCTGCCGTATGATGTTGCCGCTGCATACATTAGTCCAAACGTCAGTCCATGCAACAGTTCAATCGGTAGAACAAACCATGAATTTGTTAAAAATGAGTACGAGATAAAACGAACACTATAAGCAGCAAATGCTAGGTATAAACACGGAACATGACCGAATCTTTTGATTATTCTTCCTGACACAAACAACATAGGCACTTCTGCGGAACAACTCATCAGTAAGGATAAGCCTGCTATAATCTGACTCCAGTTACCCAGGTTTTTTAAATACCAAAATAAAAATGTTTCTATAGCACCTGTAAAAATTCCAAATATCAAAATCACTACCAGAAATGCCACAATTTCAGCATTACGGAACAATTTAGATAAATTCTTCATCATCTGTCTACAAGCAAAATCCTCGGAAATCGGCATCATACAGGAAACAATGGATGCTATTAAAGTAAAAATGGCAAATATATAAAATGAGACGGAAAAATTAATGGGCTGATTTTCGCTTGACAACATGTCCATCACAAATGTAGAGGTTAAGGCAAAAAGAGCGAATCCTATTGTGCCGAATAATCTCTGGATTCCCCATATATGTCTTTTCTCGCCTAAAATATCATAAGCCATGGCATCACCTAAGCTCATAATAGGTGCAAATGCGATATTGGCAAACAGAAAAATCACCAAAAATAACCAAAACGTGTCTGTTTGAGCTGGTTCATTATCAGATTGACAAATATTATTCCATTAACTAGAGAGCATTTCAACTGGCAAACCATTTCTGTTTCCTCATTACATAGCATTTGCCAATATGTCTTTTTCTCGTAAATCATGCCTTTTAAATCAAAATTCCTACAAACAATATTGCCCATAACTTGTTCATCTTCTTTGACTTCCCGTGCAGTGATATCAGAAATATTTGGCAATGTAAAAATTAAATCTGGTTCCTTCGTAAGTGTGACTACAACATCATAGCATTTTTTCTCAGTCTGTTCTGCATGATTGGTAAAACAAGCTTCTGACTTATATTCAGACATCTCACCTGTAGTTTTGTACTGACATTCAACGAGGCACGATTTATTCCTCATAATCTCATTATAAATTATATCATAACTACCAGTATTATTCTGGTTAAATGTCTGTGAAACGTTTCCGACACCGACAAAATCTACGACATGACCACTACTCAGAGTTTGATTTTCTAACAAATTAATGTATCTTTGAAATGACAACGGACACTGTGACACTGATGAGGAATCATTTTTGTAACAGTCATGAATATAAGAATCAAAATCGTTACAGTGTATCTTTGTCTCAATATGTGAAAACGTGGCACTATTTTCTGGTGAGTTTTTGGACGGCACTAACAGAATCAAAAGATAGAATACACCAGTGAGCACGCAACTTAATGCTAACACAGCCTTATGTTTTTGAGTTCTATCTGCGATGGCTCCAATAAATGGTCGAACAAAGAATCCCACAAAAGGCATGATTCCGTAAATGATTCCTGTCTCCAGCGATGATAGCTTTAACGACTCCTTCATAAATAATGGAATGAAGGGAAGTAAATCTCCTATAGCTGAAGGAAAAAGAAAGTTTAATTAGGATATGATTTAAAACATCAATGAACAATAGAAGTGTAATGTATTATGGTGACATGATGGTGTACAACACAGAGTTAAGTCAAGATTTTTCACTTATATTGAGACAGTCAGTTCAGGGATACTGGAGAAAACTAGAGTGCCTGGACCTACAGCAAGCAAATTAACAAACTTTCTCAGACTTGGAGAAATGTGTGTTTTAATCCTGTGGCAACTGAGGAGGTAACAGCAACCTTTTAAAATACAATGCTTTGGATTTTTTCTGCCATCTGTCTGGAGTCTTTATGTAATACAGAGAAACAATCTTTTGTTTCTTTCCATATATAATTTAAGCAGGAAACTTCTAACTCAATGATGGCCAAAAACTTTGATTTTTTCATCCTCTTCGTTGATAATATTTTTGAGACACCGATAACCTTAACTACAACAAATTACAATAAAAGCTGGCTTATTTACTTAATTCTTATAGGTTTTTAAATTTTATATATATAAAATACTGTACATAATAAAATAATAATTAAATGTTAATACAGTCCAACCTGCCTTAAAAGCCACCTCTATATAAGGGCGACCTGCTTATAAAGGCCAGTAGAATTGTATCCTAATTGTTCTTTATGCATATTATTTGAACCTGTATATACCACCTGCTTATAAATTTATGCCACTTTTACTGGTTCCCTTGGGTGGCTTTTATAAACAGGTTTGACTGTACCAATAACCTACCAGCCAGCACAAAAAAGTAGAATCCTTTTACTGGAAGTAAACGCCTACTGACATGGTACCATTTGGTTGTCATGGTTTTTACTTGCGGCACTTCCTCGACGTCAGACATTTTGTGACCGTGCCTGGTTTCCAGTTAATTCTTGTACAGTTGTTAGTAGTAAGGAAATCCTCCACAATTATCCATGAAACCTATCAATTATAAAAACAACAACATTATTATGAATGGTCATATGTGGTGGACCTGTCCTGGCTGGGTAGCTCAATCATTAGTTTCATTGATTGAATAGCGTGCCATGCCTGCTTGATACGGGGCATCAGTTTTTAAAGTCCAGGATCCAGTGACTTTCATTTCAAAATGCTGAGTGCTTGGCGAAAGAACAGTCACTACGCATTTTCAAGTCTGGGTCAGACCTGGCCAGGATTCAAATCCACAACTTCCCACATACGAAGCGTATGCAGTACCAAATCAACTCTATAAAACTGTGAAAACTGCTCCATCGAGGAACCATCTATTGGTAAAACACATACTGTATGGAAGAACATAAATTTCAACCTTAAAGACATCAAACAAGGCATAGTGAAAACAAAGTATCTAACTGGAACCATATTTCTGCAGTCTTACAAGTCGAAATTTCAACAAACTGATGCTACATGTCATTTATATCAGCTAGAAGATGAAACTACATTCCATCATCTCATAACTTATTCAGCGTTATATAGTGCCAGACGAAAACCATTTGAATCCATTAAAAATCATGTAATTGCTTCAGTTTCACTCTCAAAATGAACTTACATCGCATCATGCAATGAATTACTTGTTCAACTGATAACAGACTGTAGAAAACTTGTGTTATAACCAGCTGTTACCTGAAGATACAGATCTGTGCGATAACATAGAAAATTTATCCAGGTGCTTGTGTTTCAATATTTATTCAACCAGAACTTTTCTCCTAAATGATTAGGAGTGTGACTGACACTACAAGATAACCAGAACTTTAAGTTTTTAATTATTTTAGTTTTAATGCAAGCAAATATTGAAGGAACTATGATGCACCTATGGGTGGTGCCTTAGACCTAGGTGGTGCCTCTATCCAGAGGGGTTATCCAACCTGAAGAAGAAGGTCGCCTGTTGTTAGAGCACCCCTCTAGTACTGTTTGGCCAATGCATTTTTTTCCGCTTTTTGGTACATTTCCATCATTTTTTTTACATGTGGACTCGGGTAGTTTTTGGTAGTAATTTTTGTGTGGATTTTTTTTTTCCATGTCAAAATATGCAATTGAGATCTGGGTTTGTTTTTACCTTCATGCGTAATTTATGCACATGTGTTTCCTTGAAACAAAAAATACAAAATTCTTACATAAACTCTGATGCATGAATGACTTCAGCAAGAAAAGACAATGTGAAAATAGATTCGAATGCGACCGGAAACTATCTTTCCTGCGGTAGCTAAAATAATTCACAATGGGGATAACGGCTATAACGTTGCTCGGAAATACACACTAAGACAGCCCTTGCCAACACAATGTCTAGACGTGTTAGATTAGTCCAACGAAAAGAGTAACATTTGGAAGAAGTCGTTAACATTTTTTAAGAAAACTTCATGTTTTTAAAATTAACATTTCAATAGCATTTTCATTTTTCTCAAAAGAATCTATCAATTTACGTTTTTTTTCCGAGTTATTCACAGGTGCCCGGCCGGGGAATTTATTCATTTTATTTAAAAAAAAAAAAAAAAAATAGCATATCACGTACTCTTTTTATATATGTGATAGGCTTTATTTTTTATAAAAGCTTTCAAAAAATCCATTCTTCGGGCACCTGTGGAGTTATTTGAACTTGACACCTGACTGAACATTTTATTTCTCATTAATCCCTTTTAATGAAAAATTCGAGGGTTTCATTTTTTGTGTGTGAGATAAAAGTTGTTTGCTAAAATTATGAATTATCTAGACGATTTTTCAAAAACCAAATCGATTTGATTCACGTGTGTCGGATTCATTTTCAAAAATACCCATAATGACCGACTGGATGAACATCTCCAATCAAACCGGAGATGGTATGTTCTTTATTTATTTATTTATTTATTTATTTATTTATTTATTTATTTTTTATTTATTTATTTTGATCTGTCTAACATTTTTTCATTACATACTTAATTTCTGTTTCACAATCAAGTGACATCTGGCAAAATTGCAATCTTATTGATTTCGTTATTTTTCACTGAAATGTGCCATTTTAAAATTGCTCAATATAGGTTATAAGATTTTTATTCCAGTTTTTAAATAAACTTGTGTTTTGAATTACTAGTGTATAAGAAATTTTAAAAATGTCATATTTACTGTTAACGGTGACATCTTTGTTGAGAGATTATTGTAGAACCGGGACATGGCTCCAGTTTTCCTTAACCCAGATTTACCTCAGCTAAATCAGGCAAATTTTGGCAATCTCTATTGGATATATGGGTGAACATTTTTGGCGAAACTAAATGTAGAACGGTTATAAGCTTGAACGGTCATTTTCAAAATGACATCTTTCCGGCCTGGATTCAGGCCTTAACAATTTTCAAAATTATAAAGATTTCAAATTTACCAGATATAGATTAAGGAAAATCTTAGTTAAGGGTTAATTCTGAAACCGGGACTTGATATTTAATATTTCAGTCATGTCTCTATTAAGAAATATTTCTAAGCATTCACCAACATCCGGAATATCGTCTCCTCCATCTTTCCACTTTGTATATAAGTGTTAACGTTAGGTTCGCTGTTGTATACTGGCTGTAAGTGCGACTGAAATTTAACGGGTGCCCGTTCACCTTGTTTTTTAGCCATTGTTTCAAACGGAGAATTGAGCATAAAGGCCATAACCTCCGTAAACCTGCTACAAAAAAAAAATTATTTCCGGAAACTTGTTTGATACGCCAATGGCCATGGGTTTCATAGATCAAATGATTTTTGTGACATTAAGCATATTGTCAGTGATATCAAATTCATTAGCTGATGATGGTGTAGACTTAGAAAACTCCGATCGATTTAGGATCGAGGGGAAGGTTGATCTAGTTTCTGCCAAAGACAAGGAGTGGCTATCTCGGACCAGAGTTTTGGTTGATGGTGGTGACTATATTGGCTTATTGAGGTGATTTACACACACACGCTCTCTCTCTCTCTCTCTCTCTCTCTCTCTCTCTCTCTTACACACTTTCACAGCATAACTTGACAACCTCAATACATTATTAATACATGATTATATCTTTGTGTAGATTCAGATTTTTCAATTGTAAGTTTCAATTTTAAACATTTATTGCTTCTTTAACATATTTGAGTTATTTAATATTGAATACTTCAATTATTTATTATATCAATAAACAGAATTATTTCAGTCATGGGGCCTCATATCATTAATAATAAGGATTAAGGATCATTGACGACTGAAATAATTTAGTCTGTTATGTCAGTAATTTAGTTACTTGTGACTAACTGTGTGTTACTGAATTTCTTTGTTGCAGGAGTGATGGATCTTTTGTGGTAAATGGACTTCCATCAGGGTCATATGTCGTAGAAGTATCAAACCCTTCCCATATCTTTGATGCAGCAAGAGTTGATATAACCTCCAAGGGGAAAATCCGTGCACGAAAAGTGAATTATTTACAACCCTCACAAGTAAAACATATGTCTTATCCATTAGAATTTAAAGAAAGAATGAGAGCTAAATATTTTCAACAGAGAGAACAGTGGAGATTAACAGATTTTCTTTTTAATCCAATGGTATGTATTATACATTATGAAGTATTAACAAAGTTTAGGGGATATAAAGGAGTTGTGTTGAGTAATGGTGTTTGAAGTCCCAATTAAGGATATTTCACTCATATCAAAATGTTGCCAGCTATAGGTGAATAATGCAGAAATTGCCTGTGTGTTGTGTAGGGGTGTGCAATATTACCGGTATACCGGTATTATTGCGGTATGGCAGGGTCGATACAATATACCGGTAAGCAAAATAAAAAACCGGTATACCGCGGAAATTTTAAAAAAAATCAGTAGATTATGCTTTACGGTCATTATTTTGTTATTAACACTCAAAAGGCTGTAATATAATCTTTATCTCGTAGGTGTTTGTCAACTACATACAAAATAAAGCGCGTCTGAGATACAGACATGTATACATGCTATAACCGATAATGTCAGACGACGAAGTAAAACTTGTCAAAAACAAACAAACAAAGGCAGAAGTGTGGGAACATTTTAAATATAGGCAAATAGGGGGGACTATTAATGAAAATATAGCAGTATGCACTGTCTGATATGCAGACGTTAAATATGCTGGGGGTACAAATTACATATTATACCAGTTTTAATTTTACAGCACTAGACGGTCGTTTCGGAATACAATTCCTCATCAGTAGTGCTTGGACAAAAATTATGAAACTAAAATTATTTTGAAGATGTAATCTTACTTCGCACATTCGCCGCCATCACCCAAACTTGGATGCCGGTTCGTTTATCTTTTAAGCATTCATTAACTTTGCAATATATTGCAATATGTATTGCAATATTTTCTCAAATATTGCAATATATTGCAATATACTTTTTCCCCCAATACCCACCCCTAGTGTTGTGCTGATGGCATTATACAGCCCTGTTGACATATAGACATTATAAATGATGTCATACTCATAGGATACCTCAACATAAACTGTTAAGTCTGTTACAATAATAAAACCCATTAAAAAGTACATGTAGTCTGTTTAAAGTTGTGTAACTGGTTCCATATTACTGTTCAGTAATGTTACTCCTACTGGGCCATATCTGAGCTAATATTTGGCCCCATTCACAATTTACGGTAGATTGATCATTCTTATGGTTTTTTTTTTCACAAACACCAACCTTACTTTATGAAAAAAAGTTGTTGCCCCCATTAATTCAACACCTATTTGATTGACATATGTTTAAATTTTATTTTATATATTCTGTTGTGTATTTTTCAGGTGTTAACAATGGTCTTACCTTTGTTATTAATTATGGTTTTACCAAAACTAATGAATGCAGCAGACCCAGAAGCACAGAAGGTAATAAGCTTGTTTTCCACAGTTTAAAGTCAACATTAGCCAAATTCATGAAAAATAGACCTTTTTAAAGTATTTTTCACAAATTTGTGAATTTTGGTTACCAGTACTTTTTGAAAGCGTTTCTCAAAATCAGTAGCCAGTGGCAATTTTGGCTACCACGTTATGCTGTTTAGAAACATGTAATAAGACATGTATAATGTATCAACATGTTCTGTGTTACAGGGATAAGGATAAACTTAAAATCTCACTTTCCAGTGTTCACGAATATAAAAAATGATAAAGTATCCAAACTTTTTTGTGAGGAAATTTTTTAGATTGATTATTTTGCAATCATATATATAGAATTATCTTCCTTATGTAATGAATTGGCTACATGTAATTTGCTTTGGTTATCATGCATATAGAGTTGTCTCCCTTTTGCGTTGCACTGGTGAAGATTTTAAGTTGTGGAAGAATATTGGTCATTGTTACGAGTTTCAGCTTTCTATTATATTTAGAGGAAGAACTAAAAATGTTGATCAGAATGGTTAATTTTAATTTCATTTGTTGCTGTGAGGTGGGAGATCATGTTTATAGACATGTCACCATGTGGCAAAAATTTATGAACTTGATAAGTTTGAGTATGTGTCTGAGTGTACAACCTTATGTATTGTAAAACTTTGATTTTTGCCAGCATTTGTTCAGTCAGATTTTGGTATTGTAAAAGGGTTTGGCAATAAATCGAGGGAGGCATATCAAGAAAAAATACACAACATGGATTTTTGGACATCAAAATAATGAAACAGTAAATAGGTGTCAAAATTTATTGGCGGAGGCATCATAATGAGGTTTTACTGTATTTCATGTATTATCAAGTGCATGTGTACTTTGTTTAGGATATTACGGTATTTTGGAAAAAACAAAGACTGGCTAAAAAAATAACACTTTACTTTGTTTTAATTAAAAGCTTGAGTCACAGGTATTTATGAGACATTATCACATATTTTGAGTTATGACATTATTTATCTGGTATATGCATATTAAACTGAAAGTTTGTGGCTTTTGAAAACATTTTGTTGTACCAGCTACCCATTTAAAAATCTAAGGTGGGCAGGGTTTATATTTCTTTTTAGCTTTTGTCCTTTTACCAGTTTCTTCTTATTATTCAATAATTTTACATCATTATTCTTTCATTTCTTGCTATTCAGTTAAATTCTGCCATTTAATTTGACCATATACCCATTATTTTACCCTATTTATACTTCCTGTTCGAGGAGATCTGCTATATTTTGATAACAAATTTTGCCACTCATGAGACAGAGGAATTAAAAAAAATATTTTTTAAAAAATTCTAAATATTTTAAAATTGATCAGATTTATATTGTAATCCTTGATAAAGAAATTTTTGATCTAAAAAATGTTCCGATTTTTAATTTGTTGTACAGTCAAACCTGTCTATAACGGCCACCCAAGGGAACCAGTTAAAGTTGCCTTTTTGGGCAGGTGGCCTTTATATACAGGAACAAATAATATGAATAAAGAGCAATTTGGATACAATTCTACTGGACCTTATAAACAGGTAGCTCTTATATAGAGGTGGCCTTAAGGCAGGTTGGATTGTATTTTCAATTGCTGATCATTTTAAAATTTAAGATTTAAAACCCTCACAACTAAAACATCTGTAGGGAAAATAAATCTTGAAAAAGCCATAAAACAGAATTCAAAGTTTAGTCCAATTCTTTAACTTTTCAGTTGTACCTGTATCATGATGTTGTAAGTTTGTTATATGCCAATATAGGGACTCAGTGACCATGACATGTAGTGTAAAGCATGTTCTTAGCAATCACAGTGCCTATCAATGTTAAGATTCCAATCCCACTAAGACCACTACAGATGGTAGAGTGCTAACTTTGTATTTGGGAGGTCAGGGTTTGAACCCTGGCTGGGTCTGACCAAGACTTGAAAATAGGAAGTGACTATTCTTTTGGAAAACACTCAGCATTTAGAAATGAAAGTAACTGGGCACTTTGGAAAAGACCTTAACAACCAATGCTCTGTGAAAAAGCAGGCTTGGCATGTTAAAGAATCCTCTCTGCAGATTGCCCCGAGTGCAATGCAAAGATTAAAACATCTACAACTTCCCTTTAGCTGGTGATGTCTTAATATAAGTGAAATATTCTGGACTGGGTTATAAACACCATTCAATCAATTAAACTTCACTAGGGCAGATATTAGTGCAAGAAGTTTGCCAGCAAAGGTCTGTGGTTTTGTATTGATACTCAGGTTTCCTCTACCATTCCAGAAATGACCATCTTATATAAATGAAAAAAATATTTATTGGAACTCCACTCTCATATGTTAAAAATGAACCATGCAATTTTGAGTTTCAATCTAGTTAGAATTTCAGCAAAAATTCATAAATTATCAAAAAGACCTTATTTTACTCATTCTTTTCTTTTTTAAAATTTTAGGAAATGCAGTCACAAATGAAAGCTTTAAATGAGAAATCCAGTGTACCAGATATGGCAGAAATGTTAACAAGCTGGTTGGGTGGTGGAGATACAAAAAAGTCATCAAAACCTAAAGCTAGAAAAAGTCCCAGAGCTCAATAGACTCCTATATCTCGGTGTTTTAATTATTTATATATTTTGTAATCAGTAAATATCAGTTCCCCTCTCTGATTGCATTCAGTGTTGGAAATTATTTTAAAAAAAAATTATCAGTCTTTTCTGATAGTTTCAACATTTTGTATTGTGGTATATAAGAGAGTGTTGAAAAAATAACTAGTCCTTTTGAATTTCAAAAGTTACAGTCACAGACTGTCGGACTCTGATAGTTTCAACATTTTGTATTGTGGTATATAGGAGAGTGTTGAAAAAATAACCAGTCCTTTTGAATTTCAAAAGTTACAGTCACAGACTGTCGGACTGGCTGGTGTTTCAAACAGTGTTTTAATACTAAATTTCAATTTATGGCTGCGCAAATTTGTACTTGAAAGCTTTTGAAAATATTTGGGTAACCAAAAAAATCTTTAAAAAATTAAATATATAGTTTTATTATTTTCCCCTATATGAAGTTTTGAGATATAGTGTTCACTGCATTTCTTCTGCCAACATTTTGACCGCCACTTTCCCAAAAAACTATTCAGCATATCTTTATGAAACTTCACAGGTTTCGATTTACTTAGGGTGGAGTAGGTGTGTCTTTGGCTATTCATCTTTTGATCATGCACATGGTTGGGGATTTCTCAAATATAAATAAATAAATATGAATATGACCCATCTTTAATGTGCTGTATGTAGCTCACTCAGTTAACATGACCTAAAGGATGAAACGATACCCTCAGAATTTACTGATGTCATGTAATGTTCTACAAATGGGGTTAAAATCCATTTGATCAGTTCTGGGATTAAACAGTCATCTCCATACAGTTATACATATGTCAATTGAAAATGTAATATGGGACTGAGGCCATAAACTTTGTTCTTGAGAGGGAAAGGGGTCAGGTAATGTTAATATTCTTCTTAAATGAGCCATTTCTTATTCCATTGGAAATGTACCATATTTGATAATTTTATCCCACATTCGTGTATGTACCTAATTGTTTTTATGTTTGTGTTCAAAACTTATTGAAAATGAATACAGATATTTCATATATATATAAACATGTGTATATGCTTTTTATGTAGTGTGTGTGTGTGTGTGTGTGTGTGTGTGTGTGTGTGTGTTAAGGCATGTGTGACAAAATATTGTGTATTGCATGTAGATGTACAGGTTATGAGTCGTGGTTTGTATGTGAATACATTTACTAGTGTAACACTCAGAACAGAAAGATTGTATACAAAGTGCAATTAATCTTACAATATTAACTACATGTATTTGAAAAGTGTCAGAACAATGGCATTGTAGGCAAGTTCTCTTTATTGATATGATATAAAGATGAGCAAGACCTACAAGCATAAATTTTTCAAAGGACATTTTTTTAATTATATAGACCATGCGAAACTAAAGATATGCTGATCAATTGCAATGTTGTCTCTTTCAAAAATTAAGTGACATGAAATTTTATAATTTACATTATTGTCAATAATGATTGGTCGTAAAACTTCTCCCACTTTTAGTTACTGAATTTTAAAGTTATTTTTGTCATTTTGAACTTTTGTACACTCACAGAGCAATGTTTTACCAGTCCTGAATTTTGTTTTGAAAATAGTTTTGTTTTAAATTAAAACAAACATGCATAGATGAAAAAAAAGAACTGTGTGTGTAATTTTGTCAGGATTTGAAAGGGAAAGTACTCCTTTTATAAACATTGTAAATTATTTGATTCTGTTGGTCTTGTAAAATCACTTGATTAATAAATGTTTTTATTTATAAATAGAGAAGTGTTGCTATATGTCAAGATGTTACTATCAACTACGCATAAACATGTGTTAAGCTCTCACTGCTTTGCAATGAGTTGGTTAAATTAAAGTAACAAAATGTGTTCCAAAAGAAAATTGGTGAGGTATTGACTAATCTGGTGCTGACTTTTATTATAGCTGTCTATATGTATTGAGCATATTATGTGTATGTAATGTCAGTACATATTTTGTGTAAGGTTTTGTAAAAAAAAAAAAAAATCAGTGGACAGTAAGAGTGCAAGGCCCCTTGTTCTCAAAGACAGTAGGCTAACTCCTGGTGCTACACATTCATTTAGAAGCTGGATAGAGTGGATCATTATAAAATTACGTATCTTTCACAATGCTGGGGTTATTATACTATTCAGCTGACTGGCAATTGAACCCATGACCCTTGAATCTTATGGATTTGACACAACCCTCTGTTCAATTTGTATTATTCATGATGTTTGTCTGATTTTCAAGCCACCCTTATCTTTTGTACAACATTTAGTGTTGCAACCTAATGAGGTTCGCTGCTGTACCACGTGATCAATACCTCTTAACGTTTGTGCAGATTGTTTTGGAAAACGTCAACGTCACAGATTCCCGGAATGGCGTCGTTTTCGTAGGAAAATGTCATTTCATGCGATAGGATTACATATCCATTGGGTAAGTGTTCCGCATAAACGTTAGAGGGTATCACGTGGTACAGCATCTGAAAAAGTTTTCCATTAAAAAATCACGTACTGACCCATGTCCAAGTCACAATCCCAAAAGCAAAGCAAAAACTTTGAAAACTAACACGTGAGCTTCCACATGGGCAGTGAGACCGGGTGTTCCGGAATGGTAAGCACATCCTGTTATACCTATCCAGTGTGAATTGAATATTCTAGTAGACGTAAAAATATATCCCGGATAATTTTGGATACAGAGGCATCATACTTATCAAGAACCTTGCCATTAAATTATTTCACAGAATGTTTTTATACAAGTCGAATATGCACACATCACAGTATTAAATTCTGTTTTGTAATTTAATTTTAGCCGACAACCTGACTAAAAAGTTGACATATAGAGGATATTCAGTTGCGCTATGACGTCAAACTGAAAAATGGACTGTTTTACCCAAACAAATTGTACGCCTTGTATTGAAACTAATAATGGAGTTCAACTACAGAGCAGAGTTTTTAAAAAAGATACAGATATGATTATGTTCATACAAGATTTAACCCCCAAACCTTATTCACTACTTTGGGAGCATCATTACTTCGTTCATACATTACAGCTACATGGTCTATTCCGCGTTAACTACTTACCACTAACCACGACTATAATTAATTGTTCTGGAAACAGGAGAAACCAGTTTCTGTACTATAGTTTGATATTAATAAACAATACTAGAAATGGATGTTTTACTGAAATCGTTACAGTACAGGCCTGTCGAAAGTTTAACATTGAGCTAACGAAGGAGTAGAAGTTAAAAGTGTAGAATGACCGAGATCTTTAGTAGACTTTACAGATATTTCGATTTCCAGTGGCAGATAATATTAGCTGCCAAAAGAGAGATAGCAACTGTCGATATATATAACTATAACAAGGGGCCTAGATGACGATTAGTTGATTATCTGAATGTTAAACTTTCGACAGGTCTGTACTGCATGTGTTTGGTCATTTGTCATTTACTGTCCAGAGTAATCTCCCCTAGAGCAATTTGATTTAACTTGATCCACTGTTGTTTATATGTTCAGGGTTGAACATAAACTGATCTTTTTTGGGCGTCAACATTCTATTGATTTATGTGCATTATAAATGCACACGTGTATGTTAAATGTTTAATCCCTTGTACATGTGTACAACATTTACTTGTCATGATGTGGGTTAATAAGATATAATTTTCTCAGTAGTTGTTATGCATTGCGATACTGTGAAGCTATATAAATTCGCGGTGTCCATTTTTTGCGATTCTAAGAAAATGGTAACAATTAGCGGGCTGATAAATTCGTGATTTATTGTACATAAACAACTTAAGTAAAGTGTGTATTGTATACAGTTTTGTGGTTCTTGGTGTCCATGAAAACAACGATAATTCAAAAACCGCAAAAATTAATGGTTTTACAGTAGTTAGTGATTTCATTGCGTTTTACTCGCTATTTGTGGTATTCTATTGTTCTTGGTATGCATTGTGGCCTGAGCGTAGTCTCTCTGACTATTGACATAGACGTGACCATTGCGCCTCTCAGCACCATGATGAAGAACCTTTATTGGGACAGAAACTGGTATTAGAAAGCTTATCAGTTCGTTTGCAAAAGGTCTGTGGTTTTCTCCAGGTACGCCGCCCCAATCATTTTGAAACTGACCGCCTCAATATAAATGAAAGAATGTTGACTGTGTCACAAAATTTCATTGCTCCATTTTCCACTAATGGTGTTTTGTTTTTACTATCGTCATCTTGCTTTGTTTGAATCCCAACATAATTTGGTAAGTATGATGTCTCTCCAGTATATCTGGATATTATATATAATGTCCCATAGTTCCATGTTCCTTTCGTTCTCAATTTTGATTCCACACGTGACGGGTGTTGCTAATTAAACAGGAGGTGCCTACCCTTCTGGGGCACACGACCTAACTTACATGAACCTGGTGAAAGTTTGTGTGTTTGACATAAATTGCCAGTTTCAAAGTTATTTTGCATTGGGAGTGTGATTTAGACATGGACTGGTGTGTTTGTTTTTATTATATGTTTTTGCTAAAAGGCCCTCCCTTTCTGGTTCCAATAAAATGCCATACATTAAAATCACAAACACTATATACTGGTCAACACTGAACAATATAGACCTATAATAAAAAGACACCTCTCCCACATGGGGTCAAGCGGGACCGAACCATAGTGGTGACATTTGACTGATGACTGGTTTTGAAAGTGTACGTCTAAATCACTCAATCAGCCAGTCTCTAGTGATAATATGCTGTCCAGCGATGTGGTTTAAGTACTTTTGTGAAGTCCTAACCATCCCATTTGTTATTCAGTCGTCGATCTATAAAAATCTATAAAAATTATGAATTAAAGTGTAAAATTTACTGAATAAAGTATAAATGTACAAATCAAAGTGTTCATGATTTTGTAAAAAATGTTTGTAAAAACATTTCGATGGTTTGTTCACAAGATATTGAACAATTGGAAAGCGCACACTGACTCAATAGGTAAATGGATTTCAACCAGTTGGTCTTTTGCCTACGGCGTTGCATACATAGTGCGCACGCATTCTTTATATCTATGACATCATAGTCACTTTGACTCGTTAAGTGCGCATGCCTTCTTTCATCTATGACGTCATAGTCTATTTTGCATGACAACAGACACATTGGTACGACGCTTCAGTGTAAGAAGACAGCGATTCATCGATACAACGAAAACAAAGCGAGTTCACGTGTTTCTTTAAGAAAACATCAGTCGTTTTCCCCCAAAAAAAACACGGACAAAGATGTATTTTTCTCGGGTAATTATTTTATTAGATAAATTCTTGTGATTGATAACAATATTTAACAAACATTTCAGGGGGCTCGTGTCAGTTTATGGACCGGAAAGTCAGCCCAAAAAAGATATGTGGACCAAAGTGAAGCTGAGGTCGATCCATATATCATTTTCTGTCCATAAACTGCCGTTTGGCGCACGAGCCCCCTGAAATATTTGTTATATTGTACCGAATCTCCAAAACTTTCAACATGATCCGTGTCGTTACTAAAAATCCCGTTTCGTCTCCATCCTTGCTTCATATATCACTTAATGTGACAAAATATAACCTGGGTGGGTGTTTACAATGATCATTTTTTTACGAAATGGCGAGGGTTCTTTATGTTACGTAGTCATGACGAAAGAGTTGACTATTTACCTAGGTTAGTGCAGCTCAAGAACGGATTGATTTGTACGTGACTGGGATGACCAAAATTGAATTTAATAAAGTAAACTATATCTACCTTTCTGCATTTTTCAAACTTTTGAAAAATTGACGTAAATTCAAACTTTTAAACTCAATCCGACCTTTGAGCTACCCTTCATTGTACCCCTTTCAAACCTACGTAAATAAATATAATAAATTCTTCCGTCATCATTACTTCAGACGAAAGACACCATCAGTTTGTCAAAATTTTTACCATTGTAAACACGTTTTGGTGTATTAAAGAAATTAGGATTATTAGCAACGACTCGGCTCATGTAAGTAAATGATTATATTGATTTTAAACCGTGATATTCAAATCTTTGAAATATTAGCATTGTTCCTTTCTCTGCAACTGAGTAAACAGCTCACTCTTATAGTGTGCATGTTTTCTTTATATCTTTGACGTCATAGTCACTTTGATTCGTTTAGTGCGCATGCCTTATTTTATCGATGACGTCACAGTCACTTTTGTTGGTGTCCAAGGCAACAGACAACATCGATACAGCAGTTTCAGTAAGAAGACGCTTGTTTCTTCGATACAACACAAATAAAGCGACGCGTAAACAATGAGTCGTTTTCCCGGAGAAAACACGGACAAAGATGTCTTTATTAGATAATTTCTTATGATTTATAACAATATTCTGCAATATCAATTTCTCATTTATTTTGATTTTGGTTGATTTGGTATTGTTTGACGTCCCAGAAATTCTTTAACTTAAGTATCACCAAGAGACAACTATTCTTTTTAATACCAGGAATTGTGCAAGTTTTGTGCAAGTGTGTATTCTCTTGCTAACTAAATCTAGCCAAACCTAAATAATATTTTCCTTAACTTATTTGGCAAATTTTAACAATCATTTTATGTTACTAAAAATAATACATTACAATAAAATGTATCACGCTTGGAGTGATCTTCTAAACTACATCTTAAGACTTGAATTCATAAATATCTCGAAAAGTAACAAAATTATTCTGATTTTAAATTTCCACTTTTAAGTTTAAGAAAATCTTAGTTAAGAAATGGTAGCGGAACTGTGGTTACGTCTTTGTCAACCCTAAGACTGTTTCTAATAATGAAATGTTACACGATGATAATAATATAAACCTAAGGCAAAAACTAATTTGTATAGTCATTTATCGATGACAGTGTACATATTAAAATAACCAATGTTTAACATTACTGGAAACTTCTACGATTCTAAGATGTTAAGACTGTTTCTGGATTACCTCTACGCAATTTGAACACCATGATATAGTACTCTTGGGGAATTTAAGAAAGCCTTCACTGTTAAAATCGAATGAGATTTGGTCCACATATCATTTATTCAAATTTCATTTAATGTTTTTGATAAGAAATTTTATTTTTCCAAAATGGATTTTTGATTATCTATAACTAGTCCTGCTTTAAAGTTTTGCGAAAATAAGCTTAAACTTTAAGATTCGACAGATCACTTCATTTGATTATTTTACACTAACAATATACAGTAATAATGTTCCCCTCGATAACTTGGTTACAACACTTTTCGAAACGATATAATATTAAGGGTAAGCAAATATATTGGGAATTATAACAGCAAGGCGTCTAGCATCCATATTTTGCATATTTTAATATGGAAACTTCCTTTCTCCCTATTTTTTTTAGGAAAAATGTTTGTTTGATATCCTGAATGGTTGGTAAGGTACTTTGATATGAAATTCCAATTTTTCTAAAACAACCAAAACTCAATTGCTTGCGTGTATATTTATTTTGTATTATATTTTATTTAAACCAACTGTTAATCTTTGCTTGAGTAAACATATCAGGATGGCTAAAACGGTGTTGCGGGAGACCACAAATAAGTAACTTTTCTACTATGTATATATTTTTTCAATTAAAAATCCTATTATCTTCCTATTTTTTTCCACCTAAAATATCTATTTTTGGACCCCTTTCGTGCTTGAGGTCCTGGGGTTATGAAAATAATTTAATTTAAAAAAGAACATAGATCCCGAACTAAAAATTTTCAATTAGTTTTACTTAGTTTGATCATTTGTATTGTCTATTTTTATATTTTTGATCGGCATGACAAAAGTACAGAGGTTGATTTTGTAAAACGGAGATGAATTGTTCACTATGGTTACTGTATTTCAGAATTTAAATGTTTTATGCTATTATTCTTAATTATTCTGCAAAAAAGAAAAACCAACAAAAACGAAAGTTTAACACTAAGCCAACGCATAAGTGACAAATCAGCTCCTCGTTTCGTCAATTCGTTAGATATACATTGCCAGCTTTTTGGTAGATAATATCTATCTCTCAGTACCTTTTTGGTCTATATCTATACATATCTTAGTCACTCGGCAGTCAAACATCGACTTGGTATGTTAGCTCGGTGTTTAAAATTTCAACAGGTTTCCATTATGACAATCATCTCAGATGTAAAATAGGCTAAATGTTATCATAGAAAAAGCTCATGATAGTTTTCTGTTTCTTTATGATTACACATACCATGGCTTATCATCCCTTCAATTGTTCCAGCTCTCTAACAGTTTTCTGTATTTTTATGACGCAGGATGCCGATTGAAAAGACCATGGTCCAGCATTCCTTCAAATGTTCGAGCTATTTGGGGTTTAGGCTGTTCCCTAACAGTTTTCAGTACCTTTATGACGCAGGATCCTGATTAAAAAATACCATTGTTCAGCATCTCTTTATTTCTTAGAAATAGTGAGGGTAGTAATAGAACGAGGTTTGTTGAATTTCATTGTTTAGGAATCGTGTAACAAAATCTGTTGAAAAGTATTTTATTGAGGATCAGTTTTGATTATCCAGGGATATATTTCTTGGTGTTTAATAGTAATGTTTAAACATCAGTACATAGCTCTCTGAAGTTCAGAAGTATTGAGAACAGGTATCAACATAACTTCCATTAATTTTACAATTCTTGTAACCAATTTTGACGAGACGTTTAAAGAAGTATCGAAACGTCACATCAGTCTGATTGATTGATGATTTATTGATTGATTAATTGACCTTAGATCTATTATAGGCATCGTGAAATCACTAACACATGTGATGTTTTTCAGAAGCCAAACTTCTGTCGGAGTTAAAGTGATGCGCGGCGTCATACCCAAAAATACAAATTCGAAAGATTCGCAGGGATATACATGTATCGAGGTATCGATTTCATTATAAATATAAAAAAGAAACATGCCAAATCGTGCTTTGGATGGGTATTCATCTCCTGTCTAGCTAGCTACATCCGCCTTTGTGATAATACATGCAGATAAAACGAATTTGCTGAATTAATTTTATGCTTACCTATTATGTTTTACGGCCGTCATCACAGTATTGTTGTAAAGTTTGATGTTTCTGTGTCCAGGATTGCCCTTGCCCCTGAAACATAAAACTTTACAACAATAAGTGGCTAATTTGACGTCCTAAAGTTCCATTAGATTACTCACGTGGCGCCTGAAGCTAGCTAAACAGGAGGTGCTTACCGTTTCGGAGCACCTGGCATCACTTCCTGGTGGAATCACGTGTCACCTACGAGTAACATGTAAGTTTCAAAGTATGTAGTATGTTTGTTTTTGATTATGGACAAACATGGCCGTTATCTCATAAAATATTAATGCATAAGTTAAGTATGTCAATCTCTGTTTTATCTTGACCTCGAGAAAAAATAAACCAAAATTGTTAGTATACAAAAATATGTTTCGGTAATGCAATTAGTTACTAGTATATGCATATTTAGTGTTAAATATTAAAGTGGGAATCAACTACATGTTTGTGAATCTAATGTAATGAGTTATATGCATGTTTAGAATTTCAGAATCCTGAATTTTTTATGTGTAATACCAGATTGATCTTGAATAAAATATTGTTGATACTAACCAATAACGAATTTACGCTACCTATTTCATAACATAAATATAAAGGTTTTAAATTTAGTACACACAGTTTCGTGTATCAAGTATTTCAAAGAAAATGGCATAAGTTTACAGTACGCAAAATATTTAACCGAAATCTAAATATGCATATAACATATTACGACTGAGCCACAAAACATAAGTCAATTATCTATTAATGCCAAACATATTCTTTTGTATTATAAAGGTGTTTGTTCTGTTTCGGTTTTAATTAACGCAATTGGTCAAAATTGTTATTTGTTTAGTTTGTAAGGCTAGTAGCTAATTTCTTGCTATGAATACAGACAAGGTACAAACATAAAATGCTGGTCCGAGGACTACTGATAACGAACATTATTCCGAAACGGACGTCTAGTGCTGCAAAATTAAAACGTATTCATTTATAAATATTTGCAATGAAGAAACCATATTATTATCTTAAAACATGTGCTCGGTCAACAACCTAATTAATCCAAGATCATCAAAAACAAACGCAAAACAACGGGGAAATAAGCACTTTTAAAATAATTCCACTGATTACGAAACTCTCTACTTTAAACGATCAATGAATATAATGGCATAATGAATACGTAGTTATAAGTGTAATAAAATCCAGATTTAGACTTCCCTAAATATCCAATTTATTTCATAAACATGTAAACATGAAATACTAAAACCATTCACCAAATACATATTAATAGCGAACCAAAAAAAAACTTTCATTACTTTTGATTACGTTCGATTGATTAAAATAGTATTTTGATATTTTACGGAGGTCTTAAAAGTCTCAATTTAATATTATTCCATAAGTTCACTCTACAGAATTTCACTAGAGTTAATAAGCCATCGATATCTACCTTCTGATGTTGAATATTAAGATATTGAATCAATAATAATTTAAACCGCTTATAATTAAAAGTCTCTTCATTCTTGTCTTTGCATAGAGTTATTTGAGTAACTATTCATTCCGGTTATGTTTTATATTGCATAGCATACTAGTATTTTAAATTTATATGAATAAAAATCGATTCAAACACTCCGATGCTGAATATTTACTCTGAAATCACGTGGTTTTAGTGTGAGGCCTAATTCACCCTCTAGGTTATACTTAAAACCTGGAATCTTCTCTATTTTGCACTGCTGCAAGAGAGTTGTGAAAACAACAAACACTGCAGCTTTTGCCAAAAATTCTCCGAGACATCGTCTTCTACCAGCCCCAAAAGGAAGATTAAATTCCACTTTCTCCTCATCTATATCGCCATTTTCCATTAGAAATCTTTCTGGGCGGAATTCTTCCGGATTTTCAAATATCTTGGCATCACGAGAAACAGCGTAAAGATTTGAAAATACCACTGTTCCTTGTGGGATAAAGTATCCTCTTAAGGTGACGTCTTCAGTTGTATAGTGTGGCAATCCCATCGGAACGAGTGGAGCTATACGCATGACTTCTTGCATTGTTGCAAATCTGTAAGGCAATTTTAATCGGTCTGGATATATTGGTTTTCTGTCGCCAATTTTGGTGCCAATTTCCTTCTGGATTTTGCATTGAATGTCTGGAAATAAAGCCATAAAAAGAACAGTCCATTCAATCGTCGTTGCTGTGGTATCTAAGCCGGCACCAACGATAGCATCTAATGATGCGTATAATTGGTTCTCTGTTTCATCCAATACACACCTTTTTTGCTTTAGATTGCTGACAGCCGCTATCAACTCATCTGTTAAATCACGATGGGTTTCCCCATCAAATGTTTTCAAACGGTCACTTACCATTTTCTCTCTTAATGTAACTGCTTGTTTAACATTGCTTTTAAATTGTTTGACCGTTCCTGGGATAAGAAACCGTATCCATGGCAGTGTATCAAGCAAATTTCCTGCTTCATAAAAATCTGAAAACGTCCTTGTACTATGCATAAGACAGTTAAAATTGTCATTTTGTTGATCACCTTCCAATTTTCCATAACATAATTGAAAAATTATACTTCCAACTCTACGTTCTATCAATTTATGTGGATTAATGGAGTCGTTTTGGCTATTTTTTATTAATTCAAGTGACAGATGAAGTGCCTCGTTTTGAATTAATTCCTCCACGTGATTCTCTTTACCATTGACATGCATTCGTAGAACACTATTGGCTACTTTGCGTTGTAATTTCCAACCACTGGTATATTCACCAAATGCGATATTGATTCGTCCAGCTGGTAACTCAAAAAAGAAAAATGGTGGACGCCCAGCAAATGTTTCAAAATGCTTAACAAAAGCTTCATGAATCAAATTTCTGTTATTCAAAATCACCACATTCCAAATTCCCATTTTGACCATAAAAATATCACCATATCGTTTCCCCATGTTAATAAATGTTTTAAACGGATACTTCCCTAATAACGGCAAATGTCCAACCAGTGGGAATGTCCACCATGGTCCAGGAGGCTGTTGTTTTCCATTCTTAAGCTGCTTAATATATTTGACCAATAAAGCTGTGGTGAGGAGTATTATAAGAACTGTTGGCAAATAAGCTAAAATCCCAGCGAACAAACCCATCGCGTATCTATGTTTATTGAGGAATATCTGATATGAAAATGAACATTCTGTTACATGTATCGCTATAAAGTAACCAATCTACGACAGATTACGTAATGTATTGCCGATAGGTTGACAAAAAACATGATATACTTTAGTTAACAATGAATATATACTCAATAAATATTCATTTGTAGACATAACTATATAATAAAAACATTCACTTAATTAATTCATTTACCTAGTTTTTCGCGAACCTTAAACGAAGTATAGGTAAATAACTTTGACATGTCCGTTTTACCTTTCATTTAAATATTTGTCACGGACCTGTACATTTATGTATAGGTGACACAGGTGTTTAACATGGATAGTTTATATATTGACTCCGTACCTTTACACTATAGGCAAACAACTTTGACCTGTCCGTTTGATCTTTAATTTGAATATTTATCATGGACGACTGCATTTATATAAAGGAACCACATGGGTGTATTTTGTATACATAATAAGAACACTTATCTAGTGTATATATTAATAACTGCGACCCCTTCCACTACCTACGTATAGGGTGGACTATTCCATATCAATATTCTTAATGAAAGGTCAAACGGACAGGTCAATGTTGTTCACTTATACCTACGTATTAGGTGGATCATCGTATATGGTATTCCTAATAGACGTTAAATGGACAGGTCAATAATTTTTGCCTATACATTTTAATATTCTAGGACCTCAAAAAGTTTTCCATGGTATTCACTATATATTTGTTTCTATTTATTTTTTTCACCTTAATATATATTAAAATTTCCATGATACCATATATGATATTATACCTCATAAATTTTAGTTTCTACTTAAAGCCATTGTAACTACTCCGGGCCATATAATCGTATATAACCACGGAGCTCTGAGCCGTATCTTTCTCGATAAATCCGAAAAAGAATAGTTCATCATTATTGCCATTAAAGATACCTTACATACAAGTATAAGAAATGGCCCATTACTATTGGTATTCTGAAAAAAATATTTAAAAATATTTAAAAAGAAAAAAAGAAAAAAACCTTATTATACTGCAAATACTTGGCTAGGGTTTTCATTAGATGTCGAATCGTAAGCATGAGCACGAGTGTAGCCGACTGGAGACGTTGTACACTTGGGAGCCTCAATGAAATTGCGAAATGTCGGCAACCATAAAAAACACCTTATCGGGATTGTTACCGCAAACAAATGTTCTTGCACTGAAAACACAGCTTCAGTTTCCTTTTCTTTTTAGCCTTTCCGGAAACAACTGAACTCAAATATTTCCTTCTTCTTACAGTTATGTCACTTTTTCCTTACTACTCTTTCCTTATTTTTTCTATTTTCCTTGTCTACTCCTTGATTATTACTCTATGCTTTTGTTGCTGCTTCTATAGTTTTTGTATCGATTATATTGGCATAATCAGAAATATGACGCTTTTAAATTTTTGCAGGCATGAATTTGGTTTTGGCAATGACGTTGGGATCCAGAGGATGTATACCACAGTTTTCAAATTTTCAGGTGTTAAGGATTTAGCACACGCCTTACAAGGAGTTTATGGAGTAACGATCAATTTCATTACACAAGGTCTGGTGCATAAATTAATGACACCCTGTGTTATAAATACGTACAAAATGGCCAAAATAGCCCACATCTAAAGACTGCAAAATATAACTGATATGAGCGAGTAAAACAAATATTGTGCTGTTTTGCCCAAATCTATTAAATCTAAAGATATATGTTATTTGTGACCATCATATAGAATCAGTATAGAACTGGTTTTTTTTATTTAGTTTTTTATTTAAATACACTCAGCCTGAAACACTCTCAGTTCAATCGGAGCCTGGGGTAGCGCCTTTCAAAAGTTCAAACCTCATCCACAAAATATGATGGAATTGATTGACCAATTACATTACCACAGCCAATCAAAGTCACATTATTTCCTTTTCCATCAAAAACAGCAGGAAGGACACAATAATCTCTACAAACAATATTTGTTGGAGTATAATTCTGCCTCTAGCCCTTCTCATCTATTTTAATTTGTATATTCTTTCTGGTGTTAGATCATAGTTTGCCAGTTTAGGATTCAAATTCAAGTAAAGAGTATCAAGTCCTTTTATTATATATTGATACCAAAAGACTCAAGAACTCCTCTATCATTGGGAAGGATTTTATATTTAGAAAAATAACCTCTAGTATAAGTACCATTAGTAATTAATTGATTGAATGATTGGTTGATTGAAAGAATAAATACTAGTACATAGAGCGCATATGTATTTTTGTGATCTCACTGACAATATAGAAATTTATATATATATATTTAGAGAATTGGTGAAACACGAATTCGAATATAACAATTACAATGATTTTAATGCAGATCCATGTGTAGATTGTCGTCATTTAAAGTCCTTGGCCTGAATAAAAGCCGTTAGCACGTAAAAGATAATGATCATATATGCTTATCAATGTTTTATCTTGAGACATGTTATGTTATTTCAAGTAAACAAATGAAAACCAAGTACTTACGTACTTGATAATACACGATAAGCAAATATAAGTATATTGTTAGGTTCAAATTATATTTCGTTTAAACCAATAACAAATAAACTAATCCATGCCCAAATCAAAATCCAAAGCAAAGTAAAATCCTTGAACCTGACTATTAGGTTAAACATGTGAATTTCCATAGGGGTTGCGAGACCGGCTGCTCCGGAAGGGTAAGCACCTCCTGTTTTGCTTACTACACCCGCCACGTGTAAAATCAAACCTGAGAGCAAAAGGAACATGGAGCAATGAGATGCCAAATATATTGATGGTAATATTTGAGACATTATACTTATCAACAACATTGTGATGGTTCCCAAATGTTCACAGTTATTTCGAGTTGCAGGTGATTCTGTCTATTATCGGCATCTGCCAAAACAAATGCTATTTCAACTACTGTCAGAGCGTACAGATTTCCTGTTACGACTTAGTAAAAGTAAGTTAAAAATATCAATTTTTATTCAAATTTATTTGATTTTCTAGAGAAAAACGTAATCTCACTGTCACAATCAGACTGGCTCTAACAGTAGTTGAAATAGCATTTGTTTTGGTAGAGGCCGACAACAGACAGAGTCACCATCAACTCAAAATATTCAAATTAATTTTATTTTCTGGTTCATACAGTACAGTTTTCTTTTATTTTGTTTCAGATGAGCAAATTAAGAAACAACAGGTGGTCAGTTTAAAACAACAAATGTTTTAATGATTACTATAACATGACTTCTGTTTTTTCGGAGAGGACATCTACTAATTTTATCTTAATAAACCATGTATGTTTCAAGTTTCATTTCGCTGAATACTAGTAACAATAGTGATATTTTACAATACGGTGATTTTGTTTTTCAGTTATCATGTGAGTTTGTTATTATGACGTCATTTCAGTTGGTTTCGATTCGATTGATAGGTAATATTGATTACCTACCCAATATAAATCAGTAGAAAAGAAGATATGGTATACATGTACGTAAAATTATTTTCCCGGTCAATATACCTGACGTCATTAAGGAACTACTTCCTACTACTGTTAGATATTATTTGTCAGAGTCCATCACCTCAGAGATGTTGTATTCCAATTGTTGTTACTATTTCGTTGCTATTGCATCTAGCTAAACAGAAGGTTCTTGCCCTTCCAGAGCACCTGGTCTCACTTGGTATTTTTTAGTTTTACTTTTTAGGTTTGAGATTTTAACATGAACCATTATGTTTATTTAATGAATGCATTAATTTCAATGAAGATGCTATTAAGTCTAGGTTTTAAACATTGTTTATTTATCAACATTATGTGTATCCAAAGCCCAGTTAACAAAACGTGTAACAATCAGCTTCTTGCTTTGTTAAGTTTAATACTGATGACCGAAGTGAAGCGATGTTTTGGGGCGAGCTTTTGACGTAATTTATTCGTTGCATTAATAAAATAAAAACTAAAGCTTTCCTTGTAATAACAATTTGTAAATAAGTTATTTTTGGCGTGCACATTGGCTGTTCCTATATTTGCGTATTACTAATATTCAGTTATAAAAGAGCGTTTTCCTTTTTAACCTTTTTAACGATACACCATTTGGCATAGCGAGTTGACCGAATTAACTGACTTATTTTAAAAAGAAGTCTGTACAGTTCGGTCATTCACGTGATGGCCTTGACATAATGAAATATTGAATACAGGTAAAGGTACATAAAAGATTTATCTATTTGAAATACAACCTTGTAGATTCAATATTTCATTATGTTAAGGCCATCACGTGAATGACCGAACTGTGCCGACTTCTTTTTAAAATAAGTCAGTTAATGTCTTTGTTTTAATTAATTTTTAACTTAAGTTTATTTAACATCATGAATTTCCAACAGTAATAAACAATAAAAATAAATAAATGAGCAATAGTTCTCAACATTGATATATAAAAATATTAAAAGTATAGTCCTTCACGCGAGGGATTATTCTTGGATGTCCTTTGCTAAGCATTGTTAAGGACCTCTATATTATATACTATTCATGTAGTTGTCCAATGACATATCAACAAATTAGCATATTGTAATGACCAAGCGGTTCAGCAAGAATATCTCATATTGTCGGGGGCTCAAACTCTTAATACGATAGTACATCTTATTCAGCTACTTTGAGAATGCTTCAACTTGTCAGGGGCTCAAACTCTAGCTAATAGTACATGTTATTCTAGCTACTTTTATGCCTGGTCTTGCAATATGAAAATTATAGTAAAATTAAGACAAACTAGTTAAATTAAGATAACAGTCAATTTATTTAATATTATTACTTGTTTTGAATATTTATTAATTTTAAGTTTCCACAATATTGGAATTAAGGTCTTTATATCTAAAACAAAAGATAATTTGACCTTATATTACATGAATACTGTAGACTTTGTGATGATAAAAATCATACTTCGTCTAAAAAATCATGAAATTACAACAAATACATATGTAGATAAATGAACAAATAAATAAATAAATACCACCAGAATTATTGAATTGTCAGAAAATAGTCTGACGTCACATGAAATAAAACACTTGTCAAACTGTCATTTTTTACCTGTGTCTAAAGTAGGAAAGTCTGCAGTCTGAATAATATCAGAATACCCTAAATTACTTAATTTGGAAAAATTGTTCCAATTCAAAGTAAATTATTATGAAAAGTTTTTGAAATTTTACCAGTACTTGTTTCTTATTTCCAAGTAATTTTATAAAAGATAAATCTGACAATGCTCAGCCATAAATGCTGAATTTTGCCCAGAACAGGAATTCAAAAATATATAAATTTAGCAATTTTCACTCCATAATAGAGGAACTGTGCTTAAAAAATACCTTTATAATAAAATTCTAAATATTCTGATTTAATGTAAAATTCTGCCTGACAACCAGTATGTTCGAAAGTAAGTGAGAGAGAGCCCTGTGCTGGAAATTCCAGCCCTTTTTATACCCAAAAGGGGCAACAGGACAACGATAACCGGAAAACAGGACTTCCCCTGGCAACCGGAGCTCCAAAACGGGCTTAAACTATAATACTGGGTTTATAAACAGGGTTAAAAACGGGGTTAAAACAGTGTTGAAAAACAGCTTCAAAAACTGTAAAAACTGATATAATTTTATATAAAATGGATTTGGCGGAACACTTGTATCATTTTTAAAATTTGTTATTCAAATATTTTTCAATAAACTTACAATTCTGATTTTTCCTTAATTTTTAAAGATAAGTTGTAAAAATATACGATGATGGGTTGAAATGACCTCTGACTCGGAAGTTCAATATCTGGGTCATAGGAACTCTTCAATCCCACATGTATTGTAAATTTGTAAACATTAGAAATGGCGCTAACAGTGTTGATAACTAAACAAACTTTGTTAGCAATGCCTAAAAGTCAATCTAAAGATAATAACAATGAATTCTTGGGAACAATTACTTAACAGAAATAGCTGTAAGTGTATAAAAATGGAATTAATTGTTAACATGAATAAATATATCATTCCATCATAACACATGGTTCAAAACAAATGGTCAATAATCTCAACTGGGATAACGATAATAACAACAAACTTTAACCTTTTTAACCATAATAATGCAGTTAACAAATAACACAGTAACTTTGTGATAACATAAAAAATGTCAAACAAGATATTTAAACATATTAATGGGGTTGTCACATAACAACAAGGGGGGGGTGCCATTTACTACATTTGCCCCCACTTAAGAGTGTTAGTGTCCTCACAACACTATTCATAAAAGTACTATCAAAAGTAAATGTTTTCAGCGTAAAAACATTTAGTCTTAACATTAGACCTTAAAATACACTATTATTTCACTATTTCAGAACAACATGACTTCCAAGTACAGTCAGCATCGGCTTCATTAGCAAGCCATTGCAACAACTAGAATTAAAATATAATATATATATGGGTTGTGTCTTGCTCCATTAAAGCAAGGGTTATGAAAACTGATATATATTCAAATGTACAAGAAATTTCAACTTGTACTTTTTGAATCTGTAATTTTTAACAATATACTATAGTATTTGCTATACTATTTAGTATAGTGTAATAAAAAAAAGGGGGGTTATGTATAATCTAGGACAATTAAGAGTTAATTAATCAATTCACATATAATTAAATGCTGCTGTCGAACTTTAACTTCTTCTGGGCTTCTCAAGATTTCTTTTGGTACACTTCTTGCATGGACCACACTTCAAAGGTTCAAATGTGTCACATTCTGCACATTCACAATCACGTGGGTTTTCACATCTAGATAGAAAATCTGCATTGCTGTGCTTCTTCCCTGACCTGACAAAATCTCAATCCATCCAGCAACTCGTCCCTTAGGTTTATTGAGACTGTACAACCACACCAGAGCTTGATGGTCTGTACGTGCTCTAAATTTTCGGCCTAACAAATATGGACGGTAATACTCAATGAAATATCTAAGTGCTAATAACTCTTTATCTGTTACACAATAATTACATTCTGCTTTATTTAATTTTCTACTACCATAAGCTATAACCCGTTCCTGTCCATTTTGGAATTGACTTAGAACAGCACCAATAGCATAATCTGAAGCATCAGTATCAATGATAAATTCACCATGTTCAGTTGGGTGTGCCATAATAGGGGCATTAACTAATGCGGACTTAAGAGACTCAAATGCTTCATCACACTTATCTGACCACTGAAATTTTTTATTCTTCTTAGTGAGTTCAACTAACGGCCGTACCATCTCTGAAAAACCATGAATAAATCTTCGATAATAGCTTCCCATTCCAATAAGGCGTCTGACTTCTGTGACATTAGATGGTTTCTGGCACTGTATCATTTTGGCAACATTATCTGCATTAGGTCTAACTCCATGTTCACTAACTATATGTCCCAAAAAGTTGACCTCTTTTTGTAGTAACTAGCACTTATCTGGCTTCAATTTAAACCCTGCCTCTTTTATCCGATCGAGAACTTCCTTTACCCTCTGCATATGGGTATCAAAATCTGGTGCAAACGCTACCACATCATCAAAATATACAAGGCAAGTCTTCCACTGGAGGCCGCTTAGAGCGATTTCCATAGCCCTTTGGAAGGTTGGTGGCCCATTTACTAAACCAAAACTCATTCTTTTAAACTCAAACAGACCATATTTTGTGGCAAATGCAGTTTTCTCTCTATCTTCTGCCTTAACAGGGATCTGGTTAAAACCTTGTATTAAATCAAATGTACTAAATAGCTTAGCACCCGAAACTGCATCAAGACAAGCTTGTGTTCTGGGCACAGGGAATGCATCATTCTTAGTCTTTGCATTCAAAAGTCGATAGTCAATACATGGACGTACTTTGCCATTCTTCTTGGTCACTAATACAATAGGTGATGACCATGGTGAAGTTGATGGTTGTATTATGCCCTGTTTCAGCATCAAATCTAGAGCTTCTTTTTCTTTCTCTGCATATGATAAAGGAACTTGTCTTGGTGGTATCTTGATGGGTTTGGCATCTCCTGTGTCAATGCTATGCTCTATTAAGTGTGTTAAACCAAGATCATATTCATCCTTTGAAAACGTGTCCTGGTGGTCTACAAGTAATTTAGCAACTGCCTCACATTCTTCTTCACTTTTCCCTTCTACAGATGACTCATATAAGGCACATAGGTGTTTTGGAATTTGCTCTCTATATTTAGGTTTCATGTTGCTAGCCGATTCTGAATAACAACAAGCTTTTGATTGAACTGCATTGGAATGTTCAGAACGTAACTGTTTTATCTGTTGTATGTTTTCATTCTCCCCTTCATACTCTTCCTTACATATTTCACTGAACACTTTATATGCTTCTGCATTGCCTATAACAGCATCTTGATTAATAGAAACTCTATTTGAGTAAAAATTCATGACCCGTACTTTAACAGTTGCATTGTTTCTGGTGTCAACTACTACCCTTCCCATTATTATAGAATAATGCTCTGATAAGTTTTCTACAGGCTCAATCATAATGTTTTCATCTTCATCCAGTTCACTGTCACCATTCTCAACAAATACATCAATAACTGCTTCACTATAACCTGGAATATCTACATGGTCAGCTACAATTACTTTTCTTGTTTTATTCTGCATGCCTACTTGCATACAGTTAATTACATTATCCCCTAACTTTATAATCCCTTGGCTTAGTAAAATATCTGCTGGTCCCAGACTGTGAATCTGTAGTACATCTACTCCCAGCAATCCATCATCTGCTATTTCAGCTACAATTAAGTCTTCTGACAACTTAAAATTATCCAACTCCAAATTAAATTTTGCCTTCCCAAACTCCTTAAGTGGATCCCCTCCTGGCCCTGCCAGTTTTACCGTGGGAGTTAACTTAGGACGACATCCTTCAGGTATACGTTTATAAACTCTGTCTGAAATAACTGACTTTGTAGCACCAGTATCAGCAGTGAACACTATCTTTATTCCTTCAACTGATCCCTCAATGTATACACCATCATCTTTTGGTTTTCTTCTGCGAACTGTTGAAATATCATTAGGCTCATTATCATTAGTCCTTTGTAACTGGTCTTGGTCATCATCCTTTGTTTCAATCAGTGGGTGGGCCTTCTCCCGACCAGTGGAGTCGACCCCTGGTAGTTTAAATGATTGGCTTGGTCTGAAGTCAAACTAGGGTCAGTACTGGTATTCATGGTCTGGATATCTTGTGTTGACTGTATAACAGGAACTTGGTAACTGTCATAATTGGACAGGTCTCTTCTGTCTGAATTACTCGTATATGACCTCTGGGTAACATGATTAGTTGGTTGTTGAGTTACATCCCTGTGTGTTGGCTGAAATGTAGGAGCATTTACATTGTACCTAAAATTTTGTTGTCTGGCTTGATTGGGTTGAAACATCTGATGTCTTGCTACTTGACAATCTCTAGCAAAATGTCCTGGTTTCCCACACCGGAAACATGTTTTAGACGGTGGTTTCTGCGTGCTATCAAATGATACATGTTGCTTTTTCAACTCCTCTTTTAATTCGCCTATCTCTTGTCTTAGTAACTCAACTTCATTTGCATTGCCCTTGCTCTCTTTGGCATTACTATTAGGACTCTCTGTTTTCTGATCCACTTTCCTGTCAATAGCTGTGTCTTTCTTGCTGTTACTTTTGATATTAGAATGTTTAAATCTGACTTCCTTAACATGACTACCTTTCATTCTTCTTCTGGTAACCTGTCTCGTTTGTGAACCTGGCCTTTCATCTATATCATCATTCTCGTCTGTGTCATCTGACCATGAGTCACTTTCATGCCTTGATCGCCTCACTTTCTTGTGTCTGAAACTATCATCACTATGGTGTGATTTATACTTGATCTCCTCAAAGTTCACTACATGGAATACTGCTTGATCTATGTTCAAAGGCTCTTTATGAAACTCTACCTCAAAACTAGCTCGTTCATTTGAAAGACCATCAAAGAACCTCCTCAACAGATCTTCTCTTCTTGTCTCTGGATCTCTGTTTACATGTGCTTTGTCATACAATCGCTTGAGGTCAGCAGCAAACTCTTCTACTGTCTCATTCGGCCTTTGATTCCTTTTGTGTAGCTGAGCAGCAAACGTTTTCCTGTTCTCTATTACTCTGTATCTATTGTTCAACTCGCTCACTAGTTTACTGTAATTACTTATTACATCAGATGACAGCTGACCAAATACAAAGTCTGCTGCGCCACCATGCAACCTTGGTAATAACTGATCTAGACATTCTTCTCTACTCCATTGGTTCCTCTCTGCAATAACTTCAAATCTGCTGAACCATATTTTCCATGAATCTTTTCCATTGAAGGGGGGTAACTTTACATTATGTGTTGAACTGTACTGTTTTTTGTTCAGGATTTGGCTTTGAATACTTCTTGAGTTTGAACTTTCATCATCATCTGAGTCGCTATAATCTCTAACACTATCAGTGTCTGATTCATCTGGACGGTTAATTGCTCTCCATTCATTCCGATTTCTATGTGTTTGCCCTTTTTTAGTTTGTCCAGATCTGACTCGTTTAAACCCATTATTTTCTCTTGTTAATTTGGCTGGATGTGTTTGAGGAGTACTGACTGGTTGTCTAGCATGATTTAGGTTCAATCTGGGTGATGGGTTAGTCAGGCATTCTTCTAATCTAGATAACTTGTGGCTTACTTCTTAAGCCATTCTCTGGTTGCTCATTTCAATTTTATCACCCAGGATCATCATTGTCTTGTTTAGGGTTTCCATCATCTTAGTTACAGGTGCAATATTACTAATTTCATCATGAGGTGTGTAACTGCATCTCTGTGGGGTATATTGCAAAATCCCTATACTTTCAGCATCACTGCTATGACTTTGGGCTATAACAGGATTTTGTAGTGGGACATCTGTTTGCAATTCTGAACCAAAACCCTTGGACAGACTGAACCCGACAACAGTGATGTCGGCTGTAGCTTTAGCTGGCACTTGCTGTTTAGGTAAAACTGGTGACTTAGTTGCAGTATGATCACCAACATTGTCAGCATCTTCAAATTCTGCTTCATAATCTTTTTGACGCTTTTCCTTGAGTCTGCGAGATCTCCTTGTCATTATGAAAGATTAACACTGGCACAAACTACTTAAAAAGTGAATTTTGGCAACAAATGTCTTGCCTTACTCACTAAGGGTATTGTATAGGTTATAAAAATATAAATCTGAAAATATTCAGTATGTAAAAGTATATAAAATATGGTTGTACCTTGATTACAAGAGTTATAAAATCTTTGTACAACAATAACAAAGCTTGGATTCGAATCACTGGATCTAAAATAAATTGATTTACATCCCACTTCTGACACCAAAAATTTATGTAATGACCAAGCGGTTCAGCAAGAATATCTCAGATTGTCGGGGGCTCAAACTCTTAATACGATAGTACATCTTATTCAGCTACTTTGAGAATACTTCAACTTGTCAGGGGCTCAAACTCTAGCTAATAGTACATGTTATTCTAGCTACTTTTATGCCTGGTCTTGCAATATGAAAATTATAGTAAAATTAAGACAAACTAGTTAAATTAAGATAACAGTCAATTTATTTAATATTATTACTTGTTTTGAATATTTATTAATTTTAAGTTTCCACAATATTGGAATTAAGGTCTTTATATCTAAAACAAAAGATAATTTGACCTTATATTACATGAATACTGTAGACTTTGTGATGATAAAAATCATACTTCGTCTAAAAAATCATGAAATTACAACAAATACATATGTAGATAAATGAACAAATAAATAAATAAATACCACCAGAATTATTGAATTGTCAGAAAATAGTCTGACGTCACATGAAATAAAACACTTGTCTTTTGAAATTTTACCAGTACTTGTTTCTTATTTCCAAGTAATTTTATAAAAGATAAATCTGACAATGCTCAGCCATAAATGCTGAATTTTGCCCAGAACAGGAATTCAAAAATATATAAATTTAGCAATTTTCACTCCATAATAGAGGAACTGTGCTTAAAAAAATACCTTTATAATAAAATTCTAAATATTCTGATTTAATGTAAAATTCTGCCTGACAACCAGTATTTCGAAAGTAAGTGAGAGAGAGCCCTGTGCTGGAAATTCCAGCCCTTTTTATACCCAAAAGGGGCAACAGGACAACGATAACCGGAAAACAGGACTTCCCCTGGCAACCGGAGCTCCAAAACGGGCTTAAACTATAATACTGGGTTTATAAACAGGGTTAAAAACGGGGTTAAAACAGTGTTGAAAAACAGCTTCAAAAACTGTAAAAACTGATATAATTATATATAAAATGGATTTGGCGGAACACTTGTATCATTTTTAAAATTTGTTATTCAAATATTTTTCAATAAACTTACAATTCTGATTTTTCCTTAATTTTTAAAGATAAGTTGTAAAAATATACGATGATGGGTTGAAATTACCTCTGACCCGGAAGTTCAATATCTGGGTCATAGGAACTCTTCAATCCCACATGTATTGTAAATTTGTAAACATTAGAAATGGCGCTAACAGTGTTGATAACTAAACAAACTTTGTTAGCAATGCCTAAAAGTCAATCTAAAGATAATAACAATGAATTCTTGGGAACAATTACTTAACAGAAATAGCTGTAAGTGTATAAAAATGGAATTAATTGTTAACATGAATAAATATATCATTCCATCATAACACATGGTTCAAAACAAATGGTCAATAATCTCAACTGGGATAACGATAATAACAACAAACTTTAACCTTTTTAACCATAATAATGCAGTTAACAAATAACACAGTAACTTTGTGATAACATAAAAAATGTCAAACAAGATATTTAAACATATTAATGGGGTTATCACATAACAACAAGGGGGGGTGCCATTTACTACAACATGATGTACTAAAGATTACTGTGTGGGTAGATATATACTTATTATACTTTAGAACAATAATTACATAACATCGCAGTCATGTGATGACTGAAACACAGAATTGCCGAATCTTAAAATAACATAGACGTCATCGGGAGTGACATGAAACAACGGAATAAACATGTATTTTCTACTAGGAAACCATGGTTTGGTTTCTTCAAGCCGCACTATACAGCAATATACATTTATTGCCTTTGAGTGAGAGAGATATGAACATTTGTTCACCCGCAGCAAGTCATAATGTGACTTGTTAAGGGTTAATAAATGTTCATATCTCCCTCTAAAACACAGGCAGTAAATTGTTTGTTATACCGAAAGATAACCATGGTAATGAGAAAGATAGGAAGACAGAATTTTTTTATATAAAAAAAGACAGTCTGAAAACATTAGTCCTTCTCCGTTTCATTTTTTTCTCTTTCGGAACTCATCGGAGACAAACGCTAGAACGTCGTGACCGATTCTCCATCGATGACGTCATGGTGTGTTCCGAAGGGATGGGATATAATGTTTTCAAAGGGATACCCGATGTTTTCTCCACCCTGATCACATGTTCCAATGATCCAATCAAATTACAGATAGAATCGTATTCTTCTAATGAGGTATAATAATACATATAGTACATGACATGTGTTCATAACTCAAGATATATTTTTTTCGTAAACAATTTTTGAAACTTTAATTTCTCACATTTTTTCATAACTACATCATGACAGTGATTTCACTTTTATATAACAGAAAAATAAATATTACTTCAAATATTTAAAAAAACAAAATAGTTACGATAACAACTTGAGTTCTTTTGAATTCTCAATACTTATAGTCATCTTTCAATGCGTCTACTTATAAAGTGAGTATGGCGCTTAAGATTTGATTTTTCTTAACGGGAATGAAAAATAAAAAGTCAAACTATTATCTGTCTTATTATTGTCTTGCGCAATACTGACTACAATTTCCTACTTGTGATTTTCACTTTATATGGAGAAGGTCTCAGGGAGATTCCAAGTTTTCCTTCGAGATCATACTTGATCCCAGGAATCCTCTCAAACTTACATTGTTGTAAAATAGTACAACAATAATAAACAATGCTCTTTTGCAAAAAATTCACCCATGCATCTTCTTTACCAGCTCCAAAGAAAGATTATATTGTGCTTTCTCATTATCTATCTCGCCATTTGCTTTTATAAACCGTGTTGGTTGGAATTCCTCTGGATTCTCCCACATACATTCATCACGAGAAACAGCATAAAGATTTGGAATCACCATTGTTCCTTTGGGAATGAGGTAACCACTTAGCATTACGTCTCTAAGTGTAGCATGCGGCAGTCCTAGGGGTAGTAATGTGCGCAGACGTAGAATCTCAAGAATTGTGGCAAATGTGTAGGGCATATTTTGGCGGTCAGAATAACCTGGTTGTCCCTGCCCTATAACGTCGTCAATTTCTTTTTGAATTTTGCTTTGCACATTAGGATATAAAGCCATATACAAAACAAACCATTCAATAACTGATGCTGTCGTATCAAATCCCGCCCCAATGATCGTCTGCAATGCTGCATATATCCGGTTGACATCTACGTCCGGAATATGTTTATTATTTCTAAGTCTATCGACAGACAAAATGAAACCATCTGCTAAATCTCTGGGACATTTGCTATCAAACATTTCCAAATGATTATTAAGCAGTTGTGTTTGAAATTTTTCACTTTCTTCTAAGTATTCTAGAAGTTGTTCTACCTTTTTTGGCATAAGAAACCTCATCCATGGAACAGCATCTATAAGATTACCAGTGGAGAAATAACTAGCAAACAATTCATTTCGATAAACAAGCATCCTATATTCATCATTGTTCACGCAATCTTTCTTTTTACCATAACCGATTTGGTAAATTATGCTTCCAACCCGCAAATGTATCAAATTCTGAGGACATCCTGTTTCGTTTACGACAAGGTCACGTGACAGGTTAAGAGCCTCGCTTTGAACTAATTCTTCAACTCTAATGTCTTTTATATTGGCGTATGTACGTAAAACACTGTTGGCAATTTTGCGCTGAATTTTCCAACCTTTGTCATATTTTCCAAAAACCAGACTCTGGCTCACTGCTGGCAGGGTGGACATAAAAAATTGTGGACGGCCAGCAAACGTTTCAAAATTCTTAACAAAAGCTTCGTGAATTATTTCCCGGCTATTTAATACTACTGTTGGCCAGACTCCAAGATGAATCATAAAAATATCGCCATACTGTTTGCACATCTTATGAAATGTTTTATGCGGACTGTTTCCTAACATCGGCAAGTGTCCAAACAAGGAAATCTCCACCATGGTCCTGGGGGTCGTTGTATAGAATACCTGCGGGTCTGGATGTACTTGATAAGTAATAATACAGTGATCAGTGTTATGAGAATCGATATCCAATCCATGGCTAAAATCGTCTATATATAAAAATCCTTATTAAAAGTCTACAAAAACAACAAAAAAGAAACCTTATTCACTTTAACAAATCAGCAACATTTAACCTAGATAGGCGACAAATATACGTGATAAAACTTATCTGAAGTGGTTTAAATTATGAAATAAAGCAAGGTGAATAACTGGCTCGTTATGTTTTCTACATGTCTAATAAATGTGTTAAATTGGTCTGTCCTTCATGTATTAAACAAAAATTTTCTTCCTAAATGTATTAAATCTTTAGGTATTATGGATTATTACTCTATGATTTTGTTGCTGCTTCTATAGTTTTTGTATCAATTATATTGGCTTTATCAGAAATATGACGCTTTTAAATTTTTGCAGGCATGAATTTGGTTTTGTCAATGACGTTGGGATCCAGAGGATGTATACCACAGTTTTCAAATTGAACTTTGGAGATTTTCAGGTGTTAAGGCTTTAGCACACGCCATACAAGGAGTTTATGGAGTAACGATCAATTTCATTACACAAGGTCTGGTGTATAAATTAATGACACCCTGTGTTATAAATACGTACAAAATGGCCAAAATAGCCCGCATCTAAAGGCTGCAAAATATAACTGATATGAGCGAGTAAAACAAATATTGTGCTGTTTTGCCCAAATCTATTAAATCTAAAGATGTATGTTATTTGTGACCATCATATAGAATCAGTATAGAGATGTTTTCATTTCTTCCCTGAAAATATTTATTTCGAAAAGTGATTTAAAAAAGTTTTTATTTAAATACTGAGAACACTCAGTCTGAAACACTCTCAGTTCAATCGGAGCCTGGGTAGCGCCTTTCAAAAGTTCAAACCTCATCCACAAAATATGATGGAATTGATTGACCAATTACATTACCACAGCCAATCAAAGTCACATTATTTCCTTTTCCATCAAAAACAGCAGGAAGGACACAATAATCTCTACAAACAATATTTGTTGGAGTATAATTCTGCCTCTAGCCCTTCTCATCTATTTTAATTTGTATATTCTTTCTGGTGTTAGATCATAGTTTGCCAGTTTAGGATTCAAATTCAAGTAAAGAGTATCAAGTCCTTTGTCTTATATATTGATACCAAAAGACTCAAGAACTCCTCTATGATTGGGAAGGATTTTATATTTAGAAAAATAACCTCTAGTATAAGTACCATTAGTAATTAATTGATTGAATGATTGGTTGATTAAAGGAATAAATAATAGTACATAGAGCGCATATGTATTTTTGTGATCTCACTGACAATAAGAAATTTATATATATATATTTAGAGAATTGGTGAAACAAAAAACACGAATTCGAATATAACAGTTACAATGATTTTAATGCAGATCCATGTGTAGATTGTCGTCATTTAAAGTCCTTGGCCTGAATAAAAGCCGTTAGCACGTAAAAGATAATGATCATATATGTTTATCAATGTTTTATCTTGAGACATGTTATGTTATTTCAAGTAAACAAATGAAAACCAAGTACTTACGTACCTGATAATACACGATAAGCAAATATAAGTATATTGTTGGGTTTAAATTATATTTCGTTTAAACCAATAACAAATAAACTAATCCATGCCTAAATCAAATCCAAAGCAAAGTAAAATCCTTGAACCTGACAAATTAGGTTAAACATGTGAATTTCCATAGGGGTTGCGAGACCGGCTGCTCCGGAAGGGTAAGCACCTCCTGTTTTGCTTACTACACCCGTCACGTGTGAAATCAAACCTAAGAGCAAAAGGAACATGGAGCAATGAGATGCCAAATATATTGATGGTAATATTTGAGACATTTTACTTATCAACAACATTGTGATGGTTCCCAAATGTTCACAGTTATTTCGAGTTGCAGGTGATTCTGTCTATTGTCGGCATCTGCCAAAACAAATGCTATTTCAACTACTGTCAGAGCGTACAAATTTCCTGTTACGACTTAGTAAAAGTAAGTGAAAAATATCAATTTTTATTCAAATTTATTTGATTTTCTAGAGAAAAACGTAATTCCACTGTCACAAACAGACTGGCTCTAACAGTAGGTGAGATAGCATTTGTTTTGGTAGAGGCCGACAATAGACAGAGTCACCATCAACTCAAAATATTCAAATTAATTTTATTTTCTGGTTCATACAGTACAGTTTTTTTTATTTTGTTTCAGATGAGCAAATTAAGAAACAACAAGTGGTCAGTTTAAAACAACAAATGTTTTAATGATTATTATAACATGACTTCTGTTTTTTCGGAGAGGACATCTACTAATTTTATCTTAATAAACCATGTATGTTTCAAGTTTCATTTCGCTGAATACTAGTAACAATATTGATATTTTACAATACGGTGATTTTGTTTTTCAGTTATCATGTGAGTTTGTTATTATGACGTCATTTCAGTGGTTTCGATTCGATTGATAGGTAATATTGATTACCTACCCAATATAAATCAGTAGAAAAGAAGATATGGTATACATGTACGTAAAATTATTTTCCCGGTCAATATACCTGGCGTCATTAAGGAACTACTTCCTACTACTGTTAGATATTATTTGTCCATCACCTCAGAGATGTTGTATTCCAATTGTTGTTACTATTTCGTTGCTATTGCATCTAGCTAAACAGAAGGTTCTTGCCCTTCCAGAGCACCTGGTCTCGCTTGGTATTTTTTAGTTTAACTTTTTAGGGTTGTGATTTTAACATGAACCAGTATGTTTATTTAATGAATGCATTAATTTCAATGAAGATGTTATTAAGTCTAGGACATGACATATGTTCATAACTCAAGATATATTTTTTCGTAAACAATTTTTGAAACTTTAATTTCTCACATTTTTTCATAACTACATCATGACAGTGATTTGACTTTTATATAACAGAAAAATAAATATTACTTCTAATATTAAAAAAAACCAAAATAGTTACGATAACAACTTGAGTACTTTTTAATTCTGAATACTTATAGTCATCCGTTAATGCATCTACTTATAAAGTGAGTATGGCGCTTAAGATTTGATTTTTCTTAACGGGAATGAAAAATAAAAAGTCAAACTATTATCTGTCTAATTATTGTCTTGCGCAATACTGACTACAATTTCCTACTTGTGATTTTCACTTTATATGGAGAAGGTCTCAGGGAGATTCCAAGTTTTCCCTCGAGATCATACTTGATCCCAGGAATCCTCTCAAACTTACATTGTTGTAAAATAGTTACAACAATAATAAACAATGCTTCTTTTGCAAAAAATTCACCCATGCATCTTCTTCTACCAGCTCCAAAAGAAAGATTATATTGTGCTTTCTCATTATCTATCTCGCCATTTGCTTTTATAAACCGTGTTGGTTGGAATTCCTCTGGATTCCCCCACATACATTCATCACGAGAAACAGCATAAAGATTTGGAATCACCATTGTTCCTTTGGGAATGAGGTAACCACTTAGCATTACGTCTCTAAGTGTAGCATGCGGCAGTCCTAAGGGTAGTAATGTGCGCAGACGTAGAATCTCAAGAATTGTGGCAAATGTGTAGGGCATATTTTGGCGGTCAGAATAACCTGGTTGTCCCTGCCCTATAACGTCGTCAATTTCTTTTTGAATTTTGCTTTGCACATCAGGATATAAAGCCATATACAAAACCAACCATTCAATAACTGATGATGTGGTATCAAATCCCGCCCCAATGATCGTCTGCAATGCTGCATATATCCGGTTGACATCTACGTCCGGAATATGTTTATTATTTCTAAGTCTATCGACAGACAAAATGAAACCATCTGCTAAATCTCTGGGACATTTGCCATCAAACATTTCCAAATGATTCTTAAGCAGTTGTGTTTGAAATTTTGCACTTTCTTCGGTGACTCTGATAAGTTGTTCTACCTTTTTTGGCATAAGAAACCTCATCCATGGAACAGCATCTATAAGATTACCAGTGGAGAAAGAACTAGCAAACAATTCATTTCGATAAACAAGCATCCTATATTCATCATTGTTTACGCAATCTTCTTTTTTACCATAACCGATTTGGTAAATTATGCTTCCAACCCGCAAATGTATCAAATTCTGAGGACATCCTGTTTCGTTTACGACAAGGTCACGTGACAGGTTAAGAGCCTCGCTTTGAACTAATTCTTCAATTCTATTATCTTTTATATTGGCGTATGTACGTAAAACACTGTTGGCAATTTTACGCTGAATTTTCCAACCTTTGTCATATTTTCCAAAAGCCAGACTTTGGTTCACGGCTGGCAGAGTGGACGTAAAAAATTGTGGACGACCAGCAAACGTTTCAAAATTCTTAACAAAAGCTTCCTGAATTATTTCTCGACTATTTAATACTACTGTTGGCCAGACTCCCAGATGAATCATAAAAATATCGCCATACTGTTTGCACATCTTATGAAATGTTTTATGCGGACTGTTTCCTAACATCGGCAAGTGTCCAAACAAAGGAAATCTCCACCATGGTCCTGGTGGTCGTTGTATAGAGTATCTGCGGTTCTGAATGTACTTGATAAGTAATAATATAGTGATCAGTGTTATGAGAATCGATATCCAATCCATGGCTAAAATCGTCTATATAATAAATCCTTATTAAAAGTCTACAAAAACAACAAAAAGAAACCTTATTCACTTTAACAAATCAGCAACATTTAACCTAGATAGGCGACAAATATACGTGATAAAACTTATCTGAAGTGGTTTAAATTATGAAATAAATCAAGGTGAATAACTGGCTCGATATGTTTTCTACATGTCTAATAAATGTGTTCAATTGGTCTGTCCTTCATGTATTAAACAATTTTTTTCTTCCTATTTTTTCCATAGCAAACAAATGAATCTGAATAAAAAATATTAATCGCTTACTTGTACCTAGTGGTAACAGGAAATCTGTATGCGCATCCGTGATAAGCGTAGAATATTTCGGCACGGAGCAAAACGTTGGCACTTTGGGGATTTAACAAGTTGAAAAATCAGGCAAATGGCGGACCCTGTTTCGCATATGACGTAAAACGACACCAAGGACATCACTTTCGTTGTAAGCAGCACCATTTTCGTCATATAAAATCACCGTAGTGCCAACATTTCCCTTTCTACAAAAATACTTTGTGACAATCGTGGATGCGCATACAGATTTTCAGCTACGACTAGGCACAAGTAAGTGAATATTATCAATTTTTATTTAGATTTATTTGATTTTCTATGGAAAAAAGCGTAAGTTCACAGTCACAAACAGACTGGCTCTGACGGTAAATGTATTAATTGTCTATGTACATGTAATTGTATTGTTTAATCTGTCTAAATTCCGCAGCACCAGACAACCGCCTCGGAACAAAACTTCCAACCAGCAGCGCCCTGACTAAAAGCGCGGGAACTCCAACATCTCCAAGTTGTTGACACGAGAAAAACAAAAGAACCAAAAACTTACTCTACCAAATCCACATTGGACAACAAAAACGCACACTGACATAAATGTTTAACAACAATCATGTTTTCAATCAATGTTTTATTTCTACTCGGTCTTCGTAACAATATCAAAACTACCAATCTAACGCATATAATAAAAATTTCAAAATGTGAAACCAAATGAACGCCAAAGGCAAAGGGTTGTAATTCTTGCATTGCAAAAATTGTCATAAAATACAAAAGAAAATTGCACTTTATTCAATACTGATTTGCGAATTCGGAACGTGAAACACAATTGCCGCAAAAGACAAAGAGTGTATCTCTTGCAGTACAAACCCAAAATTTGCACCTTTCTCAACACTGATTTACGAACTCGGAACGTGAAACACAATGGCCGCCAAAGACAAGGGGTGTAACTCTTGTAGTACAAACCCAAAATATGCACCTTTTTCAACACTTATTTACGAATTCGAAACATGAAGCACAATGACCGCCAAAGAAAAGAGGTGTAACTCTTGCATTACACAAATTGTCAAAAAATACCCAAACGTTGCACTTTCTTTAACACTGATTACGAATTCCAAACGTAAAACACAATGGCCGCAAAAGACAAGGGGCGTAACTCTTGCAGTACAAAAATTTCAAAAACTACCCAAATGTTGCACTTTCTTTAACACTGATTAACGAATTCAGAACGTAAGGCACAATGTCCGCCAAAGACAAGGTGTTGCATCAATGTATGAACAAATGAAAGAAATGACATTAATTTTGCGTTTATTGAGTGTAATAAACCCAAAACCTTGACATTTCTAAAAAATTCAACATGATGTAATACGTTTAGGTATATCGAAAGTTGTCTCGCTTTGTTCATAATATACAATATCTCTATCTCTCACACACACTCACACGCACACACATACACACACACAACACACACATGTAACTGTAATAGTGAGGACAATAAGAGGTCATTAACCTGGTATTTAAGAAATGTACAGAAATGACCAATTAACCCAACCCCATTATAAATAACACATTTAAAGTTCACCGGTCACCAAATTTATCAATTTTGTACTTTGTATTCTTATGGGTAGAGTTGTCAATATTGATATGTCTGACAACTTGGCACACCATGCATTCATCTGTAATATAATAAAACTTACCTGAATGAAATGATAATACTCGGTAATTTCCGACATCCTCATTGATGACGTTCATTGTGTTAAGCTGCATATGTAACATGTGGGTTTGTGTGGCATTTTTAAGGTTTTTAAAGTTTCGTTTTAAGCCGAAATGATATAATTTGTGAAGTTTGTATATAATATCACCACAATGAATGATACATTTTTCACAAATTTCATTTAAATTAAAGCCAGATTTGTCCGTCAGCTTTCTAATTGTTTTGAATGTACATGTTCGTATAAATATCACGAGATAAGTGAAGAAAATATAAGTGAAATAATCATTTGAGACAATTCAAATTATTATTAATGAATTCATTCAAACATAAAAATGTTATAGATTTTAATCAATTTTATTTTCAAAATTAATTTAATTCCGGTAGTAAGTCAATGTACTTCAAACAGAGATTTGTATGTCTCTTATTCAAATTAATCTGATTAACTCCAATTTTTCGAACACATGCACTGAATTCATCAAAAATTACAAATAACATTTACCGGGTATATCATAAAGAGTTATTTGTCATTACATATAATACACACGTGTCAATCAATTTGCAAATTGTAAGGTAAAAACTGTGGATTACAGGTGGTAGGTCTACTTCTAAACAGGGTGTTTACCATTGCAGCATATTGATAATCTTTCAATGACTTGAATGTAAGGCTTTAAACGGTATAAATTTATCGTGAAAAAAATTAAAGAAAGTTTCATTCAAGTTTTAAGCTGTTAATCGGACAAAGATCCAGTTAGTGTCTTTGATTGATACGGGCTCTTTTTATCCTATTAAAATCAAGCGTAACAAAGCGATTTATTATAATGATTCCCCACCACAAAAGGTGGGGAATCATATTGTTTTTGTTCTGTTTCTTCTTATTATGATTCCCCACCACCGAAGGTGGGGAATCATATTGTTTTCGTTCTGTTTCTTCTTATTATGATTCCCCACCACCGAAGGTGGGGAATCATATTGTTTTCGTTATGTTTCTTCTTCTTATTATTATTTTTATTTTTATTATTATTTTTATTATTATTATTATTATTATTCCGCCAAGACCATATGCTGATGCATATCTCGGGAACGGCTTGATGGATTTAGATGAAATTTGGTACCAATAATCTGCTGTCTGTGTAGATAATCAAGACGTGTTCATTTTCGTTATCTTGAAGGTGGGTGGGTGGGTGTAAATTGCTTAATAAAATACGTAGTTAAATACCCGGGGAAACCAATTCTGAATGGACATAAGCTGGTTACGACACCTTAATTATACCAAGCCAATGCTTTCACCTATGAGTTAATCCGATTAGTGACCGTTAAAAACTTGGCGATTTTTAAAACCACAGCTTGTCACGTCACACGCCTGTACTTAAAACCTTACACAATGAGCTGAATGGTGTATACAATTTGCCTTGATAGATCAAATGGCTTGGGGGTTTTCTCTTAATCACTGACTGTTGAAGTACAGTAGAACTTCGATAACTCGAAGTGCACGGGACTTCGATAATGACTTCGAGTTATCGGGGTGTTCGAGTTTTCGAAGTTGAACAATGACGTCACAATGTAACTTACATTTCTTTCAGAGAAATGTTAGATGGTGTAAAACTGTTTACCGATACACAGGTGAAATATGTACCGGTATTACATAAAATAATAAATGAATTAAAATCAAATTATTAATTATGTTTTTATAAGGACTGATGGCGACAACAAACGCATACATGAAATACACAAAATGTGTATTACCAATACATGACCGTAATGCATTCAAAGAACTGAATCAGATAAACATATTCATGTACATTGTATGTTATAATAAACAAAAGAAGATGCATGTTTTATAAAAATTATAAAACTAGTGTGCCTACCACGTGTTAGTCATTAAAACCCAGCTTAAATCACCTGAACATTTATTGTTGTCGCCAGCGGCACAAAACTCGGCTTCTACTGAGGGGTACACAGTTACACTTCATCGCCCATTACGGCACAGATTACTAATCCTTAATTACTCATTAATACAGTAGCAAAACCTTTGATCTGTACCACTTCTCCAATCATTAATCGGATTATACGGAAGTATTATAGCTAATTGTCTATTACTTACCGTGTTCTCACTGAAACGATCTATTGGTCACTCATTGTTAAAATTATTTCGAGTTTTAGAAGGTTGTTTTTCCTATAATTTTTAATTTTGCACCTTAAAATTACTTCGAGTTATCGGGGGTATTCGAGTTACAGGAGTTTGAGTTATCGAAGTTGTATTTATATAGTTTATACAGAAAATCGGTCGGGACAAAATTATTACTTCGAGTTATCCGTGGTATTCGAGATATCGAAGTTCGAGTTATCGAAGTTCTACTGTAGAAGACTGCCCACTTTTTTAAGTTTACACCAATGAAATGTCTCATTTCACTGACTGACACTTTCCTAATGACCGGTATGTCCAGTACAAAAATTTGTAGTTTTAGTCGGAAATGAATCTCCGAGTAAGCCGCCACTCTGTTACTAATAACACTTTTCAAATAAGAGATGGACAATTATTTCAGGTATTGTTCAAGTTTAAGTTAAAATATTTTTGTGTCTTTTTATTCGATTTAAACATTGGAATTTTCGTAATTTGGACTGAAAGTTCACTTCGATTTAAACATGGGAATTTTCGTAATATTTCGTAATTTGGACTGAAAATTCGCTTCAAATTCGGCATATCGAATTAACTAACAAATTTACATAGAAATACATAGCGATCTGACGGTACCATTTGTATTTCGATTTAAGCGAAATTTCGATTCAACCGATTTCGAATTAACGAGAGTCGACTTTATTTCTTTTGCATCAAAAACGCCTCAATAATCTATATAGCAGTGAAGATCTGAGTCTTTTAGATGCTGGAAATAACAATATGAGATTTATTCCGTATAATACACCTAAACTAATATGTACCTTAACGTGTTGAAAAGTACGTTTTTTTCAATAGAGGGGGTCTTTTAAATCGGACTATATATCAGTTGTATATACAGCGCGAGCGTCGATCTATTTCAACACACTATACACAGAGTTAACATACACGCTTCATATAAAAATGTCCGTCTTTTACTATTTTGACTGAGTAGATGTATCGTTATGATCATGAACCTCAAACATATAGGAATAACCATCAATTTATTAATCAGTAAACTTTTTAGAAAAAATATTAAATAAACATCACAAAGGGTAACTTTTATTATATTTTATTTTGGATTTTACAATAATTCCGAGTCCATTGGTGTTTATACTGTCTGACGACATCGGGAGGGCACCTGGGTATATCCTCAGGCAGTGTCGACACGCTCCAATATTACTTGGATCTACCTGCCCATCATTAGAAGTTCTTACATTCGCACCTAAGACAACGATCTCAATCAACTCAGTCGTTAATTACTGTGTTTATTCAGTGACACTCGCCAATCCGTCACTGGCTTCAATGTGTTATCACCTGTTGATTACTGGTGACCAAGATACCGGTGAACTTTGAAAACTTGTGGCCAGAAAAATCGCAAAGCGACGTGTTTTGTCGCCAGTTAAAGAAAAAATCGAAGTTAGCGATGCCCAGCGCAAACCCTCCCATACGTGTTCATTTATTGTAACACGCGGCGACGCCAAATCAGAGGCCTGAGGGGGTTTTACGAGTTTTCTTATTCAATAAAATTCATTGAAAACGTCACTTCCTATGCCGAGAAGGCCTTCCAATATACGATTTTTCTCAACCGAAAACTTTAATTCAAATCTACTTTAACTTTCAAAGAAATTTAAAAAATTAAAAACAGTATGATTTTTTTAGTTTACCAGGTCGGCGCGGTACAAATCTACTTCATACACAACTGCCTTTAGAATGTAACCGTACATCAAGGCAATATACAGATATATACACAACATTAAAAACGTTGATTACCTGTTGTTTAATAACTAAACAACAACATCTCTTGTTCATTTATTGTTTTATTCATTTTGTAATTTATATATGAAGGGCCGTAACTTTGGGACAGGTACCCGACTCGACTAGTGTTTTAGGTCAAATATTGTATGTGTCAAAAAGTACCCTTTTTGGCGACACAGTAATGAATTTGGCGACAGAATTTTACAAATTAACAACTGGCGATTTCCTTGGCGACAGACTTTTCCAACCCAGCGCTAACCCTCCTAGGTTCTTTTCACCAGATATATGCCATAAATTATTTATAGATGGTGGGGAATCATACGTAACTGGTATCCCAGTTACAATATCTAGTTATTATTATTTTTATTATTCTTATTATTCTTCTTCTCTCAAGACCATATGCTGACGCTTATCTCGAGAACGGCTTGATGGATTTAGATGAAATTTGCTACCAATAATCTGTTGTCTGTGTAGATAATCAAGACGCGTTCATTTTCGTTATCTTGAAGGTGGGTAGGTGGATGTAAATAAATACGTAGTTAAATACCCGGGGAAACCAATTCTGAATGGACATAAGCTGGTTACGACACCTTAATTATACTAAGCCAATGGTTTCACCTATGAGTTAATCCGATTAGTGACCGTTAAAAACTTGGCGATTTTTAAAACCACAGCTTGTCACGTCACACGCCTGTACTTAAAACCTTACACAATGAGATGAATGGTGTATACAATTTGCCTTGATAGATCAAATGGCTTGGGGGTTTTCTGTTAATCACTGACCGTAGAAGTAGAAAACTGCCCACTTTTTTAAGTTTACACCAATGAAATGTCTCCTTTTACTGACTGACACTTTCCTAATGACCGGTATGTCGAGTACAAAAATTTGTAGTTTTAGTCGGAAATGAATCTTCCGAGTAAGCCGCCACTCTGTTACTATTAACACTTTTCAAATAAGAGATGGACAATTATTTCAGGTACTGTTCAAGTTTAAGATAAAATATTTTTGTGTCTTTTTTATTCGATTTAAACATTGAAATTTTCGTAATTTGGACTGAAAGTTCACTTCGATTTAAACATTGGAATTTTCGTAATATTTCGTAATTTGGACTGGAAATTCGCTTCAAATTCGGCATATCGAATTAACTAACAAATTTACCTAGAAATACATAGCGATCTGACGGGACCATTTGTATTTTCGATTAAAGCGAAATTGTGATTCAACCGATTTCGAATTAACGAGAGTCGACTTTATTTCTTTTGCATCAAAAACACCTAAATAATCTATAGAGCAATGAAGATCTGAGTCTTTTAAATGCTGGAAAAACAATATGAGATTTATTCCGTATAATACACCTAAACTAATACGTACCTCAACGTGTTGAAAAGTACGTTTTTTTCAATAGAGGGGTCTTTTAAATCGGACTATATATACAGCGTCGATCAATTTTAACATACTATACATAGAGTTAACATACATGCTTCATATAAAAATGTCCGTCTTTTACTATTTTGACTGAGTAGATGTATCGTCATGATCATGAACCTCAAACATATAGGAATAACCGATATAAGTCGCGTAATTAAAATACAAACAGATGGCCTCCTATGATGTGTATTGCGCATTGAATCACGATTATTAATCAATAAACTTTTTAGAAAAATATTAAATAAACATCACAAAGAGTAACTTTTATTATATTTTATTTTGGATTTTACAATAATTCCGAGTCCATCGGTGTTTATACTGTCTGACGACATCGGGAGGGCACCTGGGTATTTCCTCAGGCAGTGTCGACACGCTCCAATATTACTTGGATCTACCTGCCCATCATTAGAAGGTCTTACATTCGACACCTAAGACAACGATCTTAATCAACTCAGTCGTTAATTACTGTGTTTATTCAGTGACACTCGCCAATCCGTCACTGGCTTCAATGTGTTATCACCTGTTAATTACTGGTGACCAAGATACCGGTGAACTTTGAAAACTTGTGGCCAGAAAAATTGCAAAGCGTCGTGTTTTGTCGCAAGTTAAAGAAAAAAAATCGCAGTTAACGATGCCCAGCGCAAACCCTCTCATACGTGTTCATTCATTGTAACACGCGGCGACGCCAAATCAGAGGCCTGAGAGGGGTTCTACGAGTTTTCTTATTCAATAAAATTCATTGAAAACGTCACTTCCTATGCCGAGAAGGACTTCCAATGTACGATTTTTCTCAACCGAAAACTTTAATTCAAATCTACTTTAACTTTCAAAGAAATTTTAAAAAGCAATCAAGGTTTGATTTTTTTAGTTTACCAGGTAGGCGCGGTACAAATGTACTTTATACACAACTGCCTTTAAAATGTAATTGTTCATCAAGGCAATATATACACAACATTAAAAACGCATGTGACGTGAAAATCACAAGATTTACCCTTTTTGGCGACACAGTAATGCAATTGGCAACAAAATTTTACAACTGGCGATTTCCTTGACGACAGACTTTTACAACCCAGCGCTAACCCTGCTAGGGTCTTTTCACCAGATGTATGCCATAAATTATTTATTGATGGTGGGGAATCATACGTAACTGGTATCCCAGTTACATTCTCTAGTTCTTCTTATTATTATTGTGGCAGGATTGGAGGTATCGGGGCTATTTAAGGGGTTTCAGGGGTCCTAATATGACGTAACCAAAACCCCACACAAGGTCCAAGTTATGATGTAATTCTTACGCCTGGGTAACTCCAAGACCTTGAGGGCCGACCTCCTCTCAAGTTTGACGAAATCCTAACCTAAACAACCGAAGCCAGATGGTGTGGTTCTATCTCTGAATATCTAGCTTGGAAGTAAAGATTAAGGACAACCCCAAATCACATGTACCGAGCAACAGAGTGTTGAGTTCAATAACCGCCGAGTACGCGACTCAAGCAAAACAACAAAAGGTAAAAGCTGCCACCACCTCAAAAGAGGAACAAGAACTCAACGTGCGTGAATCCGCAAGCCAGTATAGCTTGAATTGATCTATTTCTGTTCTGTCAGTTCAGATACTGATTATAAAACTCAATTACCAAGATAATGACACTAGATCAAGTGCATATATTTAGCTAAACTCAACCAAAATTAAGGGACTCAATAAAATCAGAAATCCAAGGATGTACTCTTACTCACAAACAAGGGCCGTTATCTGAATGCTCAAGTATAACTCAAAATTTTAATATAATCAATTATGCCAAAAATCAGTAAAAGTACGTATGAATTTTGTGTATTAGATTAACCAATAACCATATAAATTTGATACCAGTGCCTCCTATGGTCACTAGAATTCTGGCACTACTGTCTTATGGTAACTAAGACAAAAGTCTCAAATTTAAATGTAAATATAAATATAATTTTTTAAATCTGATAAATCTAAATAAAATACTGAGCATTCAGGCTACAACACTTGTTGAAACTAATCCCTAAAGTAAATGAAAACTATAAGAAATGAAGCACAATATATATACAACATTTATTATGAAACTAGATCAAAACTTTGTTTACACAAATATATACAACTCTCAGCCTACAAACCTCACTTACTCCTCATGAAAAAATAACCTTAACAAGGCATTAATTTAGGGACAATAAAAAATGAGGGCAAACTAGTATTCCCAAAAACTATTATTAATCCCAATAATCAAACCTTATCAAAACTATTATTTGTACTTTCCTTAACCTTAACAAAAATAGAAAATACTGAAAAACAGTAAAAACCTACTTTACCTCAAAAATGAATAAACCCCCCAAAAATATACCTACACGAATATAGGGCAAAAATACGAAAAATGACTGCTAAACAAGAATGTGACTGCTCCCGACCCCATTGACACAAAATCCAGACCACATATAAAGTTACCTCAAATGTTTTGGATTAATACCATAAATAACACAGCAATTCAAGAGAAATCCGACTGGTCACGCTGAAATATACCAAAAATCGACTGGTCGCGTCGACAAACATAGGGTAATCGACTGGTCTCGCCGAATTGCAAGTGAAATTCGACTGGTAACGTCGAATTCCACTTGGGTACGACTGGTAGCGTCGTAATATAATGAAACTCGACTGGTAGCGTCGAAGTAATTCCATAATAAACCAGAATATAACTCACTAGCTGGTAACGCTAGAATACTGTATTTAATTTTAGCTGGCAACGCTAAACTAAGTAAAATCCATGTGGACCAGCGACCAGGTATTGGAACCAAGCACTCAAAATTTCAACATGCGGTCTCCTAAAATCCCAAAATACTCCTCTTTTTATAAGATCCCCATCATCCTACACTAATTATTGACCAATGAAATCTAATAAAATGGGAGTCAAAACAACCTGACCCTACCTATCCCCCACACCTCAAAGGTACTGTGCTAGACCAGTACAGTAAGAAGTTAAATTTAGTATCAATTTCAATAAATTTCCTCTTTTAACAATGGTACTGTGGTCAATGTTTATACAAGAAATTAGGACATTAACATATTTCTCACAACTGTAAGGTCACCATGGTATTTCTATAGGGAAATAACACACTTATTGAACTTTTAAAAATAAAGTGACTTCTGCTAAATTTACTAAGTTTTATAACCTATAAATTAATGGAGAATTTAAGTAAAATTTAACAAATATTTCCCCACATATATATTTATTAAAATATTAGCCCAAAGTAAATAAAAATCAACTACTATCACACATTATTGTGTGATTAATTAATCCCCTTGTATCAGAATTAACTCCCAATTAAGAAATGATGAAGTAATTAATCAATGATGTAACCTAATTAATTAATTATGTCACCCTGTGACATTATTCTATCAAGACCTACTATGCTGAAGCAGATCTAGGAAACGGCTTGATGGATTTAGATGAAATTTGGTGCCAATAATCAGTTATCTTTGTAGATATGCAAGACATGATCGTTCCCGGATTCAGAAGTCTATATTTGTTAAATACATTCTTAATTACACTGCATTGAATGGTTTAAAATATATCAAAATTTTATTAGCACTGTCAAACAAGTTGTAATCCTTTGAAAGAACCTTTCATTTATTATTCTTAAAGGGAACTATAACTTATCCATCGGTTTATGTTTGTACTTCAAAAATCTAAATTCAAATTTCCGAAATGGCTACTTTAGAGAAAAAAACCATGTTGATGAGTAAATTGATAATACTATTTCTTGTATCTCAGTTACACTTAATGTTATAGACAAACACATTGATCTGTCCGCTTGACCTTTCTGAAGACTATTCATGCGTAATGTACATGGGTAGTGCAGGATTCGCAGTTAACGATTAGCAACGCGTTTTCTATGATGTAAAAAAATAAACACCTGCGGTTCTCTGTGAGTAAATGTACTGGTCTATAATAAATATTTGAGTTAAAGGTCAAGCAGACAGGTCAATGTTGTTAACCTATACAAATATATCGATTGCATTTCTCCAAAAACAATCTGAACTGTAGACAAACAACATTGACATGTTCGCCTGACCTTTAATTTAAATAATTATTATGGATCAGTACATTTATATATATAGGGAACACAGCTTATTTTTCTACATCGTGGAAAAAACATTGTTTTTTTATATCTGCGAATTCTAACACTATATACAATGGTAGGATCATGGTATATGAGTATTCCTAATGAAAGGTCAAACGGACAAGTCAATGTTGTTCGCCTATACAATCAAAAGATACTTCTAGTGTATAAACTGCTGTTTTAAAATATCGACATTTACGTCGCCATAAATGTCACGATTTGTAATTATATTTCACATACAATGTATATTACCATAACAACTATGTAACAATTTTATACGGTTAGTTACATCTGTGTCAATAATGTAATTGTCGTTACAACTTAAGCAGTTAAACCTCTATAAACTAGAGGAGGGGAAATGTTACGCAGTTAGTGCCGTGTGCCAAAGATTAATTGCATATACATTGGAGAGTAGAATAAATTGCAACACATAACTTACTTTAAAACGCAATGGTAGTGTATACTATAGTGTGTGTGTGTGTGTGTGTGTGTGTGTGCAAAATGATTATCATCATCAATTTTATTATCATTATTGTGGTCATAAATCACAAGTAAAGTGCGTCAAGTTTGATCTGGCCGTTTGACCTTTAATTTGAATTTTATATAGGGCTGATGGAATGTGTGATTTATGGAAGATCACATGATTCATTACCATAAACACCCGGTATTCATCATTACTATCATCTATCCTTATATATCAACTTTATGTATTCCCTAAATTACAAAATGGATGTGTCTGTTTGAATATTCAAATTCAAGGTCAAACGACTACGTCAAACTTGACGCATCATACATATTCTGACCTACTAGTTGTGTTATATACAGTACAGCCCTTTCGAACATGATTAAACAGTGTTCGTACAGGTCTGGAAAAGTCCTTAAATTTTGAGGTTTGCACTAAAAAGACCCTTAAACAATTCTGAACCTAAAAAGCCCTTGAATTAATCTCGAAGGCCCTAAAAAGCCCTTGAATTTTGCCAATTAGGTGTTGATATTGAGTGGTTGTAAATAAATAAATTACATTGAAATGATATGAGCGATTTAAAGGTACCTGGCCCTCCCGAACACCCAAAATCAACCTCCACGTCAAGTATCGTTACTATGGACATGTAAGTACATGTACTTGTTTTATTGATTTAAGTGTCTTTGCACCAATGTTTCTCTTATAAAATTGTCTCTCTGATTAGGCCCTAAATTTGCAAATGAGACCCTGTAAAGACCATAAAAAGTCCTTAAATTTGGAGTCCAAATGTCTGTACGAACCCTGTTAAAACACCTGGCTCACGATTTTCATGTCGACCCCCAAGTATCTATATCTCGACAGCTGATTTCCATTTTTTGGGTCCATAACTCGACCACTCGGCAGCCGAACTTTTTTCTTTACCTTATTGTTAGACTTTCGACAGGTCTGTACTGTATACCTTATTGTTAGACTTTCGACAGGTCTTTACTGTATATCTCCTTTTCTTTATCTTACTGTTAGACTTTCGACATGTCCGTACTGTATATGTTGCAATACAACTATTAAAAGACAAGCTTTAACAAATGACAAGACATTAACGATCAAATATACATGTATATATACAATCATTAATGAACAATCTCCTGACATGCTTATCAAAATCTAATCAAAGTTTTAACGATACTTCTTTTGATGTTAATGGTTATATAAAAGAATACACAATAATTAGAATTTGAAAATAGATCTGTGATACAGAATTTGAAAATAGATTCTGTGATACAGTACAGACCTGTTGAAGGTTTAACACTAAGCTAACGGATCGATGTCGAATTGGAAGCTCAACTAGGTCTCTCATTTGCTATATTTCAACAAGTGCTATCTACCCCACAGCATATTTTGGTCGCTAGCTATTCATATCTTAGACACTCGGCCACCGAGTTCGACTTTTTTTCGTTAGTCGAGTGTTAAACTTTCGACAGGTCTGTATTTTACGTATCTTACTTTTGATCTAGTACTTATCATTCATTTCATTCTAATTATATTGTCGACACTAAAGACTTGATTCCTGATGTAGATCACGTGTTCATACGCACTTTGGAATACACAAATCTTTCAAGAAGAACACATGCAGTTCTACACTTACACACGCTATGTGATTAGAAATCTCATCAAATACCTTTTATACCCATCCTATGCCTCTCTAAGGGTGAAAATGTAAAAATAAAAAATAATAACATAAAATAAATAAACACACATACAATTTATAAAAATAGAACTGCATCTTGAAATTGAGAGCCTAATATCTCTACAAGGGTTTAATGTTTTCCCGCGACCTTGACCTTTCTGAAATGACCTTGATTCAAGGTCATGAAATACCAATATTCCCTAGAAGCTTTATGGCAGTCGTCCGAAGCAATTATGAACATGATTTTACACGGAAGGACAGACAGACTTAATGATTCTTATATAACTTCCTCCACTGGTTTTCGAGGGTATTACTAATAGTAACATCTCGCCATGAACGCGGCAACAACAACTTAATCAAAGCTTTGCTACAACAATTTAGAAGAACAAGAGACGGAAGCAATTGACTATGAAAACCGTTGTTTTATCATTTGTTTTTATTTGTACCTCAATTTTGACCACCAAGAAACTTTACATTGAAAACTGTATGACAAACTTTATGATTTTAATGTTTTTATATCAACTTTCCTTTTCTTTGCAGCAATATACCACTTTCTCTCACTTACGGTGTATTTGGCTCCCAATTAATACGCTATGGTAGAGTTTGTTCCTTTATACAACGAAGCAAGCTGCTAACAAACAAATTGTTGACCCAAGGATATTGCAAGCCTAGGCTTATCATAAAAGTTTTATGGCCGTCATTAATGTGTTGCTGATAAGTTTGAGGTCTCTGAATCCAGGATTTCTTTTGATATATTTGATGTCCCATAGCTCCTTTCACTCATGCAGGTGACGGGTATAGCTAGCTAAACAGGAGGTGCTTATCCTTCCGGAGCTCCCGGTCTCACTTCCCAGGTGGAAAGTTCACGTTAACATAGTATGTTTTTTATTTGATTCGTTAGTATTTTTATGTTTTGCAATACCCAGATGCGAACTTAGTTTCAGATATTCCAAAGCGCGCGCGCGTGTGTGTGTTTTAATTATTGTTCATTTCCCAGATGTTTGTGTATTTCTTTGTTATCGAGTTTAAAATTCAACTATGACACAAATTCAAATGAAATTCGTCATCATCAGAGGCTAATGATCATATTAAAATTCTAGACAAGTTAAGTAAGTTATCACCGTAGACAGGTAATCTGCATTGCATTTAAAAAGGTGTTTACAAAACTACATACCTGATTTTTACTTAAAAAACAAATGAATTATTTATAACGTTGAAATTGACAACGCAACTTAAGAGTTGACTTGGTACTTCAATTTAGGATAGATCTTGATGTGTACAGTACAGGCCTGTCGAAAGTTTAACATCACGCCAACGAATAAAGAAGCTCGGCTGTCGAGTGGCCGAGATATGGATAGTTAGTGGACGAAAAGTTACCGAAAGTAGATAGATAGAAGATACCGAAAAGATGTTGAAAGATATAGTATAGACCTGTCCAAAGTTGAACATCGAGCTAACGAAGCTCGGAAGTCGAGTGACCGAGATATGGCATGGATAGCTATTTGACTAAAAGCTACCGAAAGATAGAAAGATGTCGAGTTGAGTACAGATCTGTCGATATTTTAACATTGAACTAAGGAAAAGAGTTAGTGTCCGACTGATTACTGATACCCCGTGGCCGTAAAGCTGCAGAGAGAGACTAATAGTTCCAAAGTATAGATGATTAGGGGCGAGATGAGTTGCCCCAATTGAGCAATAATACTCGTTATCGCAGTACAGTCAAACCTGCTTTAAATGCCACCTCTATATAAAGGTCACCTGCTTGTAAAGGCCAGTAAAATTTTTATCCCAATCGCTCATTATTTATGTTATTTGAACCTGTATATAAGGGCCATCTGCTTATTAAGACCAATTTCACTGCTTCTCTTTGGTGGTCTTTATAGACAGGTTTGACAGCATTGAACTGCCAATTCGACACTAATTCTTTACATCTGTGTTAAATTTTCGGCAAGTCTGTACGGTATATCAAAGGAAGGGGAAAGTTTCGTATCTATTTACATTATGAAGGTAGATTGAACATTTCAAAGGTAAAAAAAGAAAGTTACTTTCTCTCCACGTGAGATGACAAAATAATGAAGAAAACAGTAAAAACATGATTTCCTTGTAATGCAATACATTATAGTAATTTTCTTACGATAAATCAAATTCTTACTTTGAGGCCCCTTAAAGGACATAAAAATGAAAAAGTTGAATTAATTTTAATAAATTATATTTAGATATTATCTGTACTATTAGAAATTAGAATTCAAAACATATTTAGTTAGATTTTGTTTGTTTTTGTGCTGTATGTTTCACTGATTGGACATAAATTAGCCGTGTATTTTATTATCCTAAGGACATTTATATCATAAAAACTCGATCATAGCTTATTTATTAATATGATAAAAGAACTGGAGAGCAATTAATTAGTAATTACTTCTGCTGTGATGATTATAATAATATTAGCATTTCCACTGCAAAAAACCTCAAATTATATGTGTAATGAAATATAGAAAATAACTGCTTTAATCTGAGCTTTTGAAGATGTAGCGTGGAAGAGTGTGTGTGTTTGATAATGGAATTCTACTGATGACTTTTCCCGATTTTCTCTCCTTTCTTACTCCTTTCATCTTCGTCCCAGCAGATGGTTTATTGTTAAAAGTGCACAACAGACATGCTAGCAATCTCCCATTAAACCATTACACAGTCGCTAAGCCGTCATATTTATAATCGTTGGTTATAAAAATAAAACAACACATTTAAGCCGGCGAGAAACATGAGTTTGTAAGTTAGGCAAATAGTCATCAGAATTGATGAAGGAAGGAGCTCTCGCTAAATACAAACACATACTAGAAATATTTAAATGTATAAACTCGCGGCGTGTGCAAATCATCAGCTTGAATTGTAACTATGGAAACAAAATCCTTTATTTGCCTGAAGCACGTGCATCAAAGACAAAGATAAAACACATAATATCTAGCGCCTCTGGATGGACGTGTATTATAATTCCTGTCATCATCATAACGTGTGGTAGTAGGTAGAACAAGAGAAGTTGGACATAAATAATGTTTTTGGATTGTTGTACGGAGATTTATCTGGAAGTTAAACATTTCAAACGGACCATATAATACGGCAGACTTTTACAGTAAGTATAGAGTTATATTATATACCTCCCATTGCGTAATTACATACTTTATAATTTTATTGCAGAGATAAACCAATGGTGCATAGTGAAATACTAATTTCCTGGGGTTTTTTTAACACTAAAAAATTAAAATATAATTACTTATTTGTATAAAATTTTAAAAAACACATAAAATTGTCTATAAATTGTACTATTTAACTTTTAAAGCATTTTCAAAAAATAAATAAATTAAAAAAAACAAATTATGAGATGCCTACCATATGAAGTAACTAGAATGTACATAGTTTCTTGCTACAATTTAAGTTGATTTTGGTTTTTTTAAGATCAGGCCCCAGTTTTACAATAATTTCTTAACTAAGATTTTCATTAACTTTAATCGGGAAAATTTCAAATCTTAATAATTTTGGGTTTTTCTAAGATATTCATGAATTTAAGTTGTAATTTTGAAGATCAATTCCAGCTTATTAAATCTTAGAATTTATCTTGTTAAAATGTTTATTTTTCGTACAAAAGTAAAGTAAACATTGTGAAACTGGAGCCTGAAATAGTTAGTGTTTAAGTACAAGACATGCATATTACACCATTTGTATCAAATGTACATGTAGACCATGCAGGATTGTAAAATAAAAAATTAACCCAGAGTGATGCACCGCATGTGCATAGAAAAGATAGCTTAACACTTTTCTTTAAAAAAAAACAAAAAAAAATGGTTGAAAACAAGGTAACAACTAAATACAACGCATCCTATAGTTTTCTGTGATCATTTTAACAATGTCATTACAAATGCAGACATAGACACTTAAAGTTTGGCTACTTTGGCATGAATTGTATTTTAATCTAAAGAAAATATTAACGCTTTCAAATGATTTTGCAAGATTTTTTGCAATAAGAATTGACCTTAGTTAAGGATACAATGTTGTGAAAAAAGCCAATGCATGTCTAAATCATGCATAGCCAGAATGCCAATATCTTGGGTTTTTTGTTTTTGTTTTTGTTGTTGCTGCTGTTTTTTCTTTCTTTCTTTTTTTGTATTCTTGGCAGCTTTAAAGGGGGTTTGAATCATTTGAATATAAACTTATAGTTTAGACGGTGCACATTGTACTTAACAAGATTCACTGTGTAACCAATTTTGAAACGACCCAAATTTCCATTTCAGTTCGACATTTATCATTATATGTGAAAAAAACCTTCAAGATTAACTTACAGATAATATACTTTGCCATAAATATAGTGCTTACGAAAGTACTTGTTGATCTTTACTTTAGCACTTATTGTTTTGAATGGACGATTGTATTTGGACAGTGTCAATAGATTAAACCCTTCTGGACTTCTGGACACAATTGTTCGAAGCAATTTGAAACATCAATAAAATCAACATATTATTCACTCGATAGATTTATAACAGTGTATTTTAGTGTTGGTGGTATTCTATTTACTTTTTGACATTTTCAACATTTATTTCATAAAATTATTAAAAATATGCAAAATGTAAATTTTGACCAATCAATTTATTAAACTAATCAAGCTTTGAACAATCGGTCTCTGATAATCAAACTCAAATAAATCACAATCCAAAAAGCAAAGTAAAAACTTTGAAAACCGACAAATTAAGTTAAACATGTGAACGTCCACCATGAAGTGAGACTGGGTGCTCCGGAAGGGTTAGCACTGTTACGCACATGGCGGTGTTGCCGCATAAACGCACCCGACACGTCTATGCGGGGAATTTCAACGCATAAAGAGGTTGGTCACGTTTATGCGGGGACGTTCAACGCATAAAGATGTGTTGCTTATATGCGGTGCAAGGCTGCCTTTTTGACGCTAAAGAAGGCTAATTTTAACTACTCAGTATGAATTTTAAAAAAGCTTAAAAGAACGGTTGTGGAGACTTTAATGATGACGATGACGGTGACAATTGAGAATTTAAGTTTTTGTTGATACTGGTAATAGTAATTGTAAGGAGGAGGTGGAGGATGAGGACGGTATGAGACCAACGACGATGTAACTGTCGTCGTGCCGGCAGAATTTCGACTTTTGCTTTTAATAATAATAATAATTATTATTATTATTTTCATTATATAATGATGACAATGATGACGGTGATCATCACAATGATAGTGATTGTGGTAGTGTTTTAGTGAATGTGGTAATAATGATGGAAGTGTAGGTGATGATAGTAAATGTTTTCTCTATGCGGCGGAATGTAGCCTTTCTGCCGCATAAACGTGTCAATTTTATGCGTTGAAATTCCCCGCATAGACGTGTTGGAACACGTTTATGCGGCAACACCGCTATGTGGCGTAACATAGCACCTCCTACTTAGCTAGCTACACTCACCACGTGAGAAATTTTAATTTGGAATGAAAGAAACATAAAACTATTGGGCCTCTTTATGTTGTTTTTCACAATTATGTCAAGTATTACTAGTACTTCATTGACATTTTGTATATACTGTTCTTATGTAATGCTATGTTGGTTTAAGTTTTGATCTTTTTGGTGATTGTCAAGTACATGGTGTGTTTCAAAAGATACTTTTCTGTAGCCATATATATATTATGGTTGTCTGTTGATTTTTGTCTGTGTTTATGAGGCGATTTCTGTCTTTTGCTATGCGTTTACCATTCAGAAGTGAAAAGCGTAGTGTAACCCTTGTTTGTGTGCCTAATACTGATGATGCGCCTGTGCTTACTGATGCCAAAATTTACAAGCACGTTTGTAGAATACATGAAAACACCATAAACAAAGTACACAAATGCAAGACAAATTGATTGGCCTAATACATATAGCTCTAATCCTGACAATGCAGTACCGGTAATGGTAGTATTTTTTATATCTATAGATTTAAAATGTCACAATCATCACTTAGCTAAGGTTTTACTTAAATTTGGCTAATTTCGGTACTCCTTTTTAGGAACTACTGATGAATATTATTGTCAAAATTAAAAACAAAGGCTTTAATCTAGAAGTGATCTTTAAAATGACACCTTAAATTTCCGAATATCTAAAAAATTAACAAAATTATAAGATTTGAAATTTTGACAGATTTAAGTTCAGGGAAATATTAGCTATGGAATAATTGTGAAACTATGATCTGTACCTGATAACACCTAATAACTGTCATATAAAAAATTCACATAATTTTAGATTTTTATCATAATTTTTTGTAGCATTTATAACTTTTTATGAAGTGTAGACATTTTATTTTTTTATACGATATACACTTTATTTTGCTATGAATCGTTAGGCTTCATTTTTATAGTTATTCATACAAATATAAATATATTCATCATATCTGCAGAATTTATAGTACATAACTGACAAGTGCTTGTTTTAAGGTGTTAACCAAAGTTTTAGTTCTTAAAATGTACTAGGAAAAATGATTGTGTGTCATTTTGTTATTTTAATCAAATGCAAACATATCTACTCATCTAACCAATGTTTCCATACTCACGGGTCCCACCCTTCTCCTCACAAACTGCTATGTATATTTTCTAAGTTGGGGTGAATTTTCTTGATTCATGTGCTTCAATTCATAATTAGAGAATAACGTTGCCATATACCATTTTGAATGTATTTTATGATTAAATTTTTTTAAAAAAATGGTATATGACAACACCATAAGTGTTGATGAAGCATTGATAACACGCTCATTAGTTAATGATATCTTATCCCGTCAAATACGTGATTTTAATACAAGTTTTGGAGAGTTCAGCTTCTGCTTCCGTAAGGACGTAAGTTCTTTGCCAAAGTAGACTAAGTTTATACCACATACAAGACAGTAGTCAACAACACCTAACACGTTCTTTTGGCCATTTTATCATCATATGATGCTCACTTATCCCCTTCGGATCGTGCATTATGCCAGCTAGTCTTGGGAAATATGTTGACATAAAGGTAAGTAACATAGAAAAAACAATGTTATTATATAATATTTAATCGCAATGAATTCTATCAGAGCATCTGAAGATATTTAACAAAAACTTTAGTTGGGCACATGACACCTTTTACCGAGACGTCACTTGTTTGTTTCCTTTGGCGAAGGCAAGTAACATTAAAAATTTTATTCCATGCATTTCCGAAAATACTTTGAAGTTTGAACCAAACAGTTTAAGTGTCTACATAAGAATTTTAATCTTGCTTTATATTATATGATTAAATGGTTTGGATAACATCTGTTAATGATGCTGCGGCTAGGAATTTTAATAAATGGTTTTTGGTATCTACAAAATGAAAAGTGAAGGTTTTACATCTCAGAAGTAAACTAGTTGTTGATTAATATATCAAAATACATGTATTATATCTGTATGCCGCATGCATGAGGCGATACTTTATTCAGTTTTTGATCTGTTTGCACGAAATTAAAAAGAAAATAAGAACAGAACAGGATCAGATAGGCCCGGTTATATCAGAGAAAAATCCGGGCTTTTTTATCCATGTCTTTCTTCTTGCTAACTACAGCATAGTTCTGTCGAACATTTAACCCTTTCCTAACGAATAAGTGCCGAATCGACAGTTGATATCTACCCTTTGTTACCTCGGCAAGTGCTGTCTACATTTCAGCATGTTTTTGTCACTAGCCATCCAACAGTTCGATCTCGGCCACTCGGTATCCAAGTTTCGATTTCTTTTAGTTAGATCGATTTTAAACTTTCGACAGGCCTGTTCTGTTCATGTATATTGGGTTATGATTTTAAGATACCGAATCCTTCACTAGAATAATCAATAATGTTTCATTAATAATTACAATATTCTGGCTTGTTTCAAACTGAAATTTGTTGACACTTCAGTGATTAATCTTCTCACAAACTATCCACAGCTGATCACGGGAATCTTTGGTGTTTCTTTGAATTAGGAGAAAAAAGTATGATTCAGTTTATGCATTGCTTTCTGAAAGAAAATTAATTAAATTTAACTTCAAACGTGCTATGGTACTATAAGGATTGTAAATTAATATTTTTTTCATCTCAAAAAGAGAAGAAAGAGAAAAAAAAAGAATTGAAAGTAAATCAGAAAAAACACAGAGTACAGAAATACAGATTATGTCAATAACACTTAGTCATCAACAAAACAAAAACGTATTACAACAAGTAAATTCAGTGAATTAGGATCCTCCGCCAGCAGGTACTTTTTGTTATTTGCACTTATGTTCAAAGGGCAATAACTCACAGAAAAATGAACAAATCAACTCGGGTTAATGATATGCGCATATCAGATCAATGTTGATGCTTTGGACCAAAATCCATGAAATTGTGCTTCATAATTTCGGACGAACGGACGGAAGGACAGAAGTTCGAAATCAATATCCCCCTCTTTTTGTTGTCAATAAAGCAGGTATCCCTGATATGTAGAGATCACAGTTACAAATTCCACTGGGTAGGGCAGTTGGTAGAGTGCTCGCTCCGTAAGTCGTGGATTTGAACTCCGACCGGGTCTCACCTAAGAGGAGTGATTATTCTTTCTCCAAACATTACAATATGGATGCCACGGTTTTTTCGGATTAAAACTTAAAAAACCAAGGTCCCATGTCACGTTAGGCGTGGCACGATATAGAACCCGACTGATAATGCCATCAACGCAACGCACAGGCATAACTTCTGCATCCTCGCCTTTAGCTGGCGACGCCTCGATATAAGTGAATAATTCTTGACCAGGTCTTTAAACACTATTACTCAACTCATATTGAGATGGGGCTAAAATCTTGTATTCAGCAAAGCTATCAGACTTTCCTCAATATGCAAAATGATCAGTCTAAAATAAGATGAATTATCTGTATAATGTTTTATTGTACGACGGTCTTTATGTTGACATGATGCATTTTCAGTAATAAAATATTTGACATCTGTTTTACGAGTGAGTACAGTTGGTACCATTATATAAATACATAGTCATCTCGTCCTGGAGCATAATTATGTTACCCTGGTAACATTCTCTATAACTATAATAATTTATCAAAATAAAACTGCTGCAAGTTATAACACCGGATTATGTTCCGTTATCTAATACCAATTCCGTCAATTACTTTCACGTGTAAGTTATGCAAGGATAACACCATACTAGAGTACACAGACCTGTCGAAAGTTTAACACTCAGCATGCGAAAAGGAATCGAAGCTCGACTGCCGAGTAGCTGATATATTGGCAGCTAGTGATCGAAAAGCTGTAAAGAGAGATATATACAGTCCAAAGTATAACACTGCGGTAGCTCATCTTTGTTCCTTGTTTTCTGTATACAGTCAAACCTGTCTATAAAGGCCACCAAAGGGAACCAGTAAAAGTGATCTTTATGGACAGATGGTCTTTATATACAGGTTCAAATAATATGAATAAAGAGCAATTGGGAAACAATTCTACTGGCCTTTATAAACAGGTGGCACTTATATAGAGGTGGTTTTTAAGGCAGGTTGGATTGTATTTCGACAGCTTCCTGGCAGCTGTTATCTATCTCGGCAGCTTTGCTTTATCACTAGCTATCCATATCTTGGTCACCCGGCAGCCGAGCTTCGACTCCATATCGTTTTTTTTCAGTATTTAACTTTCGACAGGTCCTGGCCCCGGTTTCACTATCATTCCTTAGCTAAGATTTTCTTAACTTAAATCTTGGAAAATTTCAAATCTTTATAATTGTGTTACTTTTCAAAATACTCAGAAATTTAGGGTGTCAATTTTAAGATATTTTTTAGATTAAAACATTTGCATTTGGTTTGAACAAAAATATTCATCAGTAGTTCCAAAAAGAGATTGCCAAAATTTGCTAAATTTTAGTTAAGAAAATTTTTAGCTAAGGAATGATTGTGAAACCGGGGCCTGTACTGTAAAAACTGCCGAGAAACTGTCGAGACACAGTTAATGAGAGGCCGAGATGAGCTACCGAATTTGTGTTAAACTTTCGACAGGTCTGTACTTCGTGTGTTAAATTCCATTGAGCTTATGGTAACTATCTGGTCTTGTTGACGTGAAAATATTTTTATACCGTGTCAGTTATTCACATAATACTTGGTTTTATTTCATTACAAGATAAAGGAATCCACTCAACATCATCTCGATTTCAAAAAGACTACAACATTCCATCTGCCAGACACTTATATATACAGTTACCCTTTGTGCTTTAAAATACCTCTCAATACTTGTTACCCTTTGATATACATTGCATCTTATGAGAATAATGAAGTTGTATTGTAATGGTTTTTAATTACCCTGCAGTTTTTTATTGTAACCGAGTCAAGGAAAAGTCATGGAATTTGTTTTTCAAGGTCAGGGAATTTTTAAAAATTGTCACGGAACTGGAAACAATAAATGAAATGTTTTTATACTCCTTTCTCAAGAACTGTGCCTCTTTGAAGCTTTAATCGTGTTTTTTTCCTTATCCGGCCTTCTCCTCCAACACTACTGAACAGAACAGGACATATTATCGACCAGAGTTAGCTTTTGTTTCCCTTATACATGATACTATTAAATATTTTATATCCTTTTGTACTTTGCTATCATTACCATCTTTCCTAATAGTCACGTTCTTGTTCTAAGTGCATTGGAATGTCAGGGAAAAAGGAAACTTTGTCAGGAAAATGTCAGGGCATTTTGAATGAGGTAAAGTGTGGGTACCATGGATTGCGTATGCTAAAATACGATTTAAAATTGCTATTTTGCTTTGTGTATGTGTTCAATGTACATGCACATGCACTATAACATGATCTATATATATCTTTTACTGACCAAACGCCAATACGCCATAGTCGTGTGTAGTATCTATCGATTGGTCTCATTGAGACGTACATTTGGGTGTTAAGTATCGATACTACACACGGCTATGGTGGTCCAGCGGTTGCTGTGCTAGGGCCATAGGTCGATTCCTCCATATAAGACTATAGGGAAACTTTAACATGGCGTTTCCCATGGAGAAATGTGTTTCCTCATATTTTTCTTGTTTGTCAACCGATCTTTACAAACGTGGTATCTATGCGTTCGTACGAGTGAGCCCCACACATCGATATATAATTTATGACAATAGGCACAGTGGTTCGCGCTCTAGACTCGTCTACAGATACCCGTGTTAAGTCTATGGGAGTATATCTTAATCGGGTTCGAGCCTTATTTTGCACCCCATATCCACCATCTATATACCAACACGTTTGCACGTTCATTTTCTAACGTCCTATGTCATTGATTTAATGTCTCGCCAAACGGTCCGAGCGGTGGGTCCGGATCCATGAAAAACGCTTCAAGGGCGATAACTCTTTCTACTGCGTTCGAGCGCCATACCACCTTTCCCATTCGACGCCTTTCCTCGAGCCGGAAACAACGGTATATCACATGACCCCTTTCGGTCAAAGAGTCGAGTCCCAGTACGGTTTTAACACTCTAACTCCATCAGGGGGTCACCTCGGACTTCAAGCACTCTACTTTGATCCGGTTTTCCCCGCCTATTATTATAAGATTCCCTTTTGATTTCCCTACATTCGGGACTTACCCCTCTCCCCGTGACGTCAGACCTCGTGATCCTAAGACATCTTATGTCAGCATTATTTAAAGAAGGAACAGCGAACAGCATTGAGTGAAGATATGGTGCATCTATATACTACTCCTGTATTGTTTTATTTATTTGTAAGAATCATGGCAACGCAAGAAAATTTCGGTCAATAGCAATTTTCCATGTCCCATGTCAATATAATGTTTATTGGCCGCATCTGGAGACATCTTAACAAATGAAATAGCATAAAAATAATTTTACAATGATTGTTATTACTAGTATCATTCTTGTTTCTTGACACAAAGTGCAACTAGAATAACTAGTTAATTAATTAACTGATTAACTAAGAGTTCCTGCCATAAAGTGTCAAACATAAAACGGGTATTAATATAATTTTTTGATATTGTTTTTTATTCGAATGTGTAACTGCAATTTTAGAACAGTATTTGATTAATCGATAATTTTTAATTACCATACAGATAAGTCGCAACTAAATACATGAATGCAATTGCCAAATATCATATGTTATTAGAAATAACCCTGTACCATATGTTGTGTTTTGACTGCATGGTGTCAATTTTTCTGACATGCTCTGTTTTTGCATTCAAACTCGATGGTGGAGTAATTTACTTACGGTTGTGATTGTAATAGTATATCTTTGTTTTAAGTTTGAGATATAACAATAGTAACTACATTCATACGTATTTATGTATATGCAGCCGAACCTGTCTTAAAGGCCGTCTCCATATAAGGGTCAGCTGCTTTAAAAAGCCAGCAGAAATTATCCCCATGTAATTTGAAACTGTATATGATTGTTGCCAAGTACATATTTTCGGTTACGATTTCCTTTCTGCTATTTTCAAGTGTAACAGTCAGTTGCGTTGTCTCAGATACTGTGTACATACAAAAATACAGTATTTTCTCTATATACATTGTCTTTGTAAACACTACACTTAAAATAAAAAAACACAAAAGATAATATGTAAAAGTCTAAAAGACCATTTCCTTTTGTTTTTTACATGGGCTTTGAAATCTTTTTCCTTCAAGAAAATTACATCAGCCATTGACAGAAAAACAATATTTTTCTATATATACATTGGCTTTGTAAACACCCCTTCTAAAATAAAAAAAAGTACAAAAGATAATATATAAAAATCTAAAAGGCCATTTCCTTTTGTTTTTGTACATTTTCATTTATAATCTTTTTCCTTCAAGAAAATTAATTACATCTTTTGAAAACATCTTTTTAAGTTGCCTCATAATTTTGAGCCCCATTTGAGCCTAAGAACTGTGACATTGATTGACACGTCTTTAATTAGTGAGGAATGTATGAACGACTATCTTTGATTTATTCTAGTGCGGCTATGGTAATTAAGTTTTCGAAACCCTCGGCTTCCATGCGAGAAAACATTAAGATGTTTGCAGTTTCTAGTGTCAGGCTTTGATCAGAGTTCCATCTTTTACATCATGTTCCTTGATGTTTTTCTGCCACAACAAATATGCCCGATAGGTTTACCGCGCACCGTCATTAATCATTTTGACAATGTTACAGTATTTTACCATCTGTAAGTGAAAATTCAAAGATTTTACTTCCAGATAACGGATCTAACATGTGATTTTTTTAAACAAAGCATAAATTCAGTATCGACACGTTACTATATTAAATCGTGTTTTTCTCCCAGGAGTATAACTCTGGTTTGTGTTTCGATACGGCTTTATTTCGCGGGATTATCAGATTACTGGTTTCCAGATAATAAAGACCGTATCGCTGAACCACAATTGAAGTAACATTCGTTACATGTCTTGATGAAGCATTCGTTACATACCTGTGTTATAGGGGTTTCTACAACTTACATATTCTGCATATCGCACCTGTCCATCACCTGTTTGTGAATTGAGGTATATCTGATGAAAAGAACCCTTTATTTGGTAATTAACTCTTCTTTGCGTTAGGAACATTCAACAAAATGTAATTACCACATGTATGTACCATAGGACGTGGAGAGGTAAAAACAAATTAAAACTTTGAAAGACAGTATCTTAAGTAAATTAGAGTCAATTCATTTTGAATACTGCTAACTTAAGCACGTGAACTTTAACCAGAAAAGTGAGGCTGGGAGTTCCGAAAGGGTAAGCACCTCCTGTTTAGCTAAACATTTTTTTAAATGGCCCAAAATTTCAAGTGAATCGGTATCCTCTGACCCCTGCGTTATATACCGGCATCCATATTTATATTTTCCATAGGTTTACATTATACTCATCATGTCAACTTTTGTTCATACAATACAAATATTGAAGTTTTTTTTTCCTGTATCGAAAGTGGTATCTAAATGTATGTTTTCTAGAAAATCAGTTTTCTTGAAAGTTTCTGAAATTTTGGGGAAAATATTAATATTTGGGAAAATTATATTTTTCAAGATTAACATACTATTTTAGCCGAAAAACACTCAACTTTAGCATAATGATGTTTTCCGGCAAAAAATTAATTGTGTGAAGAATTTGAATCTGTTAAGATATGACCCATGTTAAACATGTATGGAGGGCAGCGTACGTAATGCATGTACATGTCATTTTACGACATATTTGTTTGTGACGTCATAGGTATCTTTAAAGTTATCAAAAAAGAACGATGCTTGATGGACCAGAACCATGCAGAAAAGCTTACCACGCCAGTTCATATAAAACAAAAACATAGGAATTCTTACCTTCATAGTTTACATATTACGCCTCTAATATAACGCATTATATTCAAGCGTTTTTGACAGATAGTGCTGGATTTAATTGATGTGGTTAATAATTACATTTTATTGTGGTGAAAATCGCCTTTTCTCGATCTATTATTATATAGCGATTATAACAAACAGCAGTGATATATCAATATAGAGTTTTTTTTATAGATCATTACTATAAAATGATCGAAGTTATTATTTGTCACAATTACGCCTTACAGGTGCGCGTAACAAATGTTCCTAGTTTTCTGTGACCCTATATATGCAAGTCGGTAAGGTTTTTAAATGGTGTTTTACGCCCCAGTCAAGAATTTTTACATATCGAGGCGACCAATTCATAAATGGTGGAGGAAACCCGAGTGTCAAAGATAACCACTGCTAAATGACAAACTTTTTTACACTAGAATCTACCCCGAGTTGGATTTTAACCTAGGCTCTGAGAGGCGCTTAGGTCCGTAAGTGTGTAACCAATGCTCCACTTTTTTGTAAGGATACAATATCAATTTAGATCTTTCTTCGTTTGTTAACAGGCTTGTGTTTGTAGGCGAAGCATTGCAAATACATTAGAGGTTATATTATTATACCATGTCAGTAATAGGTGAAACAAATATTTTTTGTTTGAAACATCTTTAACGTTGCCAGATGTATTGGATATGTTGGAGTTTTAGCCAATACATACTTCATGGTTGTTGATCCTTTTTTCACTTGATAAATCTATTAAGACTTTTATTAATGGAAGACCTATTATTAAATCTTGAAGAAAAGTCGTGTACCAATATTTTTAATGCGTTCTTTGTTGTTCTTTACCCAGTTAAGTATCAAATTTATCGTCAATAACAAACATACCGATCTATTAGTCCAAATCGCAATTCAAAAAGCAAAGTGAAAACTTTAAAAACTGCCAAATAAGATTAAGTTAAAACACGTAAACTTCCACCAGGGAAATGAGACCGGGTGTTCCGGAGGGGTAAGTACCCCTTGTCTTGATACCTCCATCCGCCACGTGTGAAATCAAAATTGAGAATGAAAAGAACTTGGAATTATGGGACTGCTTCACGAATAGCATGTACTTAATAGTAACAATAGCAACCTAAAACACGCCTCATTCAGATAACATGCAAATACAATATAAACATATTGCAAAACTTATAAAATCCCCCCCCCCGACCACTGCGGTGGCTTAGTTGGTAGAGTGCTCGCTCCGTAAGTGGGAGGTCCTGGGTTCGAACCTCGACCGGGTCTGACCCAAGACTTGAAAGTGGGTAGTTACTGTTTTTTCGCCAAGCGCTCGGCATTACGAAATGAAAGTCGCGCTTCTTCGGACGGGAACTTAAAATAAACGAGTTCCCATGCCACGGTGGGCTTGGCACGATAAATAACCCTGCTGTATATCGCCATCAGCGCAACGCACAGGCAAAATTTCTTCACCTTCGCCTATAGCCAGCGACGTCTCGATATAAGTGAAATATTCTTGACTTGGACGTTAAACACTATTACTCAACTCACCATACTACTATAAAAGCCTCTTCTTTGGCCGAACACTTGATATAATGACAAAATACATTTTAAGTATTAAAATGATTGATTCCACCTAGCAAGATATATATTTGTATCATACATGAACCCAATATTTCAAACTTTTGCTTCAGCAGACAGAAGGATTCGTATACAGACATTAAAAGATTAATTTACAACTGTGTTCGTTCTTGCCAGACATTCTTTAATTAGCATGCACATCATACTTCTAATGCATCTAATATATTCACATTTAAGCATTTATCCAGTCAATATAAAAATGCCAGTTTTAAATGTGGGATTCTTTTAATTTTTTAAATTGCTTATCTATCAAAACGTCAAGTGTTATTAGATGTGATGTAATAATCAAAATTACGAAAGCCCATTACCGTCACAAGAATAAATTTTATTAATTTCTAGTAAACCGAATTCGATAAGTATGAGAACAAATTGATATATTATTAGTGCATGTTTATTTAAAACAACAGTTAATTTTCTCTCTTAAAGCATTTCAAACTTGATGATTGATATCATAAGGCTACATTATATATTCTTGCATGTATTGCCAATTTAGATGTGCATAACAACACTATTTCTGTCTGAATTTATGCGTTCAACGTTTAAGCTTGTATCAAACAGTGAAGACTATATAGCTAGGGGCTGTACTAGACATCCAAAAGTCGAAATTATTAGATGCCGTGTTAGACCCCCAAATGTCAAGGTGGGACTAGGCGTGGACCTCTAACAGTCCACGTGGGAGTAGGAGTGGACCTCTAATGGTTTAGGTGGAACTAGGTGTTGTGCTAGGCCTCCAACAGTCAAGATGAGGTAAGGTGCAGTGTTAGACCCCCAAATGTCAAGGTGGGACTAGGCGTGGACCTCTAACAGTCCACGTGGGAGTAGGAGTGGACCTCTAATGGTTTAGGTGGAACTAGGTGTTGTGCTAGGCCTCCAACAGTCAAGATGAGGTAAGGTGCAGTGTTAGACCCCCAAATGTCAAGGTGGGACTAGGCGTGGACCTCTAACAGTCCACGTGGGAGTAGGAGTGGACCTCTAATGGTTTAGGTGGAACTAGGTGTTGTGCTAGGCCTCCAACAGTCAAGATGAGGTAAGGTGCAGTGTTAGACCCCCAAATGTCAAGGTAGGACTAGGCGCTGAACATCCCACAGTGGAGATGGGACTAGGTACTTTGCCTCAAACAGTTGAGATGGGGCTAAGTGCTGGACCTCTAACAGTCCAGGTGGGATTAGGAGTGGCAGGAAAATAGTTAAGCTTCATTCCGAATGAAGCTTAACTATTTTGAGCTAGGGGCTCAGCTTACTTCAGAAAAGAAGTTGAAGTAGTAATAAATAGCTAAAATGTGTAAAACTGTAGGGGACCAGACTGATTTTAGTAGCCATGGGTACTTGGCCCCTGCTAATCTTCATCCCTGAGTGGGTCTTTAATAGTTGAGGTGGAACTACGCGTTGTGCTAGACATACAACAGTGGAGGTGGGACTATGTGCTGGAACATTAAGATATCATGCTGTGGATTTGCACTGAATTTGCGGTCAATATCAACATTAAACATTGATAAAACTGTAAAGTTCTATTTTTAAACTCTATATATTTAATTGCAGTAGGTAAACATATGGTTGTGTACAGGCATAAACACCTGCTCAATAAGATGCAATTAGTACAACGCACCGTATACGACCAACGTCCACATACCAATCTCTCTCTCTCTCTCTCTCTCTCTCTCTCTCTCTCTCTCTGTTGGTATCGGTATCCGTTTAGTTTCATTCATTGTGCTGAGGTTAAAATTATTAAATTTACTTTTTTTACCAGATATTTTATCTCATTAATAATCATTAGATCTTCATTTTTTTTAAATATAAAAATGTGGAATATCAGTCATTTCATGATCTGAATCGATTTTTTTATAGAAAAAATCACATAAAAAAATAAGATAAAGCATATAAAATTAAATTGCTGTACTCATTTTGGTCAGAGATATTGTATCGCATTTATAGAATAAACTTCTTTTTATTGCGTCGTTCGTATCCCATGTATTTACCCCTATCCCAGCTGATTTGTTATGTACTTTTTTTAAAAAAAATTATCAAAAAACATACATGTATGTATATCATTTTTTTGTATGTATGCAATATTTTTTTCAATAAAAAAGTATACATTGGTATATGACGATACATATTCTATATTAGATGTGTTTTACTACAAGGACTCGTTGACCATAATAATTTGGTTGGCTCCTACTAGCTTACATGTACCTTTCTATAAAGACAGGATTTTACCTTTCTGCATTACCTTATTCAACATCTTGCTGGATATGACCGAGCAGTCACCTAGGTTGACAAAGGAAGAAATAAAGTTCATTTATCATCCAAACACATATTCTGTGCTCAGTTGTGCACGTTCAAAGAAATCAAATACCCATTTTACTATAATTAGATCATCAAGAAACCAGCAAAAAATAATTTCAAATGTTATATTTTCTATTATGAGGAAAACTAACTAATCCTTTTGAATGCCCGACTTGGCAGGGACATTCGTATATAAATTCAATAAAGATGAAAGCCTGCATGTGATCATTTGAATAAAATGCTATTTGACGGCAGTTATGCGTTATTAAATATGTAAAAAGCTTTCCTAATGCCTCCTTGGTGCTACTTGTATATATCAGTTAGTAGGAAATATTTTACACTTACTAGTGTTAGAAAGATATTCAAACTCGAAAGTTGTAGCTGTTGATACTTAAGGTACTAATATATTATTTTTAGGAGGTGGGTGGGTATGTCAGTACTATTTTTATTGCTGTATTTCAATACTTTTATCTATTTAATATGTTTATTCGTATGTTTGTTTGTTGGTTCAAAACTATTTTTGATAAAGGTGATATGGTTAAAAACCGTTAGCTTTATGTCAGACCTAAACCAGTCACTTATTTTAAATACTGGATTTTTGCAATCAGTGACTTTGATATATGTTAGTTTTTATTTTCATATTTTTTCTCATATATAGTTGATGACCATGATGGTTTTATTTTTTTACACGTCGCGATCGGACAATATGTTTTGAAAAATATGTGTATAATTGCCATGTTCTTTTATAGTGAAGTGGAATGAAGTACTTCGATTCAATTTCTTTATTTCGTAAGTTAATTACAACTTATTGGATTTAATAATTTGGAAGTAATACAATGGATGTTTTACTCTACAGTCAAAATTCTAGAAACATATATCAAGACGTCCAGACCCTAGACGGTGGAGGAAACCGAAGTTCCAGGAGCGAACTACCAACTTTCTGTGAATAAACTGGCATTAGTTCCCGCACTAGCATTTACTTTGGTTTTGGACAGAGATTGTGTGATGCAGTCATGTGGTCTGAATAGTGTCTTAGACCACTTGGCTTCAGATGCCATCAGTTCTTATTAAATGTGTTCTTGAAAAGCTGTGCTATTTGTTCAACTACAATAATGTCTTCTGTCTACAGCGAATTCTATGATTTATTTACTAAAAATTGTACGTATTCAACTTTGTATTTATACAAATTATTTATCAGAAAATCCCCTCTCCAGGTTAACACTACACCAGTTTTAATTTTACAGCACTAGACGGTCGTTTCGGAATACAATTCATCATTAGTAGTGCTTAGACAAAAATAATGAAACCAAAGTTGTTTTCAAGATGTTGAAAAGATACCCCTTTTATAATTTTACTTTGTATTACTTGTATTGTTTTGTAACACCGTTCTCTTGGTTGTTATATGCAATCAAAAACAAACATACTAATCCATGTCCGAATCACAATCCAGAAGTAAAAACTTTGGAACTGACAAGTTAGGTTAGACACGTGAACTTCCACCAGGGAAGTGAGGCCGGGTGCTCCGGAAGGGTAAGCACCTCCTGTTTAGCTAGCTACACCCGCCACGTGTGTAATCAAAATTGTGTGAAAGGAACATGGAACTATGAGACGTCAAATATATCCAGGGCAATTCTGGACACAGAGACATCAAACTTATCAACAATACTGTGATGACGGTCATAAAACTTTTTGAGGGCCTTGATAAGCCTAGGCTTGCAATATCCCTGAGTCAACAATTTATTTGCAAGCAGCCTACTTCGTTGTACATAGTCCCCGTAGTGGGAACAAGCTCTACCATAGCGTATTAAGTGGGAAACAAATACACCATAAGCAGGAGAAGCAGGTATATTGCTGCATTAAAAAGGAAAGTTGGCAATAGAAAAATTGAAGTCATTACGTTTGTCATAAAGTTTCAAATGTAACCTTTCGTATGCGTCATAATTCAAGTATAAGTCTAAATATGAAGCAGAACTCGCATAAGAATAAAGTAATATTTAAGTCGATTACTCTGTGGTCCTTATGTTTTTTGTTTGATCGATTGTCCAAAGAAAGACCACAAAGTAGAATATGTAAATTGTAATGTACTATTCATCATAAAAGGCGATTCAAATTTAAATGAATGAGTCTAAGTAATGGATGACTGTGTCATTTATTTTTATAGAAATCCGTGCTTAATAAGACGTGAAAATACTGGAAGCCAAAGAAATCATCTGATAATTAACTAATTATGCTTTTTATCAGAGGGCTATTTGTGAGAGAGAAAAAACGAAAAATACCTTTTGTGATAATGAAGAATTTGTTCAATTGGCTGAGAGAATGTTTATGGAAAATATTAACTTATACCACCTTTGAAAAATCTGAATAGCTCACTTTTAATTTTAAACCCATTGGACTTTTAATAAATGACTCAGATGTTTCATTGGCGATAAAGTGTTTTTAGAATTTTAATATTTTTCCAACTGTGTTAAATTAAGATGCTGCTATTGGGATTTGATCAACTGGGTAATTGTAACATAAATACGTTTTGATACCGGGATATATCTTGCTGTAAAATGTTGCTTGAAAACAGGTATTTTATTTGCTTTTTAAATTAATGAACAACTTTATATTTAAATATTTTTCTGTCAAAGACTGCATTTTGTTTGTTTGCTCGTATTTATTGAATAATCTTTATGCATCAAAAACTCGAGAAAGTTGAGTTGTATCTATGGTGCTATATGTCATTTAACAATGCCCTTTTCTGTTAAAGCAGTGTTGTAGCTTATGATAGATGCTTATATAACTATTGAGGGATCAAAATGAAATGTGTAACAATGCCTAATAGAGGCCAGGCGTCGACCTTGATAATTTCGACAACTTATGAAGTCCAAAGATTGAGGCCCCAGACAAGAAGTCTTTTTTTATTACAAAATAAAATTATTCTCAAATAACGGCTATTTGACTTCTTGTCTGGAACCTCAATCTGTGGACTTCATTCTGTGATAATGCGTTAGTTCAGTATTAAATAGGTACTATACTGTACTATACATAGTCTAAACATATATTCTGAAACAACTCTCATTTTCTTCACTCATAGGCACCTGGTTTGGTACGTTTTTTGTATAACATAACAATTATTTTAATTTTTCAAATCTTCTATTTCTATTGTAGAATGTGCTGAATAATGCTGAACCTAAGTGCCACCATTCTCTGTATATTGATCTGGACCGTCTCCTCTGATTTCCGGTGTCCAAAATTGGAACGTATGACGCCATGCCGGTGCAAGAATGAAACATGGTGGAACAACAAAGTATTGTCCATAGTGAACTGTAGTGACTCAGATCTTCAAGAAGTGCCAGATTTCTCCTACCTTCAGGATCTAAAAATAACTAAATTACTTTTGAATAAAAACAACATTACTGTATTATCTGAGAGTAGTTTTAATCGTGTAAGTGTTGAAGAAATAGACCTCAGCAGGAACTCAATTAAGGCGTTCGGAAATCAAACATTATCACATTTATCTGGACATCTGAAAAAGCTCGTTCTCAAATGGGATGAAATTCCATTAGATAGAAGTCTCAATTTTTTACACGGATTAAAGGAACTAGAAGAGCTTTCACTTGATTCAAATTTTATAGCCAACGATAAGCAATACTTGCCAGGCAATCTGTTTGCCAATCTCGGACTCGTGTCTTTGAAGAAGTTAAGTTTGCAGAGTTGTGACATTAAAAACATAAGTGCTGATGCATTCGTTGGCCTGGAAACTGTGGAGGAATTAGATTTAAGATACAATGACCTTGAAGAAATTCCAAAAGCTATTTCTAGCTTAGTGAATCTGAAAGTGTTAGTATTATATGGGAATAACATTATTCGATTAAGGAATAACACATTTATAAAATTAAACAGATTAGATAAACTTGACTTGAGTGCAAATGGTATATCGACAATAGAAAGTGGTGCTTTCATTGGCTTAGAACATTCATTAAAGGAATTATTACTTCATTATACCGATTTATCAACGGTGCCGACTTCAGCGCTTCAACGGCTTACACATCTCACGTCCTTAGTGTTATCACGGAACAGGATACACTTCGTACCAGATAATGCATTTAAAGGTTTGGAAAATCTAGAAATGTTGGAATTGGACAACAATCCATTAGTTTATTATAAAGAGATGTTCTCTGGATTAGAAAACACCTTGGAGACTCTGACCATTCGAGGAACAGGACTGACGTCACTTCCTAAAAATCGCTGACGTCATTGAAAAAACTTTCTTACTTAGATGTATCTTTCAACAATATTGGTGACCTTCAAGATAATGCATTGGAGGGTTTAAATATTAAAACGATAGTTCTTACAAATAGCAATATAACAAAGATATCTCCAAGGGCTTTTACTGGACTAACAAACCCAGTTGGTCTTGACCTTGATCATAACTCTATATCTAATATTAGTTTCATTCTAGAAGCTGATCCATGTTTATTTAAATATATCGATTTGACTGGGAACCCAGTATCTTGTGATTGTGACACTGAAAAAGTTCTTAACAGCGGAGTAATACATTATTCATTAACCGGAAGTTGTACAATGTACACCGGAAGTGCTTACAAACTGGGAAGTTCCCTGCTTATTTCTGAGTTAAATATGTTATGTAATGAGACAAAGCGGATGTATTGGTGTCACGAGGCAGTGCAATCTCTTGCAGTTTCCAAAACAAAACCATCCTTGCTTTTTATGTATTTCATCTTCATTATCTTTATAATCGTCGTTTAAAAATAAAACTATAGAGTTTAATAAGAAATCAAGCGAATTTTACATCTTTTTGATTCCATACATTTATATTTCTATACAATTTCGGCATTCATTCATTGTATTAGATCCTCTACTTAGTGGTTTCGTCCAGTCCACATTATGTTATACTGTGATGTAATTTATTTCCGTGGCGCCAAATGTTCTTGTTCTAAGAAAAATTACAATTTCGTGGGTTGATGAATTCGTGATGTGTGATTACCGACTTCAGCAAATTTGTAATATACCGTACAGGCCTGTCGAAACACTTAGCAAACAAATAATTATCGAATCAGCATCTCACCTCGGCCCCCTCATTATGTATATCTCAGTAGCTGCTATACGTATCTCACGGCAGCACTTCAGACCTTATCTAGACGGCCCGACAGCTGAGCTTTGGCTCCTTTTTGTTTGTTCAGTGTTAAACTTTCGAGTCGACAGGTCTGTACTGTAATCATACTATTTCGCTGACATGTAAATTCGTGGACCAGAGTATCCACTAACACAACGAAAAATGAGACACCAAGAAAATAAGTGATTTCGCAGTATGTAGATCAACTTTGGTATAACTTAATACATTAGACTCGGTTTCACCTGTTCCGATGTATGCTATACTAGTCCAGTAAAATGTTTAAATGTTAAAACAAATTTGAATATTGTTCAATCATTGAATGAAGAATGCGTTTGACATTAGTACTTGCTAGATGAGTCTAGTAATCTTTTGTGTCACATTGTCACACGGATTGACTGGTTTGGCATCTTTAATCAACCCGGGGGTAATAAAGGGTTTGATTTAAATTTAATGGCATGTCCTGCTTACCTCATTTGTCAAACCTTGCTGAATAACAGACAGTTCAATTGTTATACATGTATTTACATTTTCATTTTTTGAAAATCTAATTTTTGTTTTTGAATCCTGAAATAAATTTAAACCACTATCGTGTACGACATGCATTTCCAATCGTTGGAACAGCCAATTTAAGACGTCAGGCATATAGGCAAAACAAGAAAGTGACGCCATTTTAGCAACTGTAATTATAAGACATAATGTACCTGTTATAATTTTACAGCACTAGACGGTCATTTCGGAATACAATTCCTCATCAGTAGTGCTTGTACCAAAATTATGAAAGTGAGACTATCGGATGTAAATGCTCAATATCCAATAAATAAAGAATTTCGTCCTTAATGCAGATGGAATTACAGTACATACCAGTCGAAAGTTTAACGCTGGGTTAACTAAAAAAAACCTCAGATCGGATACCAAATGACCGAGATACAGATAACTAGGGGCAAAAAACTGCCAAAAGATAGACATCAGCTGCTGCTAAGCTGTCGAGATGATCTGTCTATTGACCATTGATGTTAAACTTTCGACAGGTCTGTACTGTATACCTTTACTCGAACGAAATGTATATCCAATCAAGACCATTACGCTTACATCGAATCGTCACCAAATAAAGGTGACAGTTTAGAGATTTTGACCTTTGTAGTGCGCTCAGACAAGTGTGCAGGGGTGGTTCTTCAGCATAACACGCCTACCTTGACACAGGACATTGGCTTTTAAGGTCTCTTGCGAAGGACCCCGTGATTTTCATTTTCAAATGCAGAGTGTAAGACGAAAGAACAGTCAAGTCTTGATCAGGTCCTAACTGATCTGTCGTCTCTCATCATACAGATATTACAAAAACCAGGTCGCCTAATGGTAAAAAGGCCATAATTTACATAAAAGAACTTAGCTATTACAGAATGGCTGATTTTGGTACTTATGGAATTTAATTTGATTTTCACAGAAAACAAATATTGTGACCTGTCCATGCAAACATTCCATACCTCCCAATACTTTTTTATTTGCAAATTCGGTGCTATTGGTATATAGACCTTCTGTGAAGACGTTCGACTTTACCCAAGAGCAACTTGAAATCAGTTCTTTCTGATTATTTATCAAATTCAGGTTGGTCTTCCATGACAGTTTTTAAGAAAATATCACTATCTATTTCTTCCCTGGTGGAAGTTCACGTGTTGAACCCAATTTGTCAGTTTCAAAATTTGTTTACTTTGGTTCTGGGCTGTGATTGTGATATGCATTAGTATGTTTGTTTTTGATTGAGTGGAGTTAATTAATGGTGTCATGTTTTATTCTTATTTCGTTCGATTGTGTTTGTTGTTTTGTGTTGTTATTCGTCTACAAATGATAATCGGGTAGCACCATTGCACACAATATTCTTGTTATCCCCGGTGCTTGCTCAAAGTCGAGAGTTTTATAATCAGTTACTATTATTGGTCATTGTGCATTCCATACTTATTACAGCATCGGTGAATGAGTGGTCAAATCGTTTAGCACTACTGCACACAATGTTCTTGTTATGCCCCATGCTCGATCAAGGTCGAGAGTTTTATAACCAGTTACTATTATTGGTCATTGTGCATTCCATACTTGTTGCAGCTTTGGTGAACGAGTGGTCAAATCGGTTAGCACCACTGCACACAATATTCTTGTTATCCCCGGTGCTTGATCAAAGTCGAGAGTTTTATAATCAGTTACTATTATTGGTCATTGTGTATTCCATACTTATTAAATCATCGGTGAACGAGTGGTCAAATCGGTTAGCACTACTGCACACAATATTCTTGCTATGCCCGGTGCTCGATCAAGATCGAGAGTTTTATAATCAGTTACAATAATTGTTCATTGTGCATTCCATACTTGTTGAAGCATCGGTGAACGAGTGGTTTAAAGCGCGTCCTTACGGATCACAACGCCTCTTACTGCCTTGGCTCGAACACTAGCTATTCGTGACAGATCCTAGTGTGATCGTGATCTGTTTGTTATCTCTTTTGTCCAAGGTTTTCCCTGGACATTCCGGTGTCCTCACCATCCATGGACTGACTACCTCGATATAAGTGATGGAATCAATCTTAACTGAGGCTTAAAAACACCATTACTCAAATCTATGCCTAATACTTTCTGTAGTTTTTAAATTCCACAATACTACTAAAAAGATTATTGTAAAATCATTCATTTTCGCGACGTCGCAATTTTCGTTATTTACGTGAATATCATGACCCACGAATTCGCATGTCAACGAAATGATATATTTTACAAACTTGCCTTAAACCGAAATCATAAACCACAAATTTACAACTCAACAAAAAGGTATTTTAGAACCACGAAAATGGCCGGGATACAATGAACACCACGAAAGTAGGACACAGTGGACATCACGAAAATAGGACACAATGAAAATTGCGGAAATACATTATTTCACAATACAATGTTTTAGATTTACAAAGAATGTTGCATTAATTGATATTACGAAACGGAACCAATAAGAAAGCATGCGTATTCGATTATTTCTTATCAGTACACGTGACATGTCCCGGCTATAACGAGATGATTGACGGTAACAGAGAATACAGAGTTGATAATCTTATAATTTGTTTATTTTATTTCTTGTTTTACTCATAATAAATCCTTCATTGAAAGTTAACAAATGTGGAGAATAACATCTCCGCTGATAGATGGTTCGATGTTTATCTTAGAAACGTTAGCTGTATATATTTGTTAAGTGTCAAAGACAAAAAATAAAGTGTGTTTTACATTGCAAAACCATTATCTGTTAATGTTACGTGTAATAAATCAAATGCACGTGTATGCATGCACACGCATATGTGTATGTAATTTTGTCTTTTGTTCATTTTATTTAATTGGTATTGCCATGCGCTAATTCTGAATGTCTCATTTTATATTAAAAAAATCAAAATTAGCACAAGACAGTATTTATCAATTTAAAATTTTAAATTTGATAAATATAAAGTACAGTCCATATTTAAATAAAAATTGGAATGAATGAGACATTATAATAATAATAATAATAATAATAATAATAATAATAACTTAATTATAGTATCACATAACAATCACCATAAAATGAAAACAATGTATCACAGATTAGTACCCAACCAAAATACATTGGCTTATGAGACACTTTTATACAATAAATACAATTTATAGCACACACACACACACACACACACACACACACACACACAATTAACATAATTGAAACAATGTATCACAAATTAGTATCCAACCAAAATATATTGGCTTACGAGTCACTTTTTATACAATATATGCAATTTATAACACACACACACACACCACACACACACACACACACACACACACACACACACAGAGTCAGTCAATAAATTTTAAAACAAACATTTATATAATTCCGTAATTCATTATCAGCAGTCCTTTGGTCTCTAGGTAATACGTAGGTATAAGTAATCTAATATATAACAATTGATAATATAGAAACACATTGGTGATACAATTGTAAAAATAGTCATTGAAAGAAATTCCAAACTTTGATAAATTACAGAAAGTTCTTCAGAATTTTGTTTGTTTAAAGTCTGATCTGTTCGTTCTACCTCTGAGGACATGCGTTATAATCTGGTTTTAGAATGTATCTGGGTACCCGTGTTACTTAATCTAGGCGAATTAGGTGCATTCAAATGACTTATTGACCTTAGTTCGCTGACTTTTTAATTTGTATTGCTAGTTTAACCATGCCAAATCAGTGTATGATTATATATCACGTTAATTGCTGATAAAAATTCATTAATGCTTAGCTATACGGTTGTGTGTGAGTGTATTTGTTGCACAGACATTTTGAAAGATGGCGGCTGCCAGTACTATGAAGATGGGCGATGCAGCAGAAAGATCACCGACTGTTTATTATGCAAATTTAAAAGAAGATATGTTATTGAAGAAAAAACTGCATGTTTTAAATAGAAGTGAAAAAAGTTTTGTACACAGAATACGAATTGATCAGAAAGTTTTATACAAACGTTTTCAAAACAAACTCCACAGGTCCAAGCTAGCTGAAGCTCGGATGTGGGGAAATAAAGAACTGGAAAGAGAACTAAGAGCCAAAAATCTACACGGACTTAACTCACAAAATGGAGATTCCGAGGAGGATTATGACTTCCTGAAGAAATTGGAAAAACCTAAACCCCGAAAACCGAAGACCAGATTTTCTGTTCCACAAATTGACACCATAATCGAGGATGTGTTAGAAGTTATGAAGCCGGGTAAGCGACCTCGAAGTAGGTCATTCTCAGACGCCTTGCCACTACAGCTGCCAAACAGCAAGGAAAAGGCTCCTAGACCTAATAAGTTGGATATTCCAGAAGTTGCATTAGCCGTTCGACCATCAACAACTGACGGTATTAGAGTGGGGGATAGCATTTCAGATGAAAATACTAAAACAAAAATACAAAGAAGTATTAGTAAACCTGAAAAAAATAAGAAATTAACTATTGAATCTAAAAACCAAAACCTTCTTCAAGTTCCACCTATCGACATCCGCGCCAGAACATGTGCGCCATTGGTATCCAGGAAAGTGGAAACTCCTTTACCGGCTTTACAAAGCAGACGACAATCGACCGCATCTCCAGACAAAACTAAACGGAAATCTGCTTCATTCTTCGAACCAGAGGAAAAGGTTGATTTAGTGGAAATTAGACTTAACGAAATGAAAGGACTTGACTATACCGATCGACTACAGGAATATTATGAAACTCTAGAATCCTGTACAAATCCAGAGGAAGAAAAACTGGATTATTACACGTTTAGATTACAAGTTGCCAAGCAACAACTGCCAAAGAATAGACCATTGACGGTTCCGGGTACACCGGAAACGGAGTACAAACGGCACATGGGAAATGTTGAGGTTAAAAGTTTGACTTTTAGAGGTTTGAATTTAGATTTTAGTCGCCGTGACCACGCAAGTGACAACTCTGAAATGTGGTCCCAGCAGCAACTTCCGGTTCTTATCTTGTCCTCCGACGAGGAGTCTTCTGACGACGAATCGACTGGTTAATTGTTTCGATCGAAAAATGTAATCACCGATACTTTTAAATTATGTGTTATGTGAATAGACTAATGTGTATTGGCGTTTCTTGATATTTATTTATTTATTTATTTGTGCAGAAATAGACGTCTGCCCGGCAAGTTGTGTTGCTTTTGTATTGTAGTTAATATTGCGAATTTAAAATGACATTTTCGGTTTGATTTTTATAAACCACATAAAGAGTTTTAAATTTTAAATTTACGGGTTGGTGATTTATGTAAATTGGGCAGTATGCGATAAATAGTGTTTCTAGACACAACATACGTGTTGCTACTAAAATGCTTGTCGATAATGGTTGGCTGGTTGAATGTTGCTTAACGTCGCACCAGCAATTTTTCAGCTTTTCGCGACGGGAACTATTTTATTAATCTCTATGGATTAATCTATGAACAAGTTCGTGTATGCATTTAAAGTGCGAGTGTGTTTTTATGGTCTGTCTTGTGCTAGCTCACTGAGTCAGTAAGCCGCAGACAAGCGTATTACTCAGTCACATTATTCTGACACCGGGTGATCCAGTAAAGGCCAATGGCAAGGAAAATTCACTCTTTCACATGTGGTCTGAGCGGGGCTCGAAATCACAGCGGTGAGAGACCCTGGATTTGTAGACTGACGTCTTATCCAGTAGGCCACCGCGGCCTCACTTGTCGATAATGCAGGGTCCATTGGATCGTTTTACATTCGGTATCATACCAGAACAGCAGACCCCGGGATCAATCTAAGATTTTTCTTAAGTATATGAGTAAAAAGTAAATTGATTACGAAAAAAAACCTTTTTTTTTTCATTATTTTTTTTTTTTTTTTTTTTTTTTTTTTTTTACTTAAATATAAGTTTGAACTTAACTTTTCAACGACAAGTACCTGGCCCGGGATCACGAACAATACTTTACGTTTTTGTACTTAAATTAGTTTAGTCAAAATTTATATTTTGAAAATAAGGTTTTGCTTAAGTTAAGTATTGTTCATGATCCCGGGGCGTGTAGTTAGAATTAAAACATCAAACCACCAAAATCAACACATGTGTCACTTTCTCAGCACATGGTCTTATAGGAAAGACTTTCATTTGTAACTTCAACTAAGATTTAATTTGACTGAAAAGCATAAATTAACATTTCTGTGAAAAACATTTTTCATAATTTTCATGTAGAACTAAAAGGGTTTGGGTTCAAAAGAAAGTCCTACCATCGCAGTGCAATTGTTGATTTCTCTGAAGTTAGCAAAATTTTTAATGCTCTCCAAATGCATTATTTTACATCAGACCGTTTCCAATACCTTTAATGCCAAATTTAAGTCGTTTTATACCTTTCCTGGAGACACGGTAATTTATACATCAAAACTTAACTTACCTACTTTGAAAACATTTATTTTCATTTTCAAGGCACCTCACCTATACTCTTCATCCCTGGTGGGACATAAGGCCATAACTAGCTCCCTCCACTTTCCCCTGTCCTGCGCTATATTCTGGGCTTGTCCTAGGCTGTATCCCTGTTCTTTCAGTTCAGATAGGATGGTTCTTCTCCAGGTGGTCCGAGGTCTGCCAGGTTTTCTCTTTCCAGATGGTGTCCTACGTAGTGCTAATTTAGGAATGCGTTCTTGTGACATCCTCAGTACATGTCCTAGTCAACCAAGGCAACCGATTTTTAATTCAATAAAGTTTTCTTTATTGTATCTTGATTTCAAACCTTTCACATACGTTACATGTTCTTGCTTATTCATTCAATAAGTCTCTTTGTCAAGTCAACTTGTTGTTTTGATAATTGCAATAAGCACAAACGATCTACTGGGTAATATTAACCCAATTTAACAAATCGTCTTACAATTGTCCTTTTAACTAAAATAAACAAACACAAACAAACACACCGGTTCATGTCCAAATCACAATCCAAAAGCAAAGTAAAAACTTTAAAAACTGTGAAATTAAATTAAACACATGAACTTAGACCAAAGAAGTGAGGCCGGATGTCCCGGAGGTGTATGAACCCTTCTGTACAGATGATATATAATAATAATAATAACTTTATTTGCATCAAGCTACACAAAGATTATAGCACAAATATAAAATACAACGATAAAGATAGCGACAGAATAAAGAACATATACAGGTACAGACATACAAAAACATTAGAACACACGACTTGATAGAACATTCAGTAAGATATATCAGCAACAATTTGATTTCTTAATTTGTATGCGTGGAAAACATATTTGGATATTTAATTAGCAATGACGGTGAGCTAGAACTTAGTATGTATATTAGGCCAGTAGTTATAATATAACGGCAAATACTGTAGTCTTATATTCCTATAGACAGGACAAACAAGAACAAAATGATATTCGACAACAACTATTGCCAAATGTTAGAAGTTTTAACTACTCTAAAACAAACATTATTTTAGATTTAAAACGAATTTTGATAAAAACATGGTGTAAAATGGAAATGATTTCTCTTTGATTCCATAGAATTACACAACTTTTACTGTTTAATTTTTGTTTTCTTCTAAAATAAAAATTGTTCTCTAGCTACACCCGCTACACGTGGAATGAAATGAACATTGAACTATGGGACGTCAAATATATCTAGAACAATTTTGAATACTACCGGTATTTGTAAAACACTCAGTATCCGCGATGTCATATTACACGTATACAGTTTTTTAATTTAATTTTAAAAAAATGAATTGTCTTTAACTTGTCTGCATAAATCTCTTATGTCGAGATTCGTATTGCAAACCAGTCAGTTTAATTTTACAGCATTATAGACGCCCGTTTCGGAATACAATTCTTCATCAGTAGTGCTTGGACCAAAAGTGTGAAACCAAAATTTTATAAAGGGGTTGGAAAAATATCCAAAGGACCAACATAAATTTAACCAAATTTAGCTAAGGAAATACTTTGCATAAGGGAGTATAGATAGTATATATGATATATTTCTTTCAATATATACAGTATGAATTAAAAAACATAAATACGGTTTTAACCAGATCCCCATCTGTCTTTTAAACACATTTCTGTGCTAAGCGTTAACGCCTGAAGTGTTTGAGTGAAGATTGTATCGTAACTAATATCTTAACGCACGTGTACTTGGGATACTCTCAAGTGCGTTTTAAGAGCATGCATTTTATTGTGAGAATCTACAGTACAGTTTGTTACGTAACATTTACAACTGATAGTAATAACTTATCATTACCAGTTAACAGTTAGGGTTTCATCTTTAAGAAAATCAAGATAATATCCGATTTTTATCATATAATGGCTCATGTCTAGAACAAATCTAAGATGGTATTAAAAAACACATTTCATCCATCTGCTGTCTGTTTTTGAGAGCGTGAACACACATTCCAATTTTGATCTCTTACCAGTAAACTATGTGAATGATTTTAAAGTTTCAAAGTTTTTAATTGTACTTTGCTTTTTTAGGGTTGTGATTTGGACACAAATTTGTGTGTTTGTTTTTGATACATTCCGGCAATAAAGCAGTCGCTTAATGCCGTATACCATTTTCCAATGCATTGAATAATAAATTTTAAAAAATGCATATGACACATATAGCACGAATGAAAACAAATACAAATCAACCACAAAATCAAAAGTCACGGACGGGTGATTTTCGATTTGTAGATTCAGATAAAATTGTATTTTATAAAATCAAATACAGATATAACCATCCATTTTCAAATCAATATTTTATATTTTTAAAACTGGCAAAATAAGTGAAATTCGTGCATTTCACTAGGGAAGTGAGGTCAGGTGCTCCGGAAGGGTTTAAAAAATTGGATCACTTCCCATCATTATATCTTCATTTAAAAGCTTAATAACTCCCCCCCCCCCCCCCCCCCCCCCCCCCCCCCCCCTCAATGAAATGGAAATCTATTTTCAAACCTTGACTTATTTTATTAAGCATTATATAGGTCTCATGATACCTGGGCGGCGGCGGTGGTGGATGTTATTGCGTGTCACACTGCTCTGTTCTGTTATCCAATTAGCTACTATGTCACCAGTTTTTTAAGTTTAACCCGAGTTAAAATGCATAAAGATACACGTTTATCAGTACCTTTGTAACACGTACGAATTTAAAATAAGTGTAAATAATCACTCCTGTAGATTATTTAGTAGAATTAACTTGTCAACTTAATCAGTCTAAGTAGAGCCAATCTCGGCATTTAATCAATTTCAAAATAGTTAACTGAAAAGAAAGAACAGGTAACGAACATTGACAGTATTACTGGTCACATGATCAACGTAGTAAAATCGAAAGTGAAAGTAGAATGTTAGCGGTTACCAGGTAAGTCAAAAGGAAGTACGTGTCCCGGTGAGATATAAGATGTATGAAGGGGGCGTTTAAAATGCAAATAGACGGGTAAAGAAACTAGACTAGAAACTTGTCAACGTTAAATTATCAAAAATAATAATCTCCGTGATTCTTTGATTTTACGATTTTAGAATCAACCGCAAGATATGAAAACAAACAAAGGGAGATAATTTATATTGTATTGATCAGTATGTTTGTTTTTTGATATCCTGGTTGATTGAATCTTAATACTACACTGCGATTTTTTTCCTTTCATTTTTGAAAAATGCTTATGATTTATTTAGTGATAAAGTGCCATGTTCCACGTGTCTACCATACATGTATCTGTATTGATCAACCTCAGTCTATTTTGTTAATATAGAGCCCATTGAAATAAAAATCTAGATACGAAATAATAAAGAACAGTTCTTGATCTTGTGGCTTTTATACAGTAAAACCTGTCTTAAAAGCAACCTGGCTATAAAGACCATTTTACTTGTTCCCTTGGGTGGCTGCTACAGAAAAAATTGACTGCAAAATTCAAAGTTCACTTTCAATTTTATTGCTCAATAGATATACAGGTAGGCCTAATCGCATTTAACATAAATACATATACAATCTTGATAAATACATAACACATGATAAATAATAATTCATACAACAGTAGGAAATGTATTTAGTGCAACATCTCTAGGGGTGCACATTGGTTCTATGTGAACAAGTCAGTAATTTTTCATCAAACTATTGTGAACTTTATCGGTCCACTTCATCAGGAACATCAGTTAATATTGTACTATGTAGCATTGGAACTACAGTCAAACCCTTACATGTCACCTCTGTATAAGGGCCACCTGTTTTTAAAAACCAGTAAAATTTTATCCCAACTGCTCTTTATGCATATAATTTGAACCTGTATATAAGTAGGGGTGGGACAATACACCTACAAGGCGATACGATACGTATCATGATATATACATCATGATGCGATACATATCATGATATTATTTGTCAAAGTATTATCCTACCAAATCATTCTTCAAGATAGATTCCACATCAGTAATAAGAGGAATAAATACATCAATATTGTTGATAGGGAAAAGTTATATCATCATCCAGAATCATTTGTATAAAAAGCAAAATAGACTCAGTCTGAATTGTTAAGACATTGTTTGGAGTTATTATCTCCACGTGTTTACGTGACACGTCATCTGCCATTTTGATTACCATTGTGTATCACTAAAATTCAAAGCGATAACAGTAAAATCTGAATTTTTTCCGGAATGCTGAAACATCATTTTTACATCAATATTTTACAAAGTATATTGATACATGTATCGTGCATATCCAAATCGTGATTCATCGATCTATCGATGAATCCTCACATCCCTATATATAAGGTACCTGCCCATAAAGGCCACTTTTACTGGTTCCCTTGTGTGGACTTTATAAAAAGGTTTGATTGTATAACAAATAAGGTTTCTTTGTTCATTTCAGCTCTTTAACATTGGTGGCTTGAGGACTAGCTGTCCAGTGGATAAAGTATTCAGTCAGTGATTTTTGCCTTGTTGATTCAAGATGGCGAGTGCTGATATTGGAGACTGGGACTGTAACAAGTGTACCTTCCTCAACATATCCCATCATGCAACATGCAAAATGTGTGGTGCACAAAAACCAATCAGAGAGAAATCAGCGTCTTATCAGTGGACTTGCCTAGCCTGTACAGTGGTCAATGATGGTAGTCAGGGGAGATGTAAGGTGTGCTATGCTAAAAGGACTTCTGACCAATGGTTGTGTTCATTTTGTTATTACTGGAATGAAAAGGGAAGTAGCAATTGTACAAAATGTCAATGTTTACCTGTAGTCCAGGATAAAGACAGTAAAGGTGGAAAAAAACAAAAATTTAACAGGCAGATTTCTAAAGATGACCTTGACCTGCCACAGGATAAAAAAGGAAGTGGTGTGAAAGATTTTATCTCAAAAATAGCAGGAGATCTCAACATATGGGAAAGTAAGGACAAAGACAAGAAAGGTCCATCAGACAGGAAAGGCCCCTCAGACAAGAAAGGTACATCAGACAGGAAAGGCCCCTCAGACAAGAAAGGTCCCTTAGACAAGAAAGACCCTTCAGACAAAAAAGGTCCATCAGACAAGAAAGGTCCATCAGACAGAAGTGGTGCAAAGTCAAAAGAGCCGACCAATGATGATAAAAATATTTGGAGTTGTAAATGGTGTACATTTTATAACAAACTAGAGAACAGTGCATGTGAAATGTGTAGCTTACCTCGACCACCAATTGACAAGAAATCGCCATTCAATAAATCACAGAGGAGAAGACAACTCCATAACAACTGTAAATCACTGAAAGTAGTGGACATCAGACGGAAAGAAGAAAGGGAGGCCAAACTTAATTATGATAAAATAATAGAGCATTGCAAAAAGGTTTGTTTGCTATATGTCCATCCTTTGTCTGTCAAACATTAGTACATTTTTATGGAGTTGTTTAGTTTTTTAGTAATATGCATTCACATTAATCCTGAACATGGATGTCAAATGTTGGCTTGGGTAAAAATGACTCAGCCCTAATGAGTCCTGAAATAGTGGCCAAGTGGTCTAAATGTGATCACATACCTCTCATCGCCTAGGTTCGAATCCCACTCTGGAAAACCCCTAATGTGAAAATGTTTGTCAATTTGCTTGCCAAAAGGTTGATGGTTTTCTCCAGATACTCTGGTTTCCTCAACCATCTATGAACTGACCGCCTTGAAAGAATCTTAACTGGGACTTTTAAAACCTCCATTACTCCACTGCAAGTTTTAAAATGACAAATTATTTATCTTTTTTTACTCCTAATTTTGTTAATTAGATTAATTTTTGCTTGCTCTTTGAAGATTCCACGGTGATCAGTTAGATGAACATCTAAAAAGTATATATTTTTTCTTTTATTTTATTACAAATGAGATTAACTAAGAGCAGGGAAGACAACTTAGTAAGAATTTTTAACTTTCATTTCAGACTGGAAGTAACTTTGAGGACCATAAATTTCCTCCAGTTTTAACGTCCTTGTATTTCAATCCCTGGCCAGGAAGTAAGAATCCAAAATGGCTATGTTGTTATAATGTCCGCAATGATGACAGTTCAAAGCATAAAGAATGGGTGGTATACAGGTCTCCAACATCACCGGAAGATATCTGTCAGGGAAGTCTGGGAAACTGTTGGTATGTTGATAAAATAAATGGCTTATGAATTATTGTCGTTGTCGTCATAAATCATCATCATCATCATCATCATCATCATCATCATCATCATCATCATCATCATCATCATCATCATCATCATCATCATCACCACCATCATCATCACCATCAATCATCATCATCATCATCATCATCATCATCATCATCATCATCATCATCATCATCTGTAACTGCCTATGACAGACCAGTGCTTTTGTTTGCCTAAAATTACTACCAAATAAAGGACTAAATTTCCCAGAACAACAGTGATATACTAGCATTAAAATCTAGCTGTCCTTACAAAATGTTAGATATTGTCTAAATATATAACCATCTTTGCAATTAGGATCCTAAGCTATTGAACACATGTCATTATGCAGATAAACTTAGCTGTATTTCAGAACTTCAAATTTTTCCAATTTAAAAAGCAAAGGGTAGTTTTTAAAAATTAACAAAATCACTGCAGACAGAGATAATTTACAATTATTAGTATGGTGTTCTAGTGATGGTTTTAATGGTTTTAAATTGATAGTAGTTATATATATTAAAATGGAAAATTAGGAAGCGGGGATGTGGCAGACATGTTTTGATTGATGCCACTTGCAGCTTAATTAGTAGTGCTCTGTTAGTGTTGCAACATCTTGGGTCAGACTGTCAGAGTCCTAGGTTGACTGCTGCATTTTTCACTTCCATGTTACATTCATAAGTAATGTGTCCAAAGTAACAGGTTGAGTTTTTGCATATTAAGGTAGCCACTGTTATTATTTTTTTTTTCCAGCATAACATTGCTTACTCGCATCTGTAAAATTTAAAATGCACGTATTCAGTAATAAAATAATAGTCAAATGGTCTTCAAATTTGATCTTAAAACTGATGTCCTTTGCAACAGAGAAATATATCATGAAAATAAAAGCCTTGATTATCCTTTGACATCATTACAGTCGGAAGGTTACATCATTCACTTCTTAATATTGTTTTACAGGTATATAAGTGCATTAGCTGTTCTGGCCTACAGAGAAGATTTACTAGAGAAGATCATAGTTACAAAGTCATATTGTCCTCAGGGGGCCTATATGGTACGACTTTGTAAAGATGGCTTCTGGAAAATCATACTTATAGATGACCTGTTTCCATGTGACCAGTATGATCGTCTGATGTACTCCAAGGTATTACAAGTAATATAGTGAGGTGGCTAAGCTGTTTAAAGTGGCCTCAGTGGCTTAGTGGTATAAAATGCATGCTTGTGTATTAGATTGTCTCTTAATGGCTAGATTCAAATCCTGCTTGGGACAGATCCTAGGTTGATAAAGTTTATCATTTCACTTGCTGAAGGAGATTGTTTTCTTCCATATCTGCTCATGTAAGATAGGGTTTTTCCCTATGTGAGATACGCGTATCTCACATGACCACATGACCTTTAGTGACGTCACAATCAAAAGACAATTACATGACGTCATCATATGGAGAACATGACTTCATTTTGCGGGAAAATGACATCCAATTCTTCACAATTTAGAAATTTTGAGTGCGTTTCAAATGAAAAATATTGGATTTTTTAATGAACCACTTTGTTTTGTAGTTTATACATTTTGTATAAACCAAAATCCGGTACGATCTATCCAATGGTCATATTTATTTTAAAGTAGAATGTCGAATTACAAAGTTAGATTTTACAAACATGGCGTCAATGTTTATGTTCATCGTACTTGAAGCCAAATATTGGCACTAAAATGGAAGAAAAATAATCCATTATGAGTTTATCCATGTAGGATAGGGAAATCTCACCCTCGGGGTTGAACATTTCTGGTCAGAGACTCGGCAAGCTTCGTCTCTGACTGAAATGTTCAACCCCCTCGGGTGAGATTTCCCTATCCTACATGGATACTCATAATGGATTCTTATATTCTCTAGGCATTCCAGTTTCCTCTACCATCTCAAAACTGACTGATGCAATATAAGTGAAAGAATTTAGACTTGAGCATAAAAGTCTATTACTCCACTCAGTACCACTATGATGGCTCATTTGGTAGAGTGCTTGCTTCATATGTGGGAGGTCATGGGTTTCAACCCCAGCAGGGTCAGGTCAAGGAAATAGGTAGTGACTGTTCTTTCATCAAGCACTCGGCATTTAGAAATGAAAGTCACAGGTTTTTTAAACTTGTCTGTTTATTGCTAACCTCCGTTATAGTTCAAAAATTTCATTTGACAAATTGAAGAGGTTATTAATTAAGCTTGTATTGGTGTAAGATGATTGAAGTACAATTTATGTTTCAGTCAAAGAGAAGACAGTTATGGGTACCCCTGATAGAGAAGGCGGCTGCTAAGTTACATGGTTGTTATGAAGCGCTAACCTCTGGTAGAACTGTGGAGGCATTGTCATTATTAACAGGAGAACCTTGTGAAAGAATAGATTTACAAGGTATTTCAGTTTATATAGACACTTGTACACAGTCTATTACAGTGGATGATATTAGCTAACAAGTCTACCCTGATAGGAATCTTCTTTCATTATTGGGAGACAGATTACTTACAGCATTTGTTCTGTATAATTTTGACATAAAAAGGGTATTAGGCAATGAGTTAAGACTCAAGAGAGATTTTAAAAGAAAAACCTGAAAAACTTGAATTTGAGACTTTGTCATTAAGGCAGATGACAAATTTGAGACTGTATAAAGTTAAACATTTCCATTGAGAGATGATAAATTTAAGTTAAAAAATATGGAAATGACAAATTTGAGAATGTAAAAACATCGCCATTAATAAAGCAGACATATTTGAGAGGAAAAACAATGCTATTATGAGAGATGAAAAATTTGAGACATGATAAGCACTGCCTTTTAGGGAGATGATAATTTGAGACTAACACATTGTTTGTAAGGGGTATGGCAAAAACTAGGACTTTATAAACACTGTCTTGAAATGACATGACAAGGTTATCAATGAATATTATAACAAAGTTCTACAGATCATGCTTTGTAGTATTGCTGCAAAAAATTAAAGAGATTTGCAGTATTGTCCTGGGCTGACATGCCAAGGTGTAGCTGGTTGTCTTGGTTTCCATGTCTTAATGAGCTATCTCTAGGTAAACTACTAAAACTACTATGTAAAAAACTATATACAGCCTTTGCTGGTCCCCATATGTTCTCAATTATTGTGACTGAAGCCCAGTGAAGTTATGTATTTACTCTATATGATTATGGTTCATTCTGTTATAGACCAGCTTGGAATCAAACCCACAATCTTTGAATCATACACAAACTGTCAACAAGTCTGAGTTAGGTTGTCTGAGGAAGTATTGGGGCCCAAAGTTGAGTTATATCAGGAAGTTAAAAAGTTACATACATTTGACATATTGTTTTTACCTCCATGTTTAGAGACAGATACAAAGATACCTATAAATGAAGGAAAAATCTGGAGAAAATTATTGTCTGCCAGAAGATCAGAGTAAGTGTCTATATACAGTAATTACAGTAAAACCTTGATTCATTGCCACTGTATGTTCAGTCAAATGTTGCTGTATTCTATTCATATATGTAACAGGCTATAATTTTTTAAAGATTAAAACATTTAATTACTGTAAAGTGGGGAATTTGAGGGTGGGTAAAATTTTCACTTATTTCGTGCTAAAGAAATTACCGCGAAAATTTTACCCATGCGGGGTTAATATATCATAATATATAGAATAAACACCCACTTATATTGGTCACGTGAAAATTACACCTATTCGAAATGCGATATTTCAGAAATCGTGAAATTTTCACCCCGCAAAATTAATCCCCTTTACAGTATTTTTATCCCCCGCCTCCTTTAAAAAAGAGGGGGGATACTAGTATTAAATTTAAAATTCCGTCTTTATGTCCATCCAGCTACTTCTTGCCCTGTTTAATTCTCTAAAACTATGATGCACTATTTTACAAAACTTTGTGCATACCATATATCAACTTTATTTTTGTTGATTTTTAGCTAACCTGAACTGAAAGCTCAGATGAGCTATTGTGATGGTTCACGTCTGTTGTCTGTTGTGCGTTGTGCTTAAACATTGATAGGAGATGTGCCTATCATTGACCCAAGTTGGTTTGCTCATTTTCCAGGGAGTTATGGCCTTTTGAACATAAGTGTCAATCACCAAGTACTACTGCTGTGCAATAAGAGTACATTATATGTAAAGAAAATTCATTTTGATTTGCAGGTATTTGATGGGGACATCATGTGGCTCTGGTTCAATGAAGAATGTAGATCAAGCGTATTACAAGTCACAAGGCCTGATAGCCTTACATGCTTACTCACTCTTGGATGTACAGGATGTTGAAGGGAACCAGTAAGTATGAAGTAACAAGGCCTGGTAGCCTTACACAGTCTAACTTGCTCTTAGATGTACAGGGTGTTGAAGGGAACCAGTAAGTATGAAGTAACAAAGCCTGGTAGCCTTACATGCTTACTCACTCTTAGATGTACAGGATGTTGAAGGGAACCAGTAAGTATGAAGTAACAAAGCCTGGTAGCCTTACATGCTAACTCACTCTTAGATGTACAGGGTGTTGAAGGGAACCAACCATGCCTGGAAGCCTTACATGCTTACTTGCTCTTAGATGCACAGGAAGGGAACCAGTAAATATTTAAGCCTCAAATACTCACTCTTAGATGAACAGGATGTTGAAGGGAACTAGTTAGGATGAAGTACAAGTAACAAAGTCTGGTAGCCTTACATGCTGAACGTACTCATTCTTAGATGTACAGGATGTTGAAGGGAACCAGTAAGTATGAACTAACGAGGCTTGGTAGCCTTATAGATGCTTACTTGCTCTTAGATGTTCAGGATGTTGAAGGGAACCAGTTGAATGGAACCAGTAAGTATAACGTAACAAGACCTGGTAGCCTTACATGGTTACGGTATTCACTCTTTGGTGTACAGGATGTTAAAGGGAACCAGTACAAGTCATAAGGCCTGATAGCCTTGCATTCTTTTTCACTCATAGCTGGACAGGATATTGAAGGGGAACAGAAAGTAAGATTTGCAACACTAAAGAAATAACACAAGGTATTTCACTTCAATATTTGTTTGTATCACATAATGGGGGTCACCAGTGTACCACATTTCTGCAGAACAATTATTTCCATTAGAGATGAAATCCATTCAGTTCATGTTTTTCTGTAAAGATGAAGTTCTGGGAGATTTCACTGTTAAAATTTTCCAAAACGTTCTGTACAAACATTAAGAGGTAGTCATGATCATGTGGTACACTGGTGAACTCCATTTGACCTTTACATACACTTTCACATATTGACATGCCAATGCTAACAGTGACACAGAAAATGTAAAACCTCAGAAAATGCCAGCTTGACAAAAACTTTTATTTTTGTTGATTATTATTGAATTTTTTCTACATAGACTTGTGCAGATTAGAAATCCTTGGGGATGTGCATCTTGGAAGGGAACATGGTGTGATAGTTCTCCAAAATGGAAGGAAATAAGCCACAATTCAAGAAGTAAACTACAAACAGATGGGAATAAAAAGGGTATATTCTGGATGGCATTCAAGGATTTTTTAAAGTAAGTATATTGGATATAGAAGCAATTTTGTGAAATCATTATTTTTTGTAATGTCTTAATTTTTGTTTTTGCGGATACCCTGACCAACGAATTTACATGTCAATGAAATAGTACAGTAAAACCTCGCTATAATGCCCCTGGATAACTTTGCCACCTCGCTTATTGCCACACTATTTTGAAGTTCCAAAATCCATTTTGTTTATGTTTTTCTTTATTCACCTCCCCCAATTTATCGCCAAACCCCTTTATAATGCCAAAATTTGACTGAACAAATGAATCGAGGTTTCACTGTATATATTGCAAACTTACCTTAAACATGTTAAAAGGAAACCACAAAGCAGGAATTAACATTTTGTTTATGTTTTTCTTTATTCACCTCCACCAGTTTATCACCAAACCCCTTTATAATGCCAAAATTTGACTGAACAAATGAATCAAGGTTTCACTGTATATATTACAAACTTACCTTAAACATGTTAAAAGGAAACCACAAAGCAGGAATTAACATCTCCACAAAGTAAATTTTTTTTCTTAGAACTAAAAAAAAAAGACACCACAATAATGAATGATGTCACAAATTGACATCTAGACATTGAACAAATATAGACATTTATGTCAATATTTGTAACCTTTCAAAGAAATGTCTCACAGAGTGATAGGTTAACTTACCAGGGTACATGGAGATATGGAGATATGTTAAAGAATCTGCTATGGTACATAAATGCAGACAACATTCAGTGGTGAAAGGGAAGTAACTGGTACATCAGGGATGCCTGGTTACAGTAAACAAACATGGTGACAAGGTATGCAGGTCACAAAGTATACAAAATTGGAGTTGAAAAACTAAACTAGTACCACTTTGAAGGGTGACATAAATTTTACACAGGGTCTTGGCAGGTTACACATCATTTGTATCCTGTCAAATATGTATGTACCTTTAGCGGAAGGCATATAACTTAGTATGTCAATTAACGGATCGCCAGCCATGCCCACAATGTTCCGACAAAGACCCAGCATGCTTGAAGAAAAAAAAGAATGAAAAGTCAGCCTGAATTGTTCCATTTAATGATGTCACTGACACTAGTATGTCATTCACTAGTACCTCATTAGTTACCTTGTCGCTGCTTTGGTACTGTGATGGCAGCCAGTGTCGGAACATAAAAGGCTTGGCCAGCAGTGCATCAATTAAACAAGTACAAGAAAGAATGTGGAGTTTGATTTGAACCTTAACTTCTTGATCATAAAGTCAAATGATGCTACCAAGACTGCTTTATTTTGTGCATTCAATATTTCAATTAAATTGGAAAACAACAGGTAAAACATCCACAATGCATTTCACCCAACCCTGGATTAACCTGTTGATTAGTCATATTTGAAATTTGGCAACCTTTAAAACTTACTAAAAGTAACAGGAAATTTGGACAATTATTGGATCTCGCTTTCTAAAAAACCTTGAAACAAAGCTATTGCTAACAGTAAATATCATGAGAAGAATCCCAGCAGTTCAAAGAGCACACTATTATAAAGTTTGAGATTTGTTTTGTAGATTTTTTGACAGTGTAGATGTGTGTAAAGTCCGCCCAGACTGGCAGGAATCACGTCACAAAGGTACCTTCCCATGTCACTCAGCTAATCCATGGAAATTTTTTAAGTTAGCAATTATTAGTAAAACAGAAGTTAATTTTGGTTTGTTCCAGAAGAGTTTGAGGTAAATACAGTATCTTTTACACATTTATAGATAGTTGAGTTTATGGCATAGCAAAGTGTGCATGCTAGTATACATAAACTTTAGTCTTCCTTAAAACTACTGAGACAATTTGAATCAAATTTGTGTATAAAGTTCCAAGGTGGAGAAGACTAAAGTTTATTATGAACAATCCTATACAACATCCAAGATAACAGACATTACTACGAATTGAAAAAAAAAAACAAAAACAGACAAATGGCTATTACTGTATAATACATGTTTATTTATGAATGGATTTATTAAATTCAAATTTGATACAAAGCTACAGAAAGCAAATGTCTTTGCTTTTAATATTTAATATACATGTAATTAATAGGTTTTTCTGTAATATTTTTTCATTGGCTGATTGTACAACAAAGATTCGAAAAGCTGTCACCTCGGATGCATATCTAGTCAATTAAAAAACATAAGCAATATGGAGCGCCGTTTTACTATTTATTCACTATTTAGTGATATCAATAATTCGATTTTTGGATATCCATAATTCAATTTTTTGATATCCATAAATCAATTTATTGATATCACTAATTCGTTCCTTGTTTTTTTATATCAATAATTCGATTTATGGATATCAATAATTCATTTATTGATATCCATAAATCGAATTATTGATATCACAAATTCGATTTATGGATATCTAAAAATAAGGACGAATTAGTGATATCAATAAATCGATTTATGGATATCAAAAAATATTTGCAATATTCTTGAAAATAATGAATTCTCCCCATTATGCAATACAGTACGGAGTGAATGCAACTAAGTTTCCGATTTATTGATATCCATAAATCGATTTATTGATATCACTAAATCGTCCTTATTTTTGGATATCAATAAATCGAATCAGTGATATCCATAATTCGATTTATTGATATCAATAAATGAATTAGTGATATCAATAAATTGAATTATTGATATCCATAAATGCAAATGAATTATTGATATCCATAAATCGAATTATAGATATCACTAATTCGATTTATAGATATCCAAAAATTCTAAATTCGATAAATATTTATTGATATCATTAAATATTAATGGATATCAATAAATCGAATTATTGATATCCATAAATGATTTATGGATATCACTAAATAGTGAATAAATAGTAAAACGGCGCCCCATAAAGCAACTGGTCAACTAAAAATTTAAAATTAGATGCTTGGGGACATATTGGATGCCAGATCCAATCAAAAAACAAACTACTGCCCCAAAGGGCCTTCTCACGATTTTATTTGGTCTTTTCAAAGAAATTTTCAATGAATTAGCTAAATTGAGCAAGTAATTTGCATATTTGGCTTATAATCAGATAAAAATTGAAATGTAATGGGATCAAATGTTTTAATGTTCTTTTGAATAGCAAGTTTTATTGAATAAAGGGAGACAACTGAAGATTTGTTATTACCAATTCATTTCCGAAACAGCCACCTAGTGCTGTAAAATTAAAACTGGTATAATATGTAATTTAAACCACTGAGGTGGTATCTCTGCTGGTGGCTGTTGCCCCAGGGATATCACAAATCAGTAGGCAATAATTGTGTATGATTGTCAGAAATATACTATTGTCTAAATTTGGTGCTAGTTAAAATGTAAAATTCTTTAAATACTAAGGTATACTCCCTCATGCAAACTATTTCCTTAGCTAATTTTGGTAAAATATATTTTGGTCCTTTGGGTATCTTTCCAACATCGTGAAAATAATTTTTGTTTCATAATTTTGGTCCAAGCACTACTGATGAAGAATTGTATTGCGAAATGACCGCCTTGTGCTGTAAAATTAAAAGCTGTATAATATGTAATTTCAGAGGTCTAAAAACCAGAAATGATGACTTAGTTGATCTGTTGATAGTAGTATTAGAGGACAGTGATGATGGAAAGTCGTTTAAGAGAGTGATAAAACACAGTCATAGAGTGTTACGCAGTTTTGTAGGGTGTGATGTAGAACTCAACCCTGGAAAATATACAGTAGCATGTCTAGCTTTTAAACATTGGAAAATCCCAGGTAGGATTCTGAATATTATAATTCATTTAATTTACACTTTATTTGAACAATCTTTGGTAAAGGACCTGTGAGAAAATAGGAGCAATATCTTAGAACCATTTAGACCTAAGTTTTGAGAAATGTGACAAACCAAGACATGAAGAACTGGCCAGACCTAATTACGCTATGGCGTAGAAAATCAAATCTCTGTGCATCGTCCATAATAAGATGATGACTCGACTGAGAGTCAATCCATTCATGCAAACGTAACATAAAAGATCAGACCAATCAAAATGCTTGAAACAATTATTGAATTATTTTGAAATGTTAGGAATTTGACCAACTTTGAACAAATCGGAACTAATTTGTTGCAAATAAAACTAACTTAAAGCTGGTCAGATCCAATTATTTTTTACTGAAATATTTGAAGAAATTTTGAAATAAACACTTACCAATGTGGAATATTGTAAATTAATTTGCAGTTGTTTTCATAATATTTGTTTACAGCTGGTCAGGAGGTAGCATTCCATAAAGACTTTGTATTGACCATACACAGTTCTGGGTTAGTTATAACAGAAGAGGTGGACACATCCAGTGGTCATTTTAAGTATTTGTTAGCAGATACAATAATACAGCTAGCAAAAGATAAAGGTAGTGGAAAGGTATGTTAATACATTGTATAAACACTTTACTGTTTTAGGATAGAGCAGGGCTCAAACCCCAGACCTCCAGTTGTATAGTTGAGTGCTACACTGTCTGCATTATACACACACACGCTACATTCGCCATGTCATCGTGCAAGAGCCTTGCCCGTCAATACTGCATGTCTAAGTGAAGAACCTTCTTTGTTCATTGACCAATGAAGATTGATTGATTGATTGATGATTGATTTAATGGGGTTTACATCCCAGTTAAGAATATTTCACTTAAATTGAGATGTCACCAGCTATAGGTGCCATGCCTACTGTGACAGGAAACTTTGGTTTTTAAGATCTCTTCCCAAGAAATCTGTGACTTTATTTCTGAATGTGAGTGTTTGGCGAAAGAACAGTCAGTACATATTTTTAAGTCTTGGTTAGAACTGGCCTGGGATTCGAACTCACGACATTCCGCATACAGCGCAAGCGTTCTTCCAACTGAGCTACCATTCTTATTTTCTTTATTTAACAACCAGTGGCCAATTACTCCATTTGAAGTCCACAAAGCCAAGATTTACTCCATTGCATTGCCAAATTCATTATAGTGGTATCATTAAATGGAAGTATCAGCATAACAAAACAATGCACCTGGACCTCCAAATGCTATTTCATCAGGTTTGAAATTGTGATTCAAATATCTTCAGATGAGCTGTTCATGATCCATGGGCCTCTCTCTTGTTAACATTTGAAAAATGGTAATGGTTTTTGGTTTTTTTTTTTTTGTTAACAGAATCTTTATCCAGATTTAAAGACATATTCACTTATGTGGTGTGGAGAAATATTAGTTGTTGAAAATAATTCTACAAAACAGTACGGCCATATTGATTGTGATTTTACACGGAGCTCACACTTATTGACAAGCCGCGGTGATTTTAGAATAATGGACAGCATTCCACCAAAACATAGGTATGTACATCACAGTGTTCAAGTCTCAAAGTTGTACCTAAAATAGGTGCCATGGCAACTAAAATTTTGATTTTGCAACCTTTTTCTTTTCTATAAGTCTCCAATTCGGGTTTCGGTACCAAAAATTTTGTCATCAAAATCTTACCTTGACCATTTTTGGTTTTAAAAAATGGTTGTCCACAACAGAAAGATTCAATTAAACTGTGAAGAATGGCCAGAAAAATATTTAGGCTCAAACTACTAGTTTGCAAAAAACAACAAACAGTTATACATGCTGAAAATAAAAACAACTGTCACAAACAACCATTTTTGATATTTTAAGTTCTTTGATTAAATTTTCTTTAAAGTTTTATTTATTTATTTATTTTTATTTTTTTTTTTTTGCAACTTAAAATTTTTATTGGCACCTGAAAATTTGCAATTTTAATCACTGGAACAGCCAATCATGTGTATATACATCATCAAAAGTGAGTGATGTCACTGTAGCAATGGTAAAATTATACTCCTATGATTGCATTTGGTCTCAAACAGAGTTTAATACAAAAATAACAAATGTAAATGCAATGTATATATCAAAAACAAAAACAAACATACAATCCATGTCCAAGGCACAATTCCAAAGCTAATTAAAAACTTTGAAAATGGATAATTCGGTTAAACACACAAACTTCCACCAGGGAAGTTAGGCCAGGTCCTCCGGAAGGGTAAGCACCTCCTGTTTAGCTAGCTACACCCACAGTGTAATCAGAATTGGGAATAAAGGGTTTGAGCATACTAGTTCTGTTTAATCCCTACCTGCCTTTTGTTGTTGATTGCAGGCAAGTTATAGTTGTGATGTCACCACAGGACAGTCGTCATGGATGGACCTTCAGTAGACAGACAAGCTGCATGCAGTCAAAGGACAAACATCTGCCAAGCAACTGGGGAGCTGGATCAAAATTAGAACATAAACCTATAATAACACCACAATTATCAGGACTTCATGACCCACGGCCATTTTGAGAGACAGGAATTATTTGATAACTTGGGACTCAGTATCTTGGTTTGAACATAACCCTTTACACCACAATTATCGGGACTTCATGAGCTACGACCATTTTGAGACACAGTAAAGTTTTACATAGGAATTATTTTATGATAATTTGAGACCCTGTACCTTGGTTTGAACATAAACCTGTATTACACCAGTTTGCAGAATTGTGTGTTTGACCCAACGGCCTTGTTGAGAGATGATAAGATTTAAACAGAGTTTGAGATTTATCCATAAATTTATATTATACTTCATGCACAGGAATGCATGCCACATGCATGTTTTGGTGTTGTTTTAGTAGAACACCTGGTATTGCCCCCATTATATTCTGATCACTTAGCCTTATCGTGATTGCCTCCATAGCCTTGTTTCCAATGTTGGATTTTGTGTTAAAGGAACACATGGCCTTGTCTCCAATGTTGAAGCTTTTCTGAAAAGGAACATAAAGCCTTCTATGTTGGGCGTTTGTATTATTGGTCGTGTCTCAAGTGTTGGATTTGTAAGGTGAGTTTATGTTAGAGGAACACATGGCCTTGTCTCAAATGTTTAGGGTTGTTGTCTCCAATGTTTGAGTTTGTGCTAGAGGAACACTTGGCCTTGTCTCACGTGTTGGATGTGCTAGAGGAAAACATGGCCTTGTCTCAAGTGTTGGATGTGTTAGAAACACACGACCTTGTATCCAATGTTTGAGTTTGAGTTAGAGGAATACATGGGCTTGTCTCCAATGTTTGAGTTTGTATTACAGGAACACCTTGCCTTGTCTCCAATGTTTGAGTTTGTGTTAGAGTAACATCTGACCTTGTCTCCAGTGTTGGTGGTTTTGGTCTTGCAATATGATGCATTTAAAAAATATGGAGATTTTGTTATTTTTCTGTGTGTTGTTGTGGTTGTTGTTTTTTTGTACTTGAACCATGAAAGAGTAATATATTTTTGACATTATATTTACTCATAAAAATGAGGTATTCAATTTTTTGGTGCATATTTAGTGACGTGTATGTCAGTTCTTTTCTTACATGCAAAAGACAGGTTGTATTTTGATGAAAAAATGTTCTATCTGGATTATAAAATAGATAGTACTTTTCATGACTGTTTATGTAATATTGAATTTATTAAATTTGTTAAAAAAGTTCTATACTACAAAAACACAAATGTAAACTCCATATTATTGTAAGTACTGAGTGATGGTTTGTAATAAGTACTATTCTATTGTACTTATTGTTGTTGAAAATATTTTACACAGTGTTGTTACTTGTCACCCTAGAACAAAACCTCCGGCATAGCAATTGGTTAACTTGCTTGGATACTTGAAACTAAGTGGGTGCGTAAACACATGCAACATTTAGTTTTAAAAGGGAAGTTACTCACACAGTATGGAACTCTATAAGTAACAGTAAACAAACATTGCAACAAGGCAAGCAAGTCACACAGAATACGAAATCAAAATTGAAGTTGAAACGACCAAACTAGTGCTGCTCTGAAGGGTGACAAAAAAACCTTATAAGGGTTTTTTGCAGGTTACACAGCCCCATGTACCCTAGCTGTCAAAGATTAATGTACCCTTAATCTGCAGATCAGATCTGCAAACTCTAGTCCTTGCCCTATGTGCCCCCGGGCATAAAAAGGACTAGGTAGGTAGGTAGGAATCTGCAGATCAGTAGTTCATGAACCACATAATAAGACACTGTTACGTCGAAAAAATTAAAATCATTGGTCTGTGATTAAGGATCTTACACGAGTGACAATGTAATATTAAATTAATTAATTGATTGAATGAAAATTAATGGGGGATTTGCATAAACATTTTATTCAATGAGTTTAATAAACTCAATACTGTTAACATATTTATCTTTGCAGTGTACTAATTATCCCTTATTTCGCGCTTGTTTGATTTGCATGAAAAAATACCAGACTATCTTATATTATGCTATTTGTGTTATAGTTCATATTTAAAAATGAAAAATTTAACTACGCTGATGTGTCCAAATTTCTTATACAGCAAAAATAAATACATGCAAAATTAAATATGTTTACAGTATTACATATCACAAATGTAAGATTCTATTTACTGTATCATATAAGAAAACTCAATTTTTTTGTGTCTGTGAAGTATTTTCTCAGCACTAGCAAAATGGCTGCAAACCACAAATTACGACGGCAGAAATATGACATCATAATATGTTTCAACACCCAGATGACATCGTAAAATGGCTACAAGAGTGACATTACACATGGGTAGCGATGTTTTTATTACATGGGTTTATTTATGGACTTTTGGGTTTATTATGAAGTAATATGTTTAATCTTGCATGTCTCATTTCTTTCTGGTTTGTTTTGTTGTAAATGTGTTCTTGGTTATTCTGGTTGTTGCCAGATATTTTATTCAACTGCAAATTTATATAATATTAACATTTAAATGTTGTTGTTGTTGTTTTTTTTTTTTAATTTATAACGTCAGTTTTATACTGTTTCATTTCTATATTATTATTCTGTTGGAAATATCATAAATGCTGCATGTTTTTAATATTTTTGTTTATTTTGCTTATGTTATGTCTTGTTATTTATATATGTGTGATTGTATCAAGTAGAAATTGGTTGAAATCTCAAATTGTCACAAAAATATTTTTTGTCTTTAAAATATATAAAAATTTATCCTCTATCTTTTTACAAAATTTTACTTAAAAAATTTAATGAATACCAAAGTTATGATGTCATTTATGACATAGCTATTTACGTATCACCCAATTGTAAATGCGTGCAAAACTACTTGAATTGGCAAAAATTATCGGAAATTCTAACAATATAGGGACTTTAAGTCAAGTACAAATTTTCAGTCACATGCAGTATAAATGTAGTATTTATTTGCTTGTTGTATAAAATATCTGTATCCATGTTGAGCACTGTGTTGTTGATAAAGCCACACAGGTACCTGTTTTCACGGCAATGATCGCGATATAATGATGACGTCGTTCTTCCAACTGTTACATCACAATACTGAAAATGTTGACGTGGAGATTTTGACCGATTTCTACTTGATACAATCACATATGTATTTATAGTATCTATAGAGCTTATGTTTTTGTTTTAAACATGATTACAGAAAGATTTATTACTATTACATTTATTATTATTATTATTAATATTATTATTAATATTATTATTATTAAAGCCATTCCACAAAGTTGTTCATTATGATATTTGTACACTACCGTGTAATTTAGCACACACATTTTAATATATAAATTTTATTTTGTTGAAAATGTTATTTTTGAAGGAAACCTTATATATATATTTTAGTCAGTAATAAAAATAATGGGTGCTTTTCATCAATTTATATTCACTTTGGTTTATTTTGATAAATGTGGTACAATTTGAGTCAGTACTAAATTAATGCTATCTTGCATGTAAAGAATATAAGAAATACAACCTGGTACATTTTCAGCACTGAGTTAATGCTATCTCACTGAATTATTCTGTCATTTAGAGAGGCTGTAAGAAACTCAAGCTAGCTAGTATATTCTCTACAACAGAGTTAATGCTATCTTACTGAGTAACTTTTGGCAACTAGAGAGACTAAGAAATTCAACCTGTACATTCTTGGCATTGAGTTAATGCTATCTCACTGAGTTACCTCTGTTATTTAGAAGGGCTGTAAGAAATACAACCATTGTACATTCTTGGCACTGAGTTAATCCTATCTCACTGAGTTACTCTGCTATTTAGAAAGACTTTAAGAAACGCAAGCAAAATATACATTTTTAGCACAGGGTTAATGCTATCCCATTGAGTTACCCTGTCATTTAGGAAGTTGTAAGAACACAACCTGGTACATTTTCAGCACTGAGTTAATGCTATATCACTGGGTTACCCATCATTAAGAGAGGCACTAAGAAATACAGCCTGGTACATTCTTAGCACTGAGTTAATGCTATCTCACTGAGTTACCCTGTTATTAAGAAAGGATCTAAGAAATACAACCTAGCACATTCTCAGCGCTGAGTTAATGCTATCTCGCTGAATGATTCTGTCATTCAGAGAAACTGTAAGAATCTCAAGCTAACTAGTATATAATCTCTGCATGGAGTTAATGCTTTCTCACTGAGTTACCCAACATTTAGAGACTGTAAGAAATACAGCCTGGTACATTTTCAGTACTGAATTAATGCTATCTCACTGAATGATTCTGTCATTCAGAGAAACTCTGGGTTACCCATAGTTTAGAGAGGTTGTAAGAACACAACCTGGTACATTTTCAGCTTTAAGTTAATGCTTTCTCACTGGGTTACCCATCATTTAGAGAGACTGTAAGAAATATAACCTGGTACATTCTTGGCACTGTGTGAGTTCATGCTATCTCACTGAGTTATCCTGTTGAAAGAGATTTTAAGAATTACAATTTGGTTCATTCTTGACACTGAGTTACACTTTCACTTAGAGAGACTGTAAGCAATTTAACCTTGTACATTTTCAGCACTGAGTTAATGATATCTCATTCAAGTTTCCTGTTATTTAAAGAGATTGTAAGAAAGCAATATGGTATATTTTCAGTCTGGAGTTAATGCTATCTCAGTAAGTTACCCTGCCATGTATAGATTAAAAATATAACTTATAAGTATAATTTCGGCCCTAAGTTAATCCTATCCCACTATTATAAATGAGACTAAGAGAGTTGAGGCTTTGATCCCCATCATAAAGTTAAGTTAAAGTTAAAGTCTGTCCCAAGCCATTAGGCCCATCAGGCCAGAGCTTATCCCGGTTTCGGTGGCGTTAAGCGACTGAGAGTACAAGACTCTCCCCTAAATGGGATGCCGGTCCATCACAGGGTTAACCCCCAGCATTTTGTTGGTACTCATTTATTTTTCAGCTGAGTGAACTGGAACAATGTGAAATTAAGTGTCTTGCTCAAGGACACAACACATCGCCCGGTCCAGGAATCGAACCCACGACCTTCGAATCATGAGTCCAACGCCTTAACCACTAGGCCACGCGCTTCCACTTTTGATCCCCATCATGGATTCATTTAATGTCCTGGAACAAATATTCATTTCCAGCGACTGGTAAATTAATACAGATAGGCTGGGGACTATATAGTCTTGCCATGGATTCTACTCTAAAATGCTTCACACAAGGTAAACTTAGTTGTGGGTGTATAAAAAGTTTTTAACTTCATTTTATAGGTAAACCAATGTTATCTCTCTCTCTCTTTTATACACTGTACATAATTTTTACATGATTCAAATGTGTGTATTTTATCATTATACAATCTGCACACAAACTGATGGGAGGTCTACACACAGTGCTACTAGTACTTTGATAGAATTGAATATACAGTTGTCTCCCTTGGAATCGTAAAGGGAGACAATATTAGTTGGAAAAGTTTTATTAAAAGTGAAAGTAGGACTTCCAAGTTTTCCTCGAAGTTAGACAGAAAGTTAATTTACCGGTAGTCCATATACACCTGCCTGTTGGCGTAATTAAGATGTAACAAAATCGCCAAATGTTCACAATTTAGCGTGGAAAAAATGTCAACTGAGAATAAGAGTAACACTCATAACCAGGTGATCAGTGACAACACAGGTGGTGACTAATTTTGGAAATTCAGGTAAAAGTGTAAGTGATATTACAATATCCAACATACACATCGATTTAAGGTTATTTTAAGATTATTGTTTGTTAGTTTGACCAACATCCGCGGCTCTTATACAGTTAAGTTTTTGCTAAATGGACTTATTTCCGGGTTGTTTGTTTATGTTTACCTGTCAACAGGTAAGTGTGTCACCCCCCCCCCTTTCCTGGAAGTGAATTTGTAACTAACTGGAGAAAAATGTGTTAGGCTTAGGTCAATCCTTTGACCATTTGCATTTTAAGTATTATAGGTCAATCCTTTGACCATTTGCATTTTAAGTATTATAGGTCAATCCTTTGACCATTTGCATTTTAAGTATTTATATATTGATTTATCTATTTTACTACTTTACTACCTTGACAACACAGTCAATGCATTTATGTTTTTATTGTAAATATGCCTAAGAAGGTTTTTAGCTGTCTTGCCATGTGCTAGATTATTTCTACACTCATTGATGAGGCCTACTCTTGCACAAGAAAAGAAGGAGGAGAAGAAGAAGAAGAATGTGGACATTTGAAAAACGTCTTATCCAATAGTAAATACATGAATAGATCAGATTGGGTTTTAAAAATTTAATAAAAAAAAATTATCAACGTGGCATTGATGCTTCATCCTAAGATGTCTTTGAACATTCTATTAACACGTTAACACTACATACAACTATGCATAAAAGTTGTATGCAACATATATACCGAGTAGTTCTCTAAACATGCATTATAGAACCAAGAGTCAATTGTGTAATATCAGTTATTTAGTTTTACATGTCCCAAAATTAAAAATGTTGTGAAAATCACCTGGATGGGTTTAGTATATGTATATATGTACCAATTAATTCATAATTCATATATCATGGTCCCCATGCATCAGGGAGAAATCAGTTGGTTTTTTTTCAAGGTCAATAAATTGTCAGGGAATTTGAAAAAAATGGAATTATGGCAGGGAATTGTCAGGAAATTTTTAACGAAGTTGAGTGTGGGAACCATATACATTATTTTTCATCTTTGCAGCAAAATATGTTCTTAATGTACATCTATAATACCTGTTTACACTATAAGATTTGTCATATAAAATTTGTCATAATAATACAAGTTTTACAGTGTAAAACCCCTTATGACTTGAGATAATTGCAGGCATGATTTGTCATACAATACACTGTGTCATTGACCAGTTAGTCCTAGTACATGTAACTACAGGTAATAAGATCTAAAATGTAACACAGTTGTTAATCAGTAAAATACCAGACAAATAGCCTTTGGTTGACACCCTCTTTTGTGAGATAACAAAGTGTGGTCACTGTGAGATTACAAGTATAACCCCTAAGGGTGACATTATTACGTAATACAATGTAAATGTTGGTATTGTTAAATAATTTACTTATATCTTCATTTAAAAAGTGTGAGGTATGAATTATATACAGTCCCACCTGTCTATAAAAGCTACCCAAGGGGGACCAGTAAAAGTGGTCTTTATAGGCAGGTGATCCTTATATACAGGTTAAAAATTTGGATAAATAGCAATTGGGATAAAATTTCACTGGCTTTTATAAGCAGGTGGCCCTTATATAGAGGTGGACTTTAACACAGGTTTGACTGTATAAATAACTGTATGTTTCCATCCTACCAAATAAACAAAATACTCATCCCTCTCACACACATGACCCTGTGTAGCCGGGCTGAGCTAGTTGTGGTGTATATTGTAGTTTACAATGGAGTAATTTCCTGCCAGACTTTGTCGTCTGAATCTTTAATCCTTTGATAGAATTAATTAACAGACAAAAACAAACCAAGCGCTTTAACAGGAAATGTCTATCTGGTAACCAATCAATTACCAATTTCATCATTATACTTGTAAAAGGGCGTCAAAATTTTCCGGGGTACCCCCATATCCAGTGGCAGATTCAGCCGGGGGTGTACGCCCTCCCTTTATGTCGCTAATAATACATATTGTTCAGCTCAGATTGCACCAGAATGCAGGATTTTTGCACCACTTTTTCAAAATTTTCCGAACCCCCCTAGAAGGTTCGAGCCTTCGGCTCTCACATTATACGCCCCACTTTCTAAAATTCTGGATCAACCTCTGACATCCATCTCCAATGAGAGGGTTGATTATGGAACTTGTGTCATACGGTTATTTTATTTAATCTTGCCTTGATATCACAGTATTTTAACCTATCAAAACAATGCACAATACATTGAAAATGCGTCTAGACAGGACTTAGTTTTGAAAATTTTCCGGACCCCACCTATGCGAGGGGTTTAGCACCCTCTCATACTCTCCCCGCCTCGTGCCTTAGGCACGAGGTTGTACCTGCGGCACGACATAAACATAGCTTCGGCTTTGGCCCCCCCAATATTAAAAACCCTCCTACGCCTATGGGAAGTAGACTCATTCACAACTTTGAGAAAGAAAATTATTTAACTCTTTATTGTTGAATAAACAATTAAAGACAAACAGCATTGACCTGTCCACTTGACCTTGATTTAAATAATTATTATGGACGAATAAATTTAAGTAATAGGGATTACCGCATGTATATTTTGTATAAATGTTGTGAACACATCATGGGCAATGTATATATGTAATTAACTGTGAATCGTATTACAACCTATGTATAGGGTGGACTCTTCTCATATTAATAATGAAAGGTCAAACAGACAGGTTAAGGTTGTTTGCTTATACCAGTATCTTGAATGGCCAAGAGCTATGTAATGGCCAATGTGTTCAGGACTGTGCCAGTTATTTCCCACTGATTATTTCAACCTGTACTTAATACTGTGAAGATACCTGTATTGGGGTAACACCTGTAAACAAAGGACTTTGTCATTTCTAGTCTCCTGGTATCTATTGTATTGACAGGTAAATTTATGTCAGTTATTTAAAATTTGTTAAAAGCCACATATAGATCCAGTTATAACATGGCTATTTGGTATGTAAATATTTACAAATTTCACTTTAGTTTTAAACAATAAATTCCACTCATTGTATTAAATGTCAGAAATATACATGCATTGTACACTTAACAGTGCACTAGTTGCTGGTCATCAGGGAATATCATTTTATCTATACAGGTAGGAAAATTTTGGTATTACCGGGTATACCCCTTTACTTATATAATCCTAGCATATACAGGAACCTGAAATTTTATCCGAATTATGTAAATAACACAATATATGGGCAAAACCCCCTTGTACTATATAAAAAATATTGGGGGGGGGGGGGTTTCCCATATATCGGGTTAGTAAGTATTTAGGTATTTCATATAAAATTTCAGCTTCCTGTGATCCTAGCCACTTAACTTATCATGCAGCAGTTTTAGGGTCCCAAAATCCAAGTCTTACGGGTTTTCTATGGGTGTCTATACCTAGACCCAGTTTCATTCCTTAGCTAAAATTTTCTTTAGCTTAAATCAGACAAATTTGATGCTGTAATAATTTTGTTAATTTTTAAGGTATTCAGAAATTTAAGGTTTGATTTTGAAGATTAGCCAAAGCTTATAACAGTTATATTTTAATTTTGTTTAGAATTTATTTACACTAATGTAAAGTGTTGCCAAAATTTACATATACACATTGCCCATGTAAATGAAAATCTTATAGGCAGCTATATTAGAATGTTGTAGGTATTGATACAACAATCAATTTGGTGTATAGAAAAAGGTCATGGGTTTAAATGTCACAGATACAAAACAATACCAAAATCATTTATTATCTTGAAAACTATTAACTTTTTTATAGGCATGTATATTAGAATATTGTTGGTATTGATGTAACTAGCATTTTGGTATATAGATAGGTCATGGGTTTAAAGGTCAAGGCCATAGATGCAAAAGAATGCTAAATGGTTAATGATCTTGAAAACTATTAACATTTTGTATAGGCATGTATATTAGAATATTGTAAGAATGATTCAAAAATAATTTTGGTGTATAGAAAAAAGGTCATGGTTCAAAGGTCAAGGTCACAGATACAAAACAATAACGAAATTGTTATCTTGAAAATTAAAATAAAATTTGTAAAGGCATGTATATTAGAAAATTGTAGGTATTGACTATAGATAGTTCCCATTGACCTCTAGCAGACAAATTTTTCAGTAGAGTGGTCGCCATTTTGTCGGGCAATCTATATCATTTATCTATCTATTTTAACCAAATTTGTTAATTTTTAAATTATTGTTTTTCAAAAAGTAATCGGGATATCAATAAAGTTTTTAAATTTATGAAATTGCCAATGTTTTTACTTTGATTTGGTATATTTTATACAATTTTTGTCCCCATAACAACGATGTAACAATAAAATTAATAAATTTTATACACCCTATTTTAGAAAGAATTAATAAGATTCAATTTCTAAATGCCTACAAAATGGCTGCTACTTTACCTGTGAAGTGGGCAGTGTGACATCACATGGGAACTATCTATTGATACAATGATCATTTTGATATATAGGTAAAGGTCATGGATTCAAAGGTCAAGGTCACTAATGCAAAAGAATACTGAAATGATTGATTACTAGTATCTTTAAAAGCCTCAGATTGTTATTATTATGAAAGATTTTGACATTGGGGTTTCAGTATTTATGTTTTCTTGAAATGTATCAGCTAGTCATAATTTATCAGGTGAGCGTATCAGGCCCATTGGGCCTCTTGTTACAAATCTCATAAAATAAAATATTTTATCATTTCAAAATCAATAAAATTGTTTATTTAATCCTAATCAACCAATATATGAAGTTCACCTTATGTGCATGAATAGGGTTATACAGGTATCAAAAATATGTGGTTATAACATTTGCCTAAAAAATGGTTGTATGTATCCTTTAGTGTTTAGTTTTCTTGCTGGAAAAAGTGAAGCTGTGTATTATAGATTATTTAGTCTACTTAGGACTGTAACTGACAAGCATCAGATTCATTATAATCCAGTTGTGTATTAATTGACTATAAATCTGCTTTAAGGATTGCAATAAGCCATGCTTTCCTAGTGTTACAACAAAAGGGTGTTTTTTGATTATACACAATGTGTTTGGCAAAAAGCACAAAGCTGTGGTTTACAAGTTGCTTATGGTGAAAACAATGAGTTGAGTAACGGTGTTTAACGTCCCAGTCAAGAATATTTCACTTATATAGAGACGTTGCCAGCTATAGGCGAAGATGCAGAAATTTTGCCTGTGCGTTGTGCTGATGGCATTATACAACAGGGTTCTTTAAAGTGCCAAGCCCACCGTGACACGGAACCTCTTTTTATTTTAAGTTCCCGTCCAAAAGAACCGTGATTTTCATTTCGTAATGCCGAGTGCTTGGCGAAAGAACAGTCACTACCCACTTTATAGTCTTGGGTCAGACCCGGCCGGGGTTTGAACCCACGACCTCCCACTTACGGAGCGAACACTCTTCCGACTGAGCTACCGCAGTGGTATGAAAACAATGAGTTAAGCATGTTAGCGTGTCAAACTGCAATCTTGCCTTTGCATAGTTCCCCAACATTTTATCGAGGATGTATAATTAAATGCATTAGATGAAATAGGTGAAGTTTTAGTGGTGTCTCATAGGTCAATTATGGCCGGATATAAATGATTATTACTGTATACATATTTATATGATTTAATTAATGTGCGGTTATAAATAAAACTGATTGTAATTATTTACATGTGACACTTCAATAAACTATAATATTATTATTATTAATATACAGTAACCATGGTAATTTCATAGGATATCTTTAATGCAAACAGTTGTACCAAAATAAGTGGTATATTATCAACAAACAATACCTCAGTTTTAAATGGTTTAGAGAGATTGTTCGAGCCTTGATCTAAATAAAATCCAGGCCCGCTAAAAACTTGTAACTTTAAGAAGCAAGTTTTTAAGGTTAAACAAAATGAATAATTATTCTCAGCCTCTTTAGAGATTTTAATTAAGAATATTTTTCATCTACAAATTTCTGTAATTTCTGTAAGTATTTTGAATTATGAAAATAAACAATATCTTGTTTTTATTACAGCATTATTTGAAGTAACCATGGCAACAGAAAAACAGATCTGGGAATGTCCCGTTTGTACATTTCACAATTCACTAAAGCTAACAAGGTGTGATATGTGTCATACTCCAAATGTACAGAAACCTGTTAGTAATTTTGAAAAGTGGACATGTTTAGCATGTACATTTGTAAACGAGTCGTACAGCCAGAAATGCTTCATGTGTCACAGAATGAGAACAAAACAGGACTCACAGTGGATTTGTAAAACCTGTCACTTCTGGAATGATCAAATAAACGATAAATGTTTTAAATGTTTGACAAATCGCAATAACAACATTCCAAATCCTGTTAAAAAGCCACCTAGATTAGAAAGGCGCCAGTCAAAAGATGATATAGATACACCAGGTACAGGTTCACCACCGAAAACAAAAAATCCCGCTTTCAAACTGTTGGACAGAATTGTTGGTAAACATGGCAAAAAACCCGAAATGTACAACCAAAACCAATGGAGCAGGCAGACGATTTGAGGTCGTCGTTACGAGCTGGTGACCTTATTATGTATCAACCGAATAAAATAAATTCTGGGACTGGTAAAAAATCTGACCATAAGGATAATCAGAAAACTAATGAAAATGACCAAGATCATGCAAAAAACAAAATAAAAACCCAAGTATTCCAAAATCTCGTAAAGCAAAAAGAGATAAACGAATATCAGGATGGATACCAAAATTTATGACAAAACAGAAGGATGTTAAAAAAGAACCTGAGAGAGATGAAAATACAGTCGATGATCTCAGAAAAATTAAACGAGATGATTTAAAATCTTCATTCCGTGCTGGTGATCTCATTGTTGGGAATGTCATTGGGATGTTTGACAAAGATTTCAGGAATGGACAGGAAATGCTGAAAGATAAAACAGGTCAAAATGTTCGAGAAAAACTTAAATCTCCAAATGATGGTGAAACAAATTTAGTTAAAAAGTCAAAAAATATTTGGGCTGCAGATATACACAATCAAATGTTGGATAGAAAATTCAAGCACCAGGAAAAAGTCCAGTACCCGATTTCAGACAGAAAAAGGAAAGACGATTTACGGTCATCTAGGAGTGCTGGAGATTTGGTGATTTGGGATCCTGTCAAGAAAAGCGATTTTGAAAGAAAAATTGATAAACAACATTTAGGTAATGATAAAAATGATATTCAGAGAGAACAAGCAAAAAGGGGAGGTAAGCCTCCATCTCCAATGAATGGCAAAGTTGAATTCATTTCTCCTGGAAAAGAAACTGGCTTGTCAAAACATCAGCAGATACGAAACTCAATAAGAAAATTTGACATAAAATTCAAAGATAAATTAAAAGCATTTGAACAAGAAGAGGATAAGGAAAAAAAGCCAGTATTGAAAGATGACTTGAGGTCTTCAAGGAAGGCAGGTGACTTATTTGTGTGGCAGCGTGACAGAGGAATTGGTGCAAAACCAAAAATAAAACCAGCAATGCCTGACATCACTGCTATAAAACCTTATAATGGAGGGATAAATAAAAAACCTGTTGCTCAACCAAGAACATCTTTACAAAGGAAAATTGATGAACAAAGAGAAAAGAATGAAGATGCTAAAAAATCTGTTAAATATCATGCAGTTGATAATTTTGTTGTGAAAATTGTTGAAGATCCAATTCCAAAAATTAAGCGAAAAGATGATTTGCGGACTTCTAGGAAAGCAGGAGATTTGATTATATGGCAGCCAGATAAAATGTCACATTTTAAACGTGATGATATACCGAAATCAAAGGATATAGGGAAAGTTGTATCAAAAGATATGCCTAAAATTCAGGATACTCCTAGAAAAAAGGATACACCACCATGCATCAATGATATATCTAAAATTCTGGATATCCCTGGAAGTAGGGATATCCGTAAAAGTGGTGATAAGACTAGCACTGATAACAAATTAAAAACCAGGATCTTGATAAATACAAGAATAAGGAAATAACCATTACACCAAAAACGAGAGTACCACAACGTAATGTAGTACCATCTGTTTTAAGACAATCATCAAAAGATGACATTGATCAACCAGAACCGCCTGTTACAGGACAGACTCCAAGACCAAAGTCTAAAGCTTTCCAACTGCTTGATAAGTTGTTAAAAGTTCAGGAAAAAGACCCAGAACCAAAACCAAAACGTAAAGATGACCTAAGATCGTCAATTCGTGCGGGAGATTTAATTATTTGGGATCCTGACAAAAAGCAAGATAAGAAGGAAAAAACAAAACAGAAATCTGAACAAGGTAGGGACATTGATCCAAAGTTAAAAAGACAGAAAGTATGGACTTGTAAATTATGTTCAAGTAAAAATGAGCCAGATCAAGAAGTTTGTCGTCGATGTTTGTCGCCAAAACCAGACTTGAATAGACAATCAAGAAGAAGTAAAATATTGAGAAGACGAGAACTCATATCAAGAAAGAGTACCAAAGCTGTTGATGTAAGGAAAAAAGAAGAACAAGAAGCAAGAACGAAATGGGCAAATATTGTTGACAGTTGTATAAAGGTGAGTAATCTGAAATATACAGGTCATGATTAAATAGAATTATTTATATGTACAGAGTGGTGCAATAAATATGACATTCCATAAGCAAAAAGGTCCCTTAGAACAATCCATTCGTAAAGCAGAAAACAGATTTTGAATGCAATAAACTATAAATATAGTCAGTTAAAACCATGGCTTTCTGGTTTTTTTTAAAAAAATTCCTGCAACTATTGGGGTAATTTTACGTTTATGACTTTTTTTTATAAAACCCCATGCTGGTGCTTCAAAAATATAACAAAAAGTGACAATTTCAAATTTTCTACCTAAGGACCCTTTTTGCATATGGATGGTCATATACAGACACTTTGTAAAATCCTTCTTTATTTCATATAAAACCCTGTATTTTTAAAAAATTCTCAAAAATTTATTTCTTGGTCAGTTTCCATGATTTTTTTACAGTACAATGTAAAATTTGTTAAAGTTTTTCTTAAAAATAATTAGAAAGAAAATTCCGGTGTTTTTAAACATTTCAAATTCAACAGAAAATTTCTAAAATTGAAATCTATTATATTATCTTGCTTCACATGGCTGTTAAAAATTTGCAATGCTGTTGAGCTTATGTTTTCTTGACTGTTATACAGACAGTATTTTGAAAATTATTGGAAGAAACTACAACTAATTTTACATTTAACAGTGAAAAAATCATTGAAATTGACCACGAAATAAATTTTTGACAATTTTTAAAAAATATAGGGTTTTATATGAATTGAAGGATTTTACAAAGTGTCTGAATATATATTGCACCACTTTGTACATGTATACACATGTGATATCTTGAAAAAAAACCCATTCACATCAGATGTGATTTGCTGCTTGAATTTTTCTGACCTTTTCTACCAATGTCAAGTACATGCTTTAAATTAATCATCAATTAGGTCACAATAATTACATGCCATGAAGCAATAATTCAGAGGTTCATTATTTAGTCATACATGCTGTATAAGTAACATAATATACAGTTTTCAAAATAAGTCAAAATTTTCAACCAGTCCTTGTCTTGATAATTTTAACATTTATCTCTTGTGGTATGTAAGAGATTGAAAATTATAAGTCCCTCCAAAATGTTACCATTCACTTACTGTGGGTCTGGATGTTATTTTGACCAATTCTGAAATTTTTAACCATTACAATTAAGCCTTGGTATAAAGGCCACCTAAGGGAACCAGTAAAAGTGGCCTTTATGGACAGGTGTCCCTTATATACAGGTTTAAATAACATTAATAAATAGCAGTAAGGATAAAATTACACTGGCCTTTAAATGGAGTTGGCCTGTGTATAGAGGTGATCTTTTAGACAGGTTTGACTGTATATCATATACAGTCAAAGCTGTCTATAAAGGACACTCAAGGGAACCAGTAAAAGTGGCCTTTATGGGCAGGTGACCTTTATATACAGGTTCAAATAATATGAAAAAGAACAACTGGGATATAATTCCATTGGCCTTTATAAGCGGGTGGCCCTTATATAGAGATGGCCTTTAAGGTAGGTTGGACTGTGTACACAGTTCTTTTTTTGCATGATGAGACATTTTTATCATTCTTTTTACATTTTGTTAACATGATTAACTTATATTAAATTTTTTCTGGGGTGTATTGCAGGAAAATAAAAAGTTTACTGATGATAAATTTCCTCCAGATTTATCTTCCCTTTATGTTAAAAAATATCCTTCACGGAAAAATCCAAAATGGCTACGATGTGAAAGTTTATATAATAAGGATAAAGAAGAAGAAAATTTACAGTGGATTGTATACAGGAAACCCACATCACCTGACGATATTATGCAGGGAACATTAGGAAACTGTTGGTAAATGTTGTATAATATTTGTTAAATTGTAAGTGTAACAGGAAATGGAAAAAACATAGTGTCTGAATTGAGATTCTAACCTGGGACCTTTCAGATACTATCGGTATTTGGATGCTCTACTGACTGAGCTAACCAATTAATTACCTATTGATCCCAATTCACCACATTAGTAATGAGGTCTGCCAATGTATCCCATGCTAACCTATTTTATTACACCTTATGTAAAAATCTAGCAATTTCATTAGATAATAGCTATGTAATAATTTGTACTGTCACATATAATTTATAATGTCACATAGCGCTGCACGTGACTATGTGACAGTACTTTTGTTCGAGTCGCCTCCCTTAAAGTTTAACTGGATCACTTCAGCGCTTTGAACGAAACATGTTTCAGTTGTGTCTACGCAAGCGTTTGATTGTTATTGATATTATTTACATTCGTCTGTAACTTTGTAGAGGCTGGCAATGGGTATCTTGCTTATTTTTTAGAGTCTAAAGACTCTGCATCAATTAAACGGACCATTAAGCGGGCCGAGGATACGTTTCGTAAATTTCATGGCTCAAATGATTGTGGATTTGAGGCATTCCCGGACAATAAATTGGATGAAAACTGACATTACTAAAGACGAAGGATGCACATCTTTTATTGGTAAAATAAATCAAACATTTGGTGTAGTAAAATAAATTTTACATTTTTGACAGGGTGACAGTACATATTATCACCTCTCGAAAAGCATTGTCAGCCTCGGCTATCTCCTCAGCAAACAATGCTTCCTGGAGGTGACAATATGTACTGTCACCCTGTCAGAAATGTAATATTTATATAATGCTTTCAACATGCCACTCATACCATGACATGGGGCATTGGTTTTTAAAGTCTCTATGATTTTAATTTCTAAATTCCAGGTGCTTAACAAAAGAACAGTCAGGATCTATTTTCAAGTCTTGGTCAGACTGAGTTGTTCATAACCTATGACCTCTCACATACAACCCAACACTTTGACAACAGAGCTACAGTAATGTCAATCTGTCATAATCAACGGACATTCTCAATAAAAGCATAGAAGAGTTGAATTTTGGTGCACATCAAAATACTGTAGCAATAACTGAGGTGGCAAAGCTGCTGATGGGCATTATTACAAGGTTTAACTGCATATGCTTCTCAAATAGGATAGGAAAGTTTTTTTTTGTTACATAACAGAATAAAATTGTAAAATTGTTGGTTATATTTTAGGTGAGGGGATCGTACCAACTAAGTTGTTCAATATTGTACAATATATTAGGCAGACATATGCTTTGTCCTGTAAAGTGTTTATAAGCCTGACCAGTTTTGAACTTTGTATTTTAGGTACCTAAGTGCATTAGCTGTTCTGGCTTACAGAGAGGATTTACTAGAGAAGATCATAGTTACAAAATCATATTGTCCTCAAGGGGCTTATATGGTACGACTTTGTAAAGATGGCTACTGGAAGATTATACTTATAGATGACCTGTTTCCATGTGACCAGTATGATCGTTTGCTCTACTCCAAGGTATGTTTGACTTTTGGAAAATTATTAATACTGTCATGAAGATTGATTCAAGTTTATTCCAATTTGATAATTATTTCTTGCATCTGGGATTGAAATGTCCATAAAAAGAGGAGTGAAAGATATTTTCATCTTGCAACACTCCACCACAACCCCCCCTCCACTGCCTACCATTCTTATCTTACCTTTCTTAAGACAAATCATATTCAATTTGCGAAATTCTTGGCATTAGGCTCACAATGGGGAAAATTTTGGTGGTCCCTGTAATTAATGCTATCTAGTATTGAGATTCTCTAGGGCATGTCCCAGGTGAGCCATGAGGTTCGTAATTATAACATTTTATATCAAAGTTTTGCAATTTTGAATATTGATTAATTAAATATATTAAGGGAAAGAGAAGACAGTTATGGGTACCCCTGATAGAGAAGGCAGCTGCTAAGTTACATGGTTGTTATGAGGCATTAACTTCTGGTAGGACCATTGAAGCTCTGTCCTTATTAACAGGTGAACCTTGTGAAAGGCTGGACTTACACGGTAAGCATCAAGAAAACTCTTATTGTATATTTGTTTCACAATTAATATGCTATGGCTGAGCTTTTTTCTAATACAGAAATATAGAAGCAAACTGCTAACAAAGAAATTGTTAGCTCAGGTATATTTCAAGTCTAATCAAAGACCTCAGAAAGTTTTATGGCTGTCATCACAATATTGTTGATAAGTATGATGTCTTTTATATAAATTATCGTTGGTATATTTAACATCCAATAGTTGTATGTTCCTTTTACCTTTCATTCTGATTTATGATTTCACACAAGGTGGGTGTACTGCATATAGCTGACTAAACAAGAGGTGCTTATCTTTCCAGACTACCTTAACGGTTAACCTCAATTTCTGGTGAAAGTTCACATGTTAAACTAAATTAGCCAGTTTTTAAAGTGTTTTCTTTGCTTTTTTATGTGATTTTGACATGGGTCTATATGTTTGAGTTTGATATAGATATTAGTGAAAGAATCTTGATTGGGACATAAAATACCATTACTTCACTCCTTGATTTTCTTTGTTAAATATTTCAAATTATGAAAGTTCTAATTAGGACTTGTAGTACATGTATATTTTCTATGTAATTTTAGAAAATGATGATGGAAGTCCAATAACTAAAGCTGAAAAGGAGAGAATCTGGACAAAATTACTTCATGGAAGAAAATCTGGGTAAGGAAGGATAGACAGGGTTAAGGACAAAAGTGCTAGGTGATTTATACATGTTTCATGTGTTCATGAATGTTCATGTAGGGATTGATTTTCACTATTTTCAGAGCTTACTGTATAATGCTTATATTTGGCTGAGGTTTTGTTTTCGCTATATTTGCGGTCCAGTGTAATCCCACGAAAATAAACTGCTGCAAAAATACAGCCCATTTATGTTGCTACAGTAGTTTTTCTTTAATCAGATAAGACTGCGAAAATATAGCACTGCGAATACTCTACTCATTGTCAAATGGTGAAAATTTGACACTATGAAAATAAAGCACTATACAGTAGTTAGGTGCCTGAAATTAAATGTCAACAAAAGTTTTCATATATCAAGGCTCTTAATTGACAGATCGCCGGCCATGCCCACAATGTTCCGACAAAGGCCCGGCATGAAAATATAGCACTGCGAATACTCTACTCATTGTCAAACGGTGAAAATTTGACACTATGAAAATAAAGCACGGTGCCTGAAATTAAATGTCAACAAAAGTTTTCATATACCAAGGCTCTTAATTGACAGATCGCCGGCCACGCCCACAATGTTCCGACAAAGGCCCGGCATGCTTGAATTACACACAATAAGAATGAAAACTTGCACTGAATTTTGCAATTTAATGATGTCACTGACAGTAGAATGTCATTAGTTACCGTGATGCTGTTTTGGTATTGTGATGGCGGCTGGTGTCAGAACATAAAATGCATGGCTGGCGATACGTCAGTTGGTTGTATTTTCAGACAACATATTGGTAGTTCAAAGGAATCTTTCTCTGGATGAAAAAAATCTATCTCCTCAAGTATTTATGATTTCACAGTATTCTAGTATTATCAGTTGGTCATTTGATAAATTTAACTAAAATTTTGAACTTAATGATAATTTTTACTATAATGATGTATTGCTAGTTTTATTAAAGAGGGGGGTACATTAATTGATGGACAGATGGGTGAAATTTATAGAGTTAGGATAAATGGCATGTTGGATATAGGGATGGAGAGATAGGTGAATAAGTTGAATAATTGAAGGAATAAGTGTTAGATTAGAAAAATGAAGTAATTTTGGAGGTTAAATTTAGGGAAAGATTATCAGTGGATAGATTATTAGATGGACGGATGGATAGGTGGACTGGTAGATGGATGGATGGATAGATGGACTGGTTGATGGATGGATGGATAGGTGGACTGGTGGATGGATGGATTGATGAATAGGTGGACTGGTGGATGGATGAATGTGGATTAATGGTTGGATAAATGTGGATTGATGGATGTATAGGTGGACTGATGGAAGGATGTGGATTGATGGATCGATAGGTGGACTGGTGGATGGATGGATGTGGATTTATGGATGGATGGATGGATAAATGAATGTGGATTGATTGATTGATTGATTGATTGATTGATTGATTGATGAATGGATTTGGATTTATGGATGGATGTATGAATGTTTATTTATGGATAGATGGATGGGTTTGGATTTATGGATGGATGGATGTAGATTTATGGATGGATGTGGATGGATGGTTAGATGGATATGGATGGATGGATGGAAGGATGCAGATTTATGGATTGTTGGCTAATGGTGAATTTTCATGACTTTAAGTAGGTATTAAGACTAAAATTGTAAAAGGTTGTTATTGTCACCTTTGGTAATTATTAATACAAGTGTATTGGTTTGTGTTTTGATTACACATGTGGCTGGTGTAGCTAGCTAAACAGGAGGTGTTTACTCTTCAGAAGCACAGAGCCTCACTTCCCTGGTGGAAGTTCATGTGTCTAACCTAACTTGTCAGTTCCAAAGTTTTTACTTTGCTTCTGAATTGTGATTCAAAAATGGATTTGTATGTTTGTTTTTGATTGGTTTTAATTATATATTGTATTTATTTTTTGTAGATTTTTAATGGGTACATCATGCGGTTCTGGTAAAATGCAGAATGTTGATCATGAACATTACAAACAGATGGGATTGATATCCCAGCATGCTTATTCACTGCTGGATGTACAGGAAGTAGAATGCAACAGGTAATATTTGGTTTAACTCAACCCTCATTATAATTTAAAACATTTTGGACATGTTTCATGTCAATGACATGCTTTATGTGCACTCCTGTAAGTTATACAGTTAATTATTTTATATCAGTTTTGTAACAATCAATTCCATTGGGTAATAAGTGATCACATCATACAAACTAATGGCCTGTATGGACCAAGTAAGCAATACATGACCTGACATTGGACCGAGCAGGCAATACACTGAGTTATGTCCCTTTAACAAAATGACCTATGGTCAAGATCAGGTTTAGTTTAATAAAATAAAAGTTATAGTTACTCGTGTACTGAGAACTATGAATATTTATGTACAGTCCTCAGGCCAGGATATGGATGGTCATTTTGATATGGCCCTCGCCTGCGACTCTGGCTATATCAACGTGACGGTCCATATCTTGGCCCTCGATCAGTCCATAAATCTTCATAGTGCCCTGTACATAAGTAACTACAGTCAAACCTGTCTATAAAGTCCACACAAGGGAACCAGTAAAAGTGACCTTAATGGGCAGGTGGCCTTTTAATACAGGTTCAAATAATATATGGATAAAGAACAGTTGGAATACAATTCTATTGACCTTTATAAGCAGGTGGCCCTTATATAGAGGTGGCCTTTAAGGCAGGTTGGACTGTATTGCTGAAATAGTTCATTATTGCTGTCCATGTTGCATGAATGTAGCAGAACTGAGCTAGCCGTAGTGTTGTTTATAATAGATTTAATAGAGTGATTTACTGCCAGACTTTCTGGTCTGGAATTTTCAGCTTGTGGAAGACCATTCACTTTTTAACCTTGAGGGCTGCGTGTGTTCCTCACTCGGTGAGGAAATGGATTTTTTTCAAGTGTTTCCTACCTCCTATTACATGAATATGTTCCCAATAAAAAACCTTGATTTATGTAATTTTGTATTATTTAGTTGTGTTTTAGTCCATCGAGCATATTACATTACTTTTTGTCCCCCGCCGCAACACGAAGCGGGGACATAGAAATGCCGGGCGTCCGTCCGTGTGTCCATGCGTCCGTGCGTCCGTGTGTCTGTGCATCCGTGTTTCCGTCCGTCACACTTTTTTGTAAGCGCTCTTATGCCTACAAATTTTGATGGATTTTCATTAAATTTATACCAAATGTTTATACCACTAATACCTTGGTCAAGTTCGAAAATCAGCATTGGTCGATACTTTTTGTTGGAGTTATGGGACTTTGACCACAATAATGACTCTGTTTTATCCAAAACTTGACCTTGTAAGCGCTCTTATGCCTACAAATTTTGACGGATTTTCATTAAATTTATACCAAATGTTTATACCACTAATACCTTGGTCAAGTTTGAAAATCAGCATTGGTTGATACTTTTTGTTGGAGTTATGGGACTTTGACCACAATATTGACTCCGTTTTATCCAAAACTTGACCTTGTAAGCGCTCTCAT